>OY856413.1:936333996-936933996 GCA_963693085.1 Alisma plantago-aquatica | reverse complement strand
TAACTGAAAAAACATTGTGAGTAACTGAGAAAGGACTACGAGTAACTAAAAAAACATTGGGAGTAACTGTGACAATACTGCGAGTAACTGTGACAATAATGCGAGTAACAGAAAAAACCCTACGAGTAATTGTAATAGCAGTTAGAGTAACTACGAAAACACTACAAGTAACTGTCACAACCCTGCGAGTAATTGAACAAACACTGCGAGTAACTGAAAAAAGCCAGTGAGTAACTGAAACAAGCCTGCGAGTAACTGAACACTGCAAGTAATGGTTGAGTAACTAAACAAACACTGCAAGTAACTGTCACAAACTTGCGAGTAACTAAACAAACATTGCGAGTAACTGTCACAACCCTGCGAGTAACTGAACAAACACTGCGAGTAACTGAAAAAACCATGTGAGTAACTGAAAAAACCTTACGAGTAACTAAAAAACCCTGCGAGTAACTGAAAAAAGCCTGCGAGTAACTGTTAAACACTACGAGTAACTATGACAACAATGCGAGTAACTGAACGAGCACTATGAGTAACTCAAATAGCAGTTAGAGTAACTGTGAAAACAATACGATGTTCCCACTGCGACAACTGACTCCCCTTTTCCGGTGCACCCCTAAAGAATTTGTGCACTATACCCACCTGCATTAAAAAAACAAAATGTTTATTCATCATCAATTAATTTGTCAAACTAAGCCATAGCGGGCATTAGCATGTCATCAATACTATTAAAAATTTATACAATACTACGAGTAACTGTCACAACCCTAGAGTAACTGAAAAAACACTGCGAGTAAATGAGAAAGGACTACGAGTAACTAAAAAACATTGCGAGTAACTGTGACAATACTGCGAGTAACTGCGACAATAATGTGAGTAACTGAAAAAACCCTGCGAGTAACTGTAATAGCAGTTAGAGTAACTACGAAAACACTGCGAGTAACTGTCACAACCCTGTGTGTAACTGAACAAACAATGCGAGTAACTGAAAAAAGTCTGCGAGTAACTGAAACAAGCATGCGAGTAACTGAACACTGCAAGTAATGGTTGAGTAACTGAACAAACAATGCGAGTAACTGTCACAAACCTGTGAGTAACTGAACAAACAATGTGAGTAACTGTCACAACCCTACAAGTAACTGAACAAATACTGTGAGTAACTAAAAAAACCATGCGAGTAACTGAAAAAACCCTACGAGTAACTAAAAAACCCTACGAGTAACTGAAAAAAGCCTACGAGTAACTGTGAAACACTACGAGTAACTATGACAACAATGCAAGTAACTGAACGAGCACTACGAGTAACTCAAGTAGCAGTTAGAGAAACTGTGAAAACAATACGAGTGACTGAAAAAGCACTATGAGTGATTGTGACAACCCTGTGAGTAACTCCTATGAGATACATTTACTTGTATGTTGTAAGCCTAAAAATACATTAACTCTAAATCATATTATAAGTAGGAGTATTTCTGGGTTTAATAGATAACGTTCTATGCTTTTTCTGTGGTATTCTTGCATGAATAGCTGCTGTGGTTTTATATGAAGATATATACTTTCAATTAGTCTGTCAAAATAAACTAACTCAAGAGGAAGAGTGATGATCTCGTAACCCATAAAGTAATTATAAGAACACTAAGGGTAACTATAAGAACACTAAGAGTAAATGTAAGTACACTAAGAGTAACTGTAAGAACACTAAGAGTAACTGTGACAACAGATAAAAGTAACCCTGTGATTCAAAAAAGTAACTCTTATACTTTGTAAAAGTAACTCTAACAGAGGAAGGTAAAACATGAATCACAAAAACAATGTGTATGTAACACAGAGTAACAGGGACATCTTGTGAGTAACTTTACGAACACGAAAGCAAGTGTTCTATTCTAAAAAAAGTATCTATATCAGAACTCACTAACAAATAAAAGGGATGAACTCGTCATCGATAAAGTAATTATAAGAACACCTAGAGTAACTGTAAGAGCACTACAAGTAACTGTGACAACATAAAAGTAACTTTGTGCATTCAAAAAGTAACTCTGGGAGGAGTCCAGGGTGGAGAAGAAGTCTGGCCCGTCAAAGCTGGATGAGAAGTCCAGGCTCTGAGAGGAAGACGATGTCGATGAGGTGACATCCGTGAAGTAACTCATCATGGACCTCAACCCGTTCACTCGCACATGTGCTCGTAGCAGCATGTAGAAAACCAACTTGGTGATATCAATCGGGCGTACGTACGCCGACAGCAAGTGGTTCTGTTACAAGCTTGTCTGGATTGAGCTGTTTGATGGAGAGCACAAATATTTTCACTACAACTCTTACGGCTCCATCTAGTTAAGTGTAATGGATTTGCCCACTCACAAGGGTCAAGTTGGAGCAAGTGCCACCCTACAATCCTAATAATAAACATCTTTGTAATTAGTTGTCTTGTTCACTTTTTGTAATTTTTTATTTTTACTTTCGACAAACGCAAGTTACATTTTATACAAAATATTTACTTTCCATGTAGAATAGTTACACTCTATGTGAAATTGTTACTTTCTATACAAAATAGTTACTTTTTACACAATATAGTTACTTTTACAGACGAACATGCCCATAACTTCTTGTGCATGCTTGTAACTTGTGACATTACTATGATCCTTAATATGGATATCTTTAATCCGATGGAGGATTTAAAAACTACCAAGGAGAGTCATCCATCTAATAAGTGTTTGTTTATGCCTCTGACTCATACATATGTACCATTTTCAAAGAAGAGCGGGCACGATGAAGAATGGAAAAAGAATCTTATTGAATTCTTGAATCACCCTTATATTTTGCAATAATATTATATTCTTCATGGATACCTCAATTTGTTACTTGTAAAGCTAATATTACCTTACTATGATCCCATTAATTTACTACCACCTTCTCGTGTTGCAATCTACGTGCAGTGTTGCAAAGTTTTTAGAGAAATATATAGATTTAAATTGGAGAGTTAAATGTAACGTCCCTCTTTTCTTTACCTTTTAGTTTGTGCTTTACGTAAGTTAGAGTTGCACGATCATCATCAGCCAACAAGTAGTTAGAAGACACAACTTAATACAATCTACTAGTTAATTCATGTGGCAGAAAACAGATTCCAAACGAACAATAACGATGTGGTTGGTAAATTTCTTTGTCCTCGTCATTCCATCGAGCAAATGCTGAGCATTCCATCTAGCAAGCAGATCTAGGAACAAAATGCATTCAAACAAAGATTATAACAGCGAGAAGTGGGCATCACATGATTATCATGATCCATAAATTATTTTCCATCAACCACTGAGCAACTATGGATCAATACAACATTAGACGAGGCGTGAACGTATTACAGGTAGTGGTTTGTCCCAAGAAAGTATTGTCTTTACAATTAATAATTAGGATCAAAGACAAAAGGATATCAGCGAGATCCAGGGGAATAAATGAATCACTCAAGGGAGATGAGGAGATTCTCTAGCGTCTCCTCCCAGGTGTCGAAAGTTTCACTTGTTACTGTTGATAATGGTCAGCGAATAGAGTCCTTCATTGGCCTTTCCTCCGCCAATCTTCCTCTATATACATCCTCAGGTCGATTCCATCATCTTCGGCTTCTCATGCTCCTCCTCCTGTCACCTGAACCTATCCCTTGCACGAAGCTCCCTCAAGGACGAAGACTGCACTGGTAATAGGATCAGAGGGGAGAAAGGGGCGATTTTCCTTTCAAACCGTCATGAGTGGCTATCACGTATGCAATAGGCTTATCCTTCATGGGCTACTCTATCAAGGCATCACCGATCTATAGGGATGACAATGACGACATGCGGGATCCGAAAGAACCTGCTTCACTATGGGCTTGTGGTCATCGAGCATCAGGAACATGACCTTCGACTGTGTCTATGGAGGCTGGGTTCTAACAGCAAAGCCACCATAGTCGAGGTCTCGGCTGGCGCCGGCCTAATCGCACTTGCCTGTTTGGGTGATTCGCCGATCTAGAGGGAGACTGGTCAGGAAGAGAAAGAGAACAATAACCTAGCGGCTGTGTGCTGACTGGTGGTGTGTTTGTGGGAGAAGGAGTGCGGTGAGATGGAGAAGGGATATGGTGGACTATAACCAGCTCCTCCCAGACGAGGACAGTTGGACTTCCTATAGCTGGATCTGGGATTGCCAATATCGATGGTGGAGAGCAGTGGCCAGAATAGTTCATCGACGGAGGACGGACCTACCGAGGAGGACTATAGGGCCTTGCAATTTCAGATCCAGGACGCGACAGAAGGGGTTAGCAAGCGGAAATAAGACTTAATAGACGCACGACGCGCGTGGACGGGTAACCAAACTAAAATACCCGCACGGGCATTAAGTAAATTCCCTATATATATGTATTTTTAAAATTTATTTTTCGCAATTATAGAGGATAATTTTGTCTAGCTCTCCAAAAAAATTGATCAAAAAATAATATCATTTGCCCCCCCCCCCCGCAAATCAAAAAACCCGTCCATATATATTATTGACTGTATATTTTCTGCACAGTTACTCTTTTGCACTGAGAGTTACTCCAACATACCATATAGTTACTCTTGCTATTCAGACGGGTTACTCCAACATACCATATAGTTACTCTTTTGACCCGAGTTACTCCAGCGGGTAGCAAAAATTCTGGCTACCCACCGGGAAACGAATGAACAACCATATATATATATATATATATATATATATATATATATACGTATATATATGTATATATATACGTATATATAAATATATATATATATATATCTGTATATATATATATATATATATATATATATATATATATATATACGTAATATATATATACGTATATATATATGTATATATATATACATATGAATATATATATACGTATATATACGTATATATATATGTATATATATATACGTATATATATATACGTATATATATATATATATATATATACGTATATATATATATATATATATATATATATATATATATATATATATATATATATATATATATATATATATATATATATATATATATATATATATATATATATATATATATATATATATATATATATATATATGGGCCCATCTTTATTGCCCGCACGGGTAGCTACCCGCCCACCATTCCGATCACTTTTTTTCAAAAAATTTTCTCAAAATTGTAGAGGACTATTTTGTCTAGCTGTCCAAAAAATTTGAGCCAAAAATAATATCATTTGCCCCTCCAAAATCAAAAAACCCGTCCTTATATATATCTGTTGTATATTTTGTACATAGTTACTTTTTTGGCCGGCAGAGTTACTTTTTTGAGACCATAGTTACTTTTTTTTACAGCAGAGTTACTTTCTTAGCTAGGAGAGTTACTTTTTGGCTATAGGGTAGAGAAAATCCATGCTACCCGCACGGGCAATGAATGAACACCCTATATATATATATATATATATATATATATATATATATATATATATACATATATATATATATATATACGTATATATATACGTATATATACATATATATATATATACATATATATACATATATATATATCTATATATATATATGTATATATATATATGTATATATATACGTATATATATATATAAATATAAATATATCTATATATATATACATACGTATATATATATATATATATATATATATATATATATATACATACATATATATATATACATACGTATATATATATATATACGTATATATATATATATATATATATATATATATATATATATATATATATATATATATATATATATATATATATATACGTATATATCTATATATATATATCTATATATATATATCTATATATATATACGTATATATATATATATATATATATATATATATATATATATACGTATATATATACATACGTATATATATACATACGTGCATATATATATATATATATATATATATATATATATATATCCAAATGAGCTCAAATTTTGTATGTGGCCTATTATTATTGTAAACATGAAGATCAATGGATTAGATTTTAGAAATATATGGTCTAGATAGACAAACACCATTGGGGTGTACAACGTGATGTGTACACTCGAGTGTATTCTAGCCAATTAATTTAGGATAAGTTCATACCAAGCCACATAAATCATGAAAATCAAGAAAAATGAATATGTGATTAAAGCAAAGCGTGGGAAACGTGAAAACAAAATGTGATAACAAGAAGATAAAGGTTATTCCCGGAGGAGCCCTAGTCTACATTGTTTGTACTTGTTCTAAGCTCAATCTTCAGTCTCTACCTATATCATTTTTTAAGAAATAATTATATCTTGCTTTCTTTTATGGACTTCGTTACTAGTGAAATATTTCCCTGCTATCAACCCAATTTGTTTAAAGACCAATTAAATATTTTCCCAAACCATATGGTTGTTGTAAAATGCTGTCATGTCAACTCTTTGATTTTTTTTATTTTATTTCACATTAGCCTTTTGTCTCTCCTCTCTCGGTCAAGCAATTTAGCATACAAGGAGCACTTATAAATCTTCAATTGGGTCAAATTTATTTAAACTCTACAAAAATTAATGAGTGGCACAAGCATCTAGAGTGCATGGTTATAGTGGTATAGACATTGTTTAAGACACAGTACCTAGGACAGAGTTCTAATTGCACTGCACGAGATGAGCCTCACAATATTGCAGAGTGCTTGTGAGGAATAATTTGACCAAGGGAATCAACAATTGATCCTAACGGCTACCTCATCTTAAATTGGAAACAAGTCACGCGTTCAAGCCCATCCGTGCACAGGCTTACACAGTTACACAAGATAAGATTGTTGATTTGGTTGGGGTCCATGCGGGGATATTGTTCCTATTCGTGGAGGTTCAAGATGGCTGTGGGGACTCGATTCAAACTCCCAATTTTTTCGAATATGAACCCTCCATTTCAAGCCCATAAACATTTCTGCCCAAGGGCCGCCATCGAGTTTGTGGCCCTAAACCAATATCCTGGTGTTGGATATCTCTACTTCTATCCCTGACTTTTGTTCACAAGTTTTACTTGTCCACGCAGATAGATCTCAAAACTAGGAAGACTCCAATCTTATAGGGCAAACTCTCTGAGACATCATATGCCTCCCTACTTTTGACTTCTAGCTCGGACCCATCCTTGCTAGTACCGCAGTGATGCCACAAGTCCAGGACCTGGCAGAGAGCCTCCTCGACGGGTCGAGGCAGCTCCCTTCCAATAGAGTTATAGCCCGTAGCATATATTCTTTTCAGGGTTATAACCCGTAGCATATATTCTCTTCAGGGTTATGGCCAGTAGCCAAAGCCTGGTATTATATTGAGGAGTTAGGGCCCGTAGCCATACTCTTATTGGGGTATGGTCCGAAACCAATCCCGTACATAGGACATAGTCTGTATCCATTCCTATGGGACATAAGGATATATTTGCCCAATTACCCCCACATTTTAAAAAATATGTGTTCTGAGTAAAACTCATTTCACCATTCAGCTAATTGTGACACTGATGGATCTGTGGCCAGGGCAACTACATTATATGGTATCACTTGATTAATTAAGTACATTACCATATTCTTTTAGCATCAGCCAAGTTTTCAAACATAACTTATTCAGACAAGTGCTACAAAGAAACATGTACTGTTTTCATCAGTTACTTCTCAGTCTTTATAAGACATTGGGATCTCAGGCCCTCATTTCAATACTGGGAATTATCATCCCTTAACAATCTCAATACCATAATTATATGGATCTGGGTATTCAACCCTTAGCTCATCACTGGGCACTGTTACCACTTTTTCAGGTAATTATCTCCTTCAAGTCATTTGACCAAGGTAAACATGATACTTGCTACACAAGCATCTCTTATGGCAATTGAGGCTCATTAACTCTCTTGTTACTATTTACTAAGCAACAAGGTATATTATGGCATACAAGGCCCAATGAATAATTTCAATGAATAAAGCATCATAGCTCATACCTGGCTATTTTCATCATCTCAGGATACCTACATGGTTAGCACACATGATAACAGATATATCAATCATATTTCAGTTTCATACTAATTAAGAGTAACACCACTATTCCCTTATCGGGGTTAGGGTTTCCCATTTCATGTTAATCAGGGTTACTTATTTCCTTTGCACAACTAGGACCAATGATTCATCATTTCATCCAAGATTAGGGTTTCATGCTATATAGTATAACCCAGAATTAGGGTTTCACACATCTTCACCCTATTTTAGAATTATGGTTTACTATTCACATCACATCAGGAATTATCATATCCCAACATCCAAATTAGGGTTAGGTTTTACGATTCACACCTAATTAGGGTTTATCATACCAATACTTTGAATTAGGATTACTCATGTCATTATCTTAAATTCATATCACATTATCCTCCTAGATTAGGGTTCCATTTGGAATTGCCCTAAATTAGGGTTTGAGTTCATTAATCATCTCAATTAGGGTTTTATGATCTCATTATCAAGGATCATTCCTAATTGTATATCACATCATTTTGAATGTTTTAGACTTAATTTCTACAGGATATCATTCATGTATGAATCTTTCTCTCTCATCCTACTCAGGATGTCCACTACTCAATTCATGATGAGATTGAGCCTACTCTTTATTCAAATACATGCATTTATGGTTAGAATGATGTATTGAATTATTACATCATTATGCATTAATGATTAATCCCACTAAGGGTATCAATTATCTAAGTACATCAGGTCTCCAAATGGTTTAATCAATTGAACCTTCAATTATATGTTGGATCCAAAATAATTGACCAATTAAACTTTCAATTACATTAGGAGATCAATTGGATTAACGAATTAAATCTTCAAATGCATTAGGTATCCAAATAGATTAACCATATTGGACCTTCAATTATATGAGATATCCAAATAGATTAACCATGTTGATCTTCAAAAGATTTGATTACTTAGACCCTAAACGGTCTTAGTTCTAATATTTCAATTGGTAGAAAACCATTTGGGCAAATTGCCCTTAAAACCGATTGGACAAGAAAGGTGTTGAAACTGATTGAACTTTGGGTCTCCAAACGGTTTGAGATCATTTCGACCCAAACGGTCTTGAGACCGTTTGGACTCAAACGGTCTTAAGGCTGTTTGGTCCAAACCCTCTCAAAACCGAATGGACCAAAAAGTTCTTTCAACACTTAAACAATTCATGGTTTCAATAGATGAACTGATTAACAATTGAATCCTTAATTTCTTCATCAATTGAACTATTGAATCATCCTTCAATTGGACCATTAATTAGGGTTTTGAACCCAATTGATCTAGGATTTCTACTCAAGAAACCTTCAATTAGGGCTTTGAAATCGAGGAACCATCAATGATCAACATTGTGGAACTGATTCAATTGAAATCAATGAATTATCATCCACTTATGATATGACATAACCTCAAACAGTCTTGAGGTCATTTGGATGACCTCCAAACGGTTTTGAGGTCATTTAGATGACCTCCAAACGGTCTTGAGACCATTTGCCCCATCCTATCCTTGAAATTTGTGAAATTTCATTATGGTTTAGATCATTGGATTGATCATCAAATCAGCTATTAATTGCATTTCAATTTGGTGTCTTTGAACCTTCAATTACTCAACCATAATCAACCCTAGACCTCCAAACGGTCTTGAGACCATTTGGGTGACCTCCAAACGGTCTTGAGACCGTTTGGGTTAATCAACCCAAAAATCTAAATCAATCAATTGGAATTTCAGCACTTAACTCGATTAGGGTTTGAGACCATTTGGGTCAACTATGGTCAACTCTTCCAAACAATTTGAAACCGTTTAGTTCCTAATGGTTTGATGAAACCGTTTAATTCCAAACAGTTTTGTTGAAACCGAATGGACAACTTGTTGAAACCGATTGGAATAGGAATTCCTAGGGAAAAGTGTCCAATATGATGTCATCATCATCTACCTTCATCCCTGTAACTTATAGTACTTTTGATTTCATGAATTTACCAATTACAACAAACAATTAACCAAGAAGATGAAGGAATCAATGAAATTGCAAGATTGATAGTTGAATAACAATGTAGAAGGGTTCAAGTTATAAAACCCGCCTCCGATTGAGCTTCAAAGCTTCAAGATCACGTCAACAATGGTGGATGCAACTCCTTTCACTGTTCCAAGGCTCGTCCTCAAGGTTTCAGTGAAAAGGAATGGTTAGAATTGAAGATGAGATCGAGATAAGAAGAAATCATGCATTGTTTTGTGATTTCCACCATGAATTCAAGGTGAAAGGAAGTCAAGAAGCTTACCAACAGGTTGGGGTTAGTCCTCTTGATCCTCCAAAGCTTCCTTGGTCATTTTGCAAGAAAAGAGAAGAAGTGGATTCGAAATTACCATTTCATTCTATGGATAAAGGAGCATATATGTGAATTTTATTGAAAATTCATTTAAGAGAGAGAGAAAGTAGGCATTATCTCTTCCTTTTTCTTGCCACTTACCCCCTTCTATTCCTTAGAGGTGAGTCTATCCTCTTTTCCTCTTATTCCCTTCAATTATCCACAATTTAAAGAAAAGCAAATTAAGCACCTTAACCCTTATAATATTAATATCCTAAAGTTAGTGGATTTTTCTTTTTCTTATCTTAATGTGAGTGGGTTCTCCACTCACGTAGATATTTCCTTTGCTTTTGCAAGGCACAAGGACGTCCACACACACACACACACACACACACACACATATATATATATATATATATATATATATATATATATATATATATATATATATATATATATATATATATATGTGCAACCATTTCAATTTTGATTGAAGGGAATCCAATTAATATAATTATTTTTGCATTAAATTGAATTAAGGTTTCAATTATGCTTAAATCTTGATTATTTTAATATCAAGATTCTCTCTCCTTCAAAGTAGCTCAAATGAGATGCCCCTCTCATTTTATTGCCTCTAAAAGATGCCAAGAATTATTAGGGACCTTTGGAAGAGGTAAATTTGTATATTTAACCCTAGATTTTGGGTAAATTGCACATTACCCCAAAACTAGGTTTTAATGTACACACATTTTTACTCTTTCTTGGTACCCAGGCTTTCACTAGGCATACCTCTGCATCATCTTCATTCTCATGATGCTTCAACACATGAGGAACATATTATCATGTAACATTTGCAAATTAACCCCTCAACTTGGATAAATTGCATTTTAGTCCAAACAAACAAAACATTATTTTCAATGTCATTCAAAAGGGACTAAAATTGAAATATAAGTTCCTCTTTAGCCTTAATTACTTTTTGAAACATAAGAGCAAGCATCTAATCAACTTTATTAATCAAAACACCTAGGTTTAATGTAAGACCCAGGTCAGGGATGTTACATAAGGGAAGAGGGATGACCCCAAAAGTGCCGACACCCTATAGACCCAGAGGAGATGACCAAGGATTGAGTGGTGGCCCAAGTAGGTTTGAGACTAGTTTTCCATGGAAGTAACTTGGATATCGAGATGATTGTGATGTTGAGACATAAGTTGCACGTTTCAACTTAGATTTGAAGGAGTACTATCAAGGTGGGACATACCATCTCTACTCTTAGAATAGGAAGAGCTTTGTATTTGGACTGCAGCTAAATGCTTATTTCCTCTTATTATGGGAGTGAGAGATAGAACAGTATGCATGCCAAACACCAAGGATAAAGATGATGTGAGTTGGAACGTTGCTATGAGGTATGAGGACAGAGATGATAACATACCCTTGTGGAGTGAACGATATGTGGATGGTTTCTAAGAAGTAAGAGAGATAAGGTAGTCATCTTATGAGGATGTTTTTATCATGAGCTATGAGTTATACAAGGTTGAGTTTGAAAACCAAGAGGATGAGCTAAGAGTTTCTTGATGAAGATAGACTTAGAGTCCTAGATGAGATGATAAGTGGAATACATGGAGGTGTATGTTTTCAACACAGAAGGATGTGAGGTGATAATGGATGCTCTGGTTGAGATGCAGCTACCTAGTTAGCTAGAGGCTAGAAGAGGCTGTTAGGTTAACCCTAAGTTTGAAAATAGAGATATGTTTGGGCTAACACTCGGATGTAACGAGATCTGTTGAACAAATTTAATAGTTGTTTGGTTAGCCATACTAGGCCTTGATGCAATAAACGGATAGAACCTCAGATGCACTTCTCTGGAAAAGAAGGTGATGAAACCCTGACTAGAGTGGTTTAGGGTTTCTGAAGAATCAATCTTGAGGAATCATGACATACAGGAGATCATGATTTTAAGTTCATCATACACCGTGGTACTACTAGGATAGTAAGTTGTAGTAGTAGTTTGGATGCTTAAGATGAAGTTGCACGTGGTTTGTTGCCATGCATGTCAGGAGGTGAAGGACGAACACCAGTAACCCAAAGAGTTGATGTAGAGGACAAAGAGTCCCTGAGAGGGAATGGGAGTTCATCACTATGGATGTTTTGGTAAGTCTCCCCTAGACCAAGGAAGGTCAAGATGCAATATGGGTTATGGTAGATCGCCTTACCTAGATGACATGAGAAAGAAAGAATGTTGTCAAGGTACGAATCCGGTTGAACTACATATGAGAGAAAGATGGTTCAACTACACCATGATACGAGTTAAAAAGTTCTTTATAACCTAAAGATTCACTTCTATGCGGTGGAAGTAGGTACATGAAGAACTCGATGTTAGTACAATTTATCACCCCTAACTAATGGTTAGTTTGATCCAGACTAGAGGGTCTGATGAGAGCATGTGTGCTTGTTCAGGGTGATATATGGACACAATTCTTGTCTTCTGTAAGATATGATGATAACCACCATAGCCAGTGTCGGGATGTAAAGAAGCTCTGTAAGGTAGGTTGTGTCGGTCACCACTTCATTAAGATGATGTTGGTGAAGGGACCTTACGAAGGTCAAGAAAGAACCACAGTGTGTGAGATGAAGTCACTTTGATCATGCAATGGTTGAAAGAGAGCCCAGAGGCAACATGATTCGTGAGTTGATGCAAAGCAGACTGACATGCAGTTCACTGTGGGAGAGTATGTGATGTGAAATCTGACCCCTCTAAGTTATAGCTAAGAGAGTTGAGTCTCGGCTGTATGGGTCCATTTGAGATGAATTAGTGTAGATGGTTATGTTTATCCTTACCCCTTAGGATAACATGATGTATAATGTATTCCATGAGTCTGATCTAGAGCACTATGTGAGTTGCCCAAGCCATGTGCTGAGCCCTGAACCTATTCAACTTTATGAGAGGCTGAAATGTCCTGAGTCACCTATGAGGGTACGATATACCAAGGTGAGAGAGAACTCAAATGAAAGAATATGAGATGATGAAGGTTCTTTGGAATCACCATGGAAAGGGTGAGGCCACATGGGAGCCATGATGGACATAAGAAAGACTTATCTTGTTTGTTTGTGTGCCTCGTGGAATTTTGGGGGCAAAATTCCTATAAGAGGGGAAGGATGTTACAACCCCAATTTTTGGGTTCTTTTGGTGAGAAATGTAATTTCTCCTATTAAAGATATTTGAACAAATAATGATATAATTTGTTTTGAATAAAATGATTTCGTTTACAATAGCCTTGTTGGTTGTTTTGTGGGCTTTATTGGCTATTGGGCCCAATTACAAGGAAAAGACAAAGGAAACTCCATTACTAAATAAGTAAATAAGAAAATGGAGAAAAGAAAGATGTAGAAACCTCTAGAAGGCAAAGAAATGTTGGATTTTGTGCCTCTTGGGTTCCTTGGGTTCCAAGGAGTCCAAAGTTGCAAAGATAATGCTACAAGAAAATAAAAGATCAATTAAATATTTCCTTACTAAGAAAGAAATTGAAGATAATGATAAAATATGGGAAATAAGTGGAAAGAGGTAAGATGGAGTCATCCTTGATGGATTTTCGTATCCATAAGGTTTCTAATATTAAAAGGAATTCCATTAAGGAAAATAAAAAAGAGAGATAAAGAGAAATCTTCAAAAAGAGATATTTTAATAAAGAAATAAAAAGGATAATGAGAAATAATGGATATAGATGCATCTAGAAGGATAATGAGTATCCACTAAAAAGGATTTTGAAATATTAGAGTTTCTTGGAGTCCAAGGAGCCCAATGGAGAAAAAGAAAGAGAAAATATAAAATAATACAAAATAAGAAGATAATGTGATACATAATTAGTGAATTTGTGGTATTATCAAAAAGAGGTAATTTCTTCTATGAGGAAGTATAATTTTGTGGCCAATGGATTAAAAGCCAAGTACAAAGAGAATAAAAGAGGTAATTATCGAATTCCTAAATATCCAAAGAATAAAGAATATCAAAAAGATAATTAAAAGAGAGAGAAACTTGCTTCTTAATGAAGGAATCATATTCCTATTAGAAAAGGGCTTTGTTTCTTCGTGTGCAAGCATCTTAGGGCATTGATACCCTCCCGTGTATATAAGGGGTAGCACCTTTGGATCAAGTTTAAGAGTATCCCACACAACCCTCTCTCTTCTCTATGTTGTTTTCATACATAAAACCTAGCCAAGAGAGTAGATCAATCTTGAGGGCCCTGAGGAGCTATGATGGCTATCGATGGAGGCACGAAGCTCCCACGACAACCCAAGAAGGATCGACTATCTTCCCCACACCCCTGTCTTTGCACAGCTCCTGCCGAAGGTTTGCAAACCTGCATTAATCACGGGCTTGGCTCACTTAGGAATGACCATCTTGACCATGACCTAGAGGTTCCCCACGTGCACAAGGGTGCGGCGGAGCCAGCGCGGCGGTTGGCAGCAAGCTCTAGGCCGTGGGGAGGTGGAGAAGACCCCCCCCCGATTGGCTGCACTGGCGGTAGTGCTAGGGTGCGCAAGGAAGAAGATGATGGGCAGCTTTGGACCGTTTTGCCCCACTGTGGGATGAAGAAATGATCAAATTTAATGAGGGTAGAAGCATCATTTCATTATATTTTCCAATCGAGCTACGTTGCATGGAGAAGGAGGACGTGTCAGCTTTTGATTGGTCCAACTAAGAAATTATTGCAAAATTCATATCTTTTTATTGGTAGCTTGGATGGATGCGTATAAAATATGAATCTTGCTCAGAAAAATGTGAGGAATCCATTAAAAATAGTTTTAGAAGCTAATTCCTATTAGAATTTGAAAAGTAGTGGAAGTTATCAACTTTAATGCTTTAATGATTAAGAAACCCTAAATTGATATGATTAATGTATTAAGAAGGGTTTTATGGATGATTAGAGTTGATATTAGCTTGTTAATTATATAAAGGTACATTAAAAACAAAAAGGATGAACTTTGCATGTAATTGGTTTAATTTGGAGTTCCATGTACATAAATGATCTTTAATGGGCCTTGAAACCCTAATGTTAGTAATTGTGACTCCTAATGGCTTTAATTATTCAAATTCATGAATAAAGCTGAGATATGATGGTTCTAAGATATTTTGAGTATAAATGTTCCTAATTGTGGATAAATACCCTTAATATAGTAATTAGGGTTTTCTAAGGCCCCGTTTGGGTAGAACATTCATAAATACATATGTATTCTCAAGTCTTTGGAATCTAATTGCAACCAAGTCAAATACAGTAGTTCATAATTGCTTTGTTTGCATAGCCAAGATTTGATTGTAGGTATTTTTCTGGTACCTGAGAAACGGTAGAGCAGGAAGAGACGGCGGGGAAGGAGGATAGGAAAGGATAGGGGTAGAAGAGGAGTCGTCGGAGGCGGCAAAGGAACAGACAACAGATGAGGACAGGGTTGGATGGAAATAGAAGAGAAAAGGTTGGAGGCAGTTGTAGGAAGTGTTGATGGGGAAGGAGGCTGGAGATGGACGGAGGTAGAAGAGGGGTAACCAGAGTTAGCACAGAAACAAGAGACAGCGGGGAAGGAGGATAGGGATGGATGGAGGTTGAAGAGGAGTACGAGGTAGAACAACAGTTTGAGATGGCGAGAATGGGTGGAGGTAGAAGAGGAGTCGGAGGTAGGATAGCAGGAAGAGGCGGCGGGGAAGGAGGATGTCATGCAAGGAGAGAGGAAGGATTAGTTGGGGCGGGACTCGGGAGCCCGTGTGCCGTGTGCTGTGGTCGTTCTAAATCACGCAGAAACTGGCGTGATTTTGAATGATGCAGTTAGACGTGTGGGAATCCCACTCCGCAAATGCTGGTAATCACGAACTCCTTCACAAAATATCCAAAAAATGCCATTATTGGGGCATCCAACTTACAAAACACAAAATTAACTAAGCGGAAGTGAATCATTTGCAGCAGATTACTGAAAATCACTAAAAATTTAAAACTTTTTGCAAAGAGATCCACACATATGAAATCTTTTTCTTCAAGAGCCAAAGTATAACTTTTACATTCTGTTTCAAAGTACATGTCTTGCACTATCTCTTCTTGAGATTTACAACATCAACTATCTCCAGACATAAAATATAGACAACATATAACTTCGAGGCATCAAACCAAAATCTCGGATCGATTCATTAAAACACTAACTAAAAACTCTGAGGACATGAGAGTACAGAGACGACACATATGACTTTCTAACTATATGACTTGACAGTCAGCATCTCCACCTGAGATCTCACTGTTGTCCAAGTTTTTGCTTTCCTTTTCCTACAAAAGAGTGTCTGCTTCTTTGTCCACGTCCACCTAAAAATGTTGGATCCCACGGGGGTGAGACAATTGTAAATTTCCCCAGCGGGAGATATAACTCTCCTCCAAAACATTGTTGTTGTAGATTATTATATTAAAATTGAACAGAAGTTCTTACATATTAACAACAGCATTATTCATTGTATGAACAGAGAAAGATAGTCTCCTTTCCTAAGGAGAACATTGTATCTACTCATGGTAGATTCATAATCCATTTATCTAATTGCAAGGAATGTAAAGAGATATGAATAACATTTATCAACTGAAATTGCATAAAAGGAATGTAACATCAGCCAATGAGTTTCCATATTCAAACTGTTGGTATGTATGCCCTGAGAGCCAATCATGGGATGATTGGTGGGATACATTAAGATTGATTTGATAAACATCAAAGGCAAGCTTCCAATTCTTTATGGTTCAGTCATATGAGATAGTGATAGAACAGATTGAATGTCTAGAGAATGACATTACTCAATGACGTATGCTTTCATGTTGAGGACCTGAACGATGAGATCATACAGATGCTAAGAGTTTGTACATTCTTGTTATGTCCCTAGGCGGATGTCATTGTGGAAGGTAGATAGACAACAATGACACACAAGACTAGATTGTGGTGTTGGTTGATGATAGAATTTCATTAGTCATGATATAGAGATATCAAACCAAACACATAGGTACTTGTTAGAGAACAAGTGTACCGGACAGACCCACCGTGAGTTTGACACATGGAACCATGACATGGTAGTCACAGTCAGTACTCACAGTGATGGTGGTGAGTGTGATTCTTTCACTTGAAATCACTACACTCAACACATGTCGTTGGGCACACTTTGACATCATCAAACGCAGTCCTGAAACATGGGTTATTATAAAGGTGATGATTGGGTGGCTTTGACACATGGGGATTTTGAAGGGTGAGTGATAGATATGGGATTTGTCCCTCTTGAGGGAGTTTCATATTCAAGGCCACTTGATGAGTAGGATTGAAATAGACATGCGCATGCATGTGTCAATTAGTATGTGATATTGATATCATACATATCTCTTCCAATCTACTCTAAGATCAAGAAAGTGAATGAACGTTGATAGGATGACTGTTCCATGCCTCGAGTTCATTCGGGATATCAGTGACAAAGGAATTATACATTCACTATAACACCATTCACGGATTGTAGGATTGAAAGTTGTTCTCCAACTTTCTATTTCACTTGGGTAGCACTGATGTGTGACTAGGCACCGCTCTTTGCTTGTGAAGTCATAAGTGTTATGGACTTTCACTACCAACGTGAAAAGGACATGCAGGGTCACACACATAGGATTTAACCTGGAAGAAGGGTTTGTCCACAAACAATGTTTAGATTGATTGCTAAAGGAGTTTAGTAGTTCAATTAAACACTCAATTAATTGATAGCTCAAAATCATAGTGTTCAAGGTGTTGGACAGATTGATTAGAGTATCGGATTGATTGAAACTACAATTGACTAATTCTGCACAATCTGCACTCCCAACTGATCAGCTCATGTGATGAACCGATCGGCTCAGCTTGGTGAACTGATCGGCTCAGTTGGTGAGTCGATCGACTCATGGACAGGGTGAAACGATTGCTTCAAGTGTTGAAATGATCGGTTCAATTGTTGCAACCAAGCAAGTTGGGAAAGTAAAATTGGTGAGAATTTTCCTTTCGTTTCACTTGCCCAATTTGATTTTAACAAGGATTGGTATTTGATACCAATTAGAAACAAAAGAGAAAAAGTAAATCGGGAACTGACCAGGGCCACGAACCGACCGGTTCAGAAGTGAACCGACCGGTTGAGGTGTCCCAACCGATCGGTTGAGGTGTCAACCGACCGGCTCAGGTCCCCAACCGACCGGCTCAGTTGTGAAATGATCGGTTCAGGTTGCGAGTTGGTTGTTTTGTGGAAAATCTCGAACCCTTCTACTCCTGCTTTTAGTCCCGCATTGCCCGGGATGGAGAACCCTGTCCCATGACCCTCTTATATATAGGGGTATTGGGGGCTTCTCGAAGTACAACTCAGTGCAACCACTTGCTCTGTGAAGTTGTCGTTCTCTCTGGTTTTGGTAACCAAGAGAGAGCGTGAGCAAGTGCTACCCGATAAAGGAGGCACAACAAGGGAAAGACAACTACAGAAAGTGACTGATGGCAGGAGAGTGTGTCGGAGACTAGTACGCTGACAGGAGGGTGTGAATCCTTCCAATTCCTTGTGGGACAAGGAGATTGGAGTTCCAGGTGGTCCGTGTGGACTACTTCAGAGGTGGGAGATTTCTGCCGCTCGGAGGACAGCTGTCAATCCCGACAGTCCCGGTGAGACCAGGAGTCGTCAGTTCCGGTGTGACTAGGAGTTGCACAGACACCGTCCAAGACTGGAGGTGAAGACTACGCAAGGTGCGAGGTATTCTCACCGATCAAGCCTCAGGACAAGGTATGATTCCACAAACCATCCCTTTCCTATTGTATAGACGTTGACGCATTTCCTTGTTCTGGGTTTGGGGAGGAGAAAATTTTTGTTTCTGCTACCTTCTCTGCCTCCCGTAAAACCCAACAGTGGTATCAGAGCCACGTCAACTGCTCTATACTTTAGGATTATCGATGTGATCGATTTTGGTTTGTCGCCTTTATTTATTGCATATGATGCGAATAAAATTGGCTTTATGCATGTCCAATCCTAAATCCACAAATCCCAATATACATATATGATATGTAATATGAATGCACTCGATACGCGTCGCCCTTAAATGGGTTTTGTGGTGGATGTATAGCGTGGTTATGGCCAATAAACCCTATATGTGTATCGTTGTATGTGGTTGCTTGCATCTGGGTCTACGCACCGATCTTCCTTCTCCTATTCCTGATGTAACTCGAAATAATTCGAGATTTCTTTCCTACCTTTGCTCCCCTCGAATGTAACTCGAGGTTTCTCTTTTTACAATGTAAAATAGGATATAATTTTATTTCCTGTTATGTCAAAGAGCGAAGGACATCCTGACGACAAATGAGACGATCAGTTCAAGGCGTGAACCGATCGGTTGATGTTCGAGACGATCAGTTCAAGGAGTGAGCCGATCAGTTGATGACCGGTTCGAGGAGCGAGATGAGCGGGTGGCGGCCATGATGAGATGCACGATGACCAGGCGAACTGATCAGTTGGAGGAGCCAACTGATCGGCTGGTGGCACCCAGCCGACCGGCCTGATGGCGAGCCAATCAGTCATGTGATGAGTTGATCAAACCCAAAAAGGGAAAGCATAGAGTTCATCTTATACATGTTGCATGTGATGTAGACCTAGATGATCGTGACTCCTCTTGGCTCGAGGAATCACATTAGGATGGTCATAATCATCACATTTATCGTTTTGCACATTTTCTGTGGGATATAGCATGTATATGATACATACTATGTATTGTGGTGATTCGATATGTATATGTATATAAAACCAAATCCCTCATTAAATATTAAGTTTTAGATGCCTTCCAAATGTGACACACGTGAAAAGTTTGATCTACCAAGTGTGGGCACGCCCTAGCGTGGTGCACCGTCTATCTCGTAGAAGCGTGAAGGATGAATGTGTGGGTCTACCCTAGCAGGGTGCATATTCATCGTGTTTGCTTTGGGTCAGACTTAACAAGGTGATCTAGATGGGATCTAGTACCTTGAGGCATGGAGGTGATCATGGTAAGGAGTTGCATATGACATCTTATCAAGAGTTGCATATGATGCAATTGGCAAGAGTTGCCTACCTGAGAGATCTAAGTTGTGGGTGACAGCCCTAGCTGGTCCATGACTTAGAGGATTTCAGTATCTTGCCCACTAGAAGGTTGTACGCTGCAATCTTCTGAATTGATGGTGAGGGCTATCAATTTGAACTAAAATAGTGGGAGCGATAATTAATTAAAGGCCTAATTATATCGTCAACTTTTCAAATCATCAAACAAGTCAAAAAGAGTTTTGGACTAAAATTGCATATATTTCCTTTTGTTAAAATAAATGGTTAATCAACAAATCACTTTATTTGTGATCGGTCTTTGAGACCAGCAAATTAAATGGGAATAATTCCATGACTGGTTTGGATGATGAGAAGTGTTCTCAAAGAGCGAAATCTCTAAGTCCTAGTTATACCAAGACCAGATGAACTCAATCCCACCACATCAACGGCTGAAAGTATGCTTATGGAAGCATACCGAGGAAGACATTGATGAGGAGTACTTGATGTTGTGTTCCCTGAACTATGAGTTGCAGAGACAACATGAGACATATGATGTCTCCAAGACATTGTCCTAGTATGTCATGACAGAAGGAGATCTAGTAAGGTGTTCACACACTCAATATGATTGGGTATGTGGAAAGACCTGACTAAGAAGGATTCCCTCTGAGCCAAGAGTTGGCTATTGGTATGATACTGCAAATGTTGCGATAATCATACAGTTCATGATAAACTACAACATGAACAACTTTGACAAGCGTTGACAAAGTTGTTGGACATGTTGAGGATAGTAGAGGCAAATATGAAGAAAGACAAACCATAATCTTTGATATGATAAAAAAAGGTAATTCTTAAGGGAAAGGACAAGGGCAAATCAAAGAAGTGTTCTGATGCTAGCCATAAATCCAAGCCATCTTCAGCCTCAAGGCACATGGGGAAAGGGTGTATGAGGGAATTACCCTCTATATTTGGAAGAACAAAAGGAGATGCAGGAGGGGATGGAGATCTCCACCTAAGGTATCATGAAATGAATCACTTCTTTATCTAAGGTATATGATACCAAGATATGGATATGTCATATATGATATGCAAGATCCACAAAGAAGTGATGGTCTTTGTGAAAGGACTGAGAAAGAAGTACTCATTATTGGGGCAAGTGTTGCTGCCATAGATAGGAGTATCTTTCAGTTTATTTCAGCCTAAAGGGAACGAAATAGAGTTGAGAACTGCTATTTCATATATTGCCAATAGATATAAACACTTTATTATTGCATATTGTATGACAATGATGGTAATTAATAAAGAGATGTTTCAATTTCTAAAGATATGATCTTTGTGGCAATGCCTTGTTTATCTTGTGGTATTTGATATGCATAAGATAAAATGATACCTAAAAGTTATAGATAAATCAAACAATCAAATAAGCATCAATCATGAGAAATTCATTTCTAGTTTCCATGTGATGGATAAATCTAGACTCTTTTGGTTAGAGAACCAGTAAGAGACATGAATATCTTGGACATGATTAATCAATGTTCACTAATGGTAGTGGGAGAATGATTATCCTATTAGGTATGATACATGTGATGTATTTACATACCTATTGGAACAAATGCTAAATACTTCAAATGGTGTTTAGAGAAATACCAATATGAATATCTTGAAGTGTTCAAGATTATCATAGATGAAGTGCAAATTTGGTAAAGTGTTAATTCTTGATGAGATCAATGAATGAAATACTTGGACCAAATGTTTGAGATCCTTTTGAGTGATTATGATAGTGTATCATAGTGAACTCATGATTAAGGCATGGTGATGTCTAAATCAAGAAGGAATCATACTCTAAGGAGTTAGAGAATGATTATCAAATAACTAAATTCTTCTTAATAAAAGAATACCCCACACTAATAAAGGACATTGAGAATCACAAGGAGTTGTGAGTTATTATATCCTTGACAGATACATCTCGATCATCTATATGATGAGTTGGTCATGTGATGAGTCAACTATCTAGATGAATGTGAGGAACCAAATTTTGAGTTATGGTAGATGACCATTACATCCTAAATGACTTCCATGTAAACCATAAGGTATGACCTTGATGGTAGCACTCATTGGGATGAAATCCATAAGTGAGAATAAGTCTTAAGTGTTAAGACACATGGATAACATTTTGAGAAGGATGATGCTTATTGATTGCCACTTAATGACTAAGATATTTGGCATATGGATACTAAAACTGCATTCCTATGAGGAATAAAACAAGGATGTGTTCATGACACAACCTATAAGGTTTATGAATCCACTAATGCAAATGAAGTGTATAAGTTACAATGGACTAATCAATGTGATTGATTGAGTACAAGCAACTCAGAATTGGATCTTCACTTTGATGATATAGTCAAAGGGTTTGACTGATATGTCAAAGATAAAGAAGGGATTTGTGATTTAGTGGGAGCGTATTCACATTCCACATATTGATGTGAAATGGAAATGTTCTAGAATGGAAATCCAAAAGTGGAAATTATCTTTAAGGTAGATAGAGATGTTTCCTATGTATTGGAATAGAGATCTACAGAGATAGTTCTCGAAAAACCTCTTGACCTAAAAAGAGAAAGCATACATTGGTAGTATGTACTGAAGGGTTCAGTATGCATAGATTTAGTGGGAGAAAACTTGTACATGTTACATGGAGTTAGTATGCCAAGGCCAAGTGTCCAATTCTTATGAAGAATGGGAACACTAAGAATAGATATGGATCTATCATGTATGTAATCATCCCATTATATTGCATGTATCGACATGGCAAGAACAAAATGCATTCATCATCTTGTATGTATGGCATGACAATATGATGTGCTCATCATGATAACTCGTATGTGGGACATGACGAGTGGATGTCTGTCTACTTCCAGTAAGGGTTACTGGAATACCATGAGAACTTGATAAGTACTTGAGAAGTACTAGTTCTATTGAGATAAGGAAGAGTTCAATGTAAAGAGTTACATTGATGCGAACTTCCGAAAGGATAGAAAATTAATCACAATATATATATATATAGGATATATAAAAGTGAAAGTTTGTTGATAATTGGAAGTGTTCCAATAAAATCATTTAAAAGGGAATGTCGAGTATCTATGCGTTAGAGAACAGCAGTGGATACTATATGGATCTGGAAGTTCATGAGATGAACTTATAGATATTCCGCTCATTGATAACAAGTATGGAATCCTTGATCATGCAATGTGGCTAAAGGTTAGCAGAGGAATACTAGATCACATATTATGGCAACTGCATCTCATACGTGTGACGTATAGTGAAGAGATGAGAGACATGCAATTTATACTAACTTTGGCAAGGTGTTGCCATAACTCACTATGTTGGCACAAGAGCACAGTAACATGTGTGACATGTTTGAAGATCACTATGAATATGATTCAAGGGTGATTGGCTCGTAGTACAAGTGGGAGTCTGTTGGTATGTATGCCCTGAGAGCCAATCATGGGATGATTGGTGGGATACATTAAGATTGATTTGATAAACATCAAAGGCAAGCTTCCAATTCTTTCTGGTTCAGTCATATGAGATAGTGATAGAACAGATTGAATGTCTAGAGAATGACAGTACTCAATGACGTATGCTTTCAGGTTGAGGACCTGAACGATGAGTTCATACAGATGCTAAGAGTTTGTACATTCTTGTTATGTCCCTAGTCGGATGTCATTGTGGAAGGTAGATAGACAGCAATGACACATAAGACTAGATTGTGGTGTTGGTTGATGATAGAATCTCATTAGTCATGATTTACAGATATCAAACCAAACACATAGGTACTTGTTATTGAACAAGTGTATCGCACAGACCCACCGTGAGTTTGACACATGGAACCATGACATGGTAGTCACAGTCAGTACTCACAGTGATGGTGGTGAGTGTGATTCTTTCACTTGAAATCACTACACTCAACACATGTCGTTGGGCACACTTTGACATCATCAAACGCAGTCCTGAAACATGGGTTATTATAAAGGTGATGATTGGGTGGCTTTGACACATGGGGATTTTGAAGGGTGAGTGATAGATATGGGATTTGTCCCTCCTGAGGGAGTTTCATATTCAAGGCCACTTGATGAGTAGGATTGAAATAGACATGCGCATGCATGTGTCAATTAGTATGTGATATTGA
This sequence comes from Alisma plantago-aquatica, assembly GCA_963693085.1. Taxonomy (NCBI): domain Eukaryota; kingdom Viridiplantae; phylum Streptophyta; class Magnoliopsida; order Alismatales; family Alismataceae; genus Alisma; species Alisma plantago-aquatica. Next base: position 936,909,408 of record OY856413.1, on the reverse strand, counting down.
TATCATACATATCTCTTCCAATCTACTCTAAGATCAAGAAAGTGAATGAACGTTGATAGGATGACTGTTCCATGCCTCGAGTTCATTCGGGATATCAGTGACAAAGGAATTATACATTCACTATAACACCATTCACGGATTGTAGGATTGAAAGTTGTTCTCCAACTTTCTATTTCACTTGGGTAGCACTGATGTGTGACTAGGCACTGCTCTTTGCTTGTGAAGTCATAAGTGTTATGGACTTTCACTACCAACGTGAAAAGGACATGCAGGGTCACACACATAGGATTTAACCTGGAAGAAGGGTTTGTCCACAAACAATGTTTAGATTGATTGCTAAAGGAGTTTAGTAGTTCAATTAAACACTCAATTAATTGATAGCTCAAAATCATAGTGTTCAAGGTGTTGGACAGATTGATTAGAGTATTGGATTGATTGAAACTACAATTGACAAAATCTGCACAATCTGCACTCCCAACCGATCGACTCATGTGATGAACCGATCAGCTCAGCTTGGTGAACCGATCGGCTCAGTTGGTGAGTCGATCGACTCATGGACAGGGTGAAACGATTGCTTCAAGTGTTGAAACGATCGGTTCAAATGTTGCAACCAAGCAAGTTGGGAAAGTAGGATTGGTGAGAATTTTCCTTTCGTTTCACTTGCCCAATTTGATTGGAACAAGGATTGGTATTTGATACCAATTAGAAACAAAAGAGAAAAAGTCAATCGGGAACTGACCAGGGCCACAAAACGACCGGTTCAGAAGTGAACCGACTGGTTGAGGTGTCCCAACCGATCGGTTGAGGTGTCAACCGACCGGCTCAGGTCCCCAACCGACCGTTTCAGTTGTGAAACGATCGGCTCAGGTTGCGAGTTGGTTGTTTTGTGGAAAATCTTGAACCCTTCTACTCCTGATTTTAGTCCCACATTGCCCGGGATGGAGAACCCTATCCCATGACCCTCCTATATATAGTGGTATTGGGGTCTTCTCGAAGTACAACTCAGTGCAACCAGTTGCTCTGTGAAGTTGTCGTTCTCTCTAGTTTTGGTAACCAAGAGAGAGCACGAGCAAGTGCCACCCGATAAGGGAGGCACACCAAGGGAAAGACAACTGCAGAAAGTGACTGGTGGCAGGAGAGTGTGTCAGTGACTAGTACGCTGACAGGAGGGTGTGACTCCTTCCAATTCCTTGTGGGACAAGGAGATCAGAGTTCCAGGTGGTCCGTGTGGACTACTTCAGAGGCGGGAGATTTCTACCGCTCGGAGGACAGCTGTCAATCCTGACAGTCCCGGTGAGACCAAGAGTCGTCAGTCCCGGTGCGACCAGGAGCTGCACAGACACCGTCCAAGACTGGAGGTGAAGATCGCGCAAGGCGCGAGGTATTGTCGCCGAGCAAGCCTCGGGACAAGGTATGATTCCACAAACCATCCATTTCCTATTGTATAGACGTTGACATGTTTCCTTGTTCTGGGTTTGGGGAGGAGAAATTTTTTGTTTCCGCTGCCTTCTCTGCCTCCTCTAAAACCCAACACAAACCTTAAGCAAACATTCTATACGACTAGTTACATTTTACAATCACACTTATGCCCTGAGGAGATGAGGTATACCGCTCATGCTCCAACCGACCACAGTGAAGTCAAAATTGGTACCATACAAGGTCAAAGGTAGAGCCAGCTACCAAGACCTCCCATATCTCGGTCAGTGCGAGATTACATGCAGGACATCTTGTGTCTCTACTATACATATAGTTTTCCCGGGTATACTGGAAACTTTGCTATTAGAGTTATAGTGACGTGTTGTACTCTCTTCGCGATTGTGAGATCTCATGTTTATCTCCATCGATCCGGCATTAACATTAATGGGAGATGTGTACTGCATCTTTCCCAATCATCGGGGGATTCGTGATACATCCATCCCGATACAAGTAATGAAGGATTGAGAGGTTTTTTGTTTACCTTTCATCAATTCCCTCATTAGGATATTAGAATACGGTCGCCCATTGCCCCCACATATTCAAAATATGCATTACGGGTTTTGCCGCGGGGCACCCGTTTCACCATCACCTATTGCTGACGATGATGGATCTATGGTCAGGGCTCTACATGAAATGATTTCACTTAATTAATTAAGTACATTAGCATATTCTTTTAGCATCAGTCACGTTCTCAAACATAACTTATTCAGACAAATGCTATAAGGAAACATGTACTATTTTCATCAATCACTTTCTTAGTCCTTATAGGACATTGGGATCTCAGTCCCTCATTTCATTTCTTTGAAAGTTCACTTCCCTCAGCCACATCATTATCATACTTATCAACTTTGGGTATTCATACCCTCAATTCATCACTATCACTTTTATCATTTGTTAGGTAACTATTACCTCCGGGTCCTCAGACCGAGGTATGCATAGTGCTTGTTACACAAGTATCACACATGGCTTTCAAAGCCTATTAAATGTCTTTCCACCTTTCACTAGGCAACAACTTACTCATGGAACTCATAAGGTTCATGCACATTTTATTACTTTTACTAAGCAACAACAACATTAGGCACATAAGGTCGTACAACATGTTGATTATATGAAAGTAATAGCTCATACCTGGCTATGTTCATAATCTCATGATGTCTACATGGTTATTAGACATGATAACAGTCATGTAAGTCATTTATCACATCGTATGAAATATTAGTAACACCACCATCCTTTATCAGGATTAGGGTTATCTATCAATTAGGGCTTTTCATTCCCTTTACCCAAAAATAGGGTTAGGGTTTCCCGTCATGCTTTAATTAGGTTTTCATGCTCACATTATTAGATCGACCCTAATGTATTACTCCACACCTCTAGTAGCATCCAAGACATCATAAGTATTTTCTTATGATTACCATTCTTATCATATATCATTAATGATCATCAATTCAAAGCATGAGTTCATTTCTCATCCTTACCATGATATAATTACATTATACTCATTGATTAGCTTACCCCATTCTCAAGGTATATTGGTCAACATTTATCAAAGTACATTGAGTTCATCATATCTTTATTGTAACGATTACATATCACACATTTCATGTGTTTCTATATGAAGAGTATTGGATTAGAGGTTCATCAAGATAAGTCTACAATGAAATGCAGAATTTGATGTCTATCATATATGAATGTATCACTTTCTTTTCATTCCCATATTCTTAAGTTAATCAACTAACTTTGTATTAAGGTATTTCCCTCTTAATACTTTATCCTGTAACTTGTTACTTTCATCATATGGTGCATGGGTCACACATTAGAATTGTCCAATTGTCTTTAATGATATGGACTTATCCAACTGATAGACATTGTTGATATAAGATAAACCATTATCAACTATTTTAGGTATTTCAACTCTTAGGATGTTATCCACATCATTATTTAGTATAGCATACATCATTCCTAAAAGTTTCATGTCCTCATCATTTTAAGGTGTATAGGCCATTACTCATGTATAGAGATGGTTGTACAAGGATGTAGGCATCATCTTGTCTCTTAGATTTTTATTCATTAAAATCACCACCTTATCATTCACATGGTTCATCAACCCTATCCTTCATGTCTATAACATATTCATCTTATTTAATTATTTTAGCCACACCTCTCTTTGGTGTACTGGCTATTAAACCATCTCCAGGGTTTCATATATGATCACATGACATCACCCTGAATTGAGTCTTACACCATATCATAATATCAGGGTTCCACATAACATCACTTAAAACTAGGGTTTCATATTCAATAAACCATAATTAGACTTACTATTCATCCCAATAGGGGTTTCTCATGACATCACTCCCAATTAGGGTTTCTCATGTCATCACCCTCCATTAGGGTTTCTTATTCCATAACCCACAATTAGGGTTTACTATTCACATCACATCACCCAAGATTAGGATTTACTATTCATATCACATCACCCAAAATTAGGGTTTACTATTCACCCCAAGTAGGAGTGATCATCAAAGTACCCTGAATTAGGGTTTATCATACCATTACTATGAATTAAGATCATACCATCATCATGTAGTAAGATTTACTTCCATTAATATCCTCAGTTAGGGTTATGATTCATTAACCCTCATAGTTAGGGTTTCATGATCTCACTATGAAGGATTATACCCTAATTAAACATTCATTCATATAGGAAGTCTATTACTTGATTATCAATCATGTGGGAAATCTTCTCTCTCTCATCCTATATAGGATAATGTTTGTTCAACCTTGATTAGGATAAGTCAACTCAATCTTGAAGAAGAATTGGCATCATGGTTTATATCATTGTCACCATGATCATTAGGGCTTAGCTACTTGAAGGGTACTAATCACCCTATCTCATTAAAGGTACCATTATTATAAAAACTATTGATTTGCATCATGTAATTGACCTTTATTCACTTTAAGTGTTCATACAATTTAATTAATTACTTTCCAAATGATCTTGGTCACTTAGACCTCAACTGGTCTTGACCAATCATACCTCAAACAGTCTTGGTTGAATACTCAAAACCGTTTAGTAAAGTAGGTGGTGAAGACAGTTTGCCAAAGTTGACTTTTTGAAACCGCATGCACCTAAACGGTTTGGGATCATTTGCTCCCAAATGGTCTTGAGACCGTTTGGTCCCAAACCCCCTCAAAACCACAAGGACCAAAAAGGGTCTCAACCACTCCAATTAAATTAGTGTATCCAATGTTGAATCCTTCAACCATTGAATTCATGTAAGCAATCATCAATTGGACCTATCACCATACTTCAATTAAGTTAAATAGGTCAACCTTCAACTAATTTTACCCTCAATTGACCCTCAATTGATCATCAGTTAGGGTTTGAATCAATTGGATTAGGGTTTGGAATCGTTGATCCTTCAACATTAATCAATGTGAGCTTGGTTACTTTGAAACCATTGAGCCTTCATCCGAATTGGGCATGACCTAACCCCAAACGGTCTTGAGGTCGTTTGGATGACCTCCAAACAGTCTTGAGACCGTTTTCCCTTGTCAACATCAAAATCCAAGTCAATAAATCAAGGTTTGGATCATTGGATTGATCACCAAATCAACATTTGATTGCACTTCAACTTAGTACCTTTAGATCTTCAAACACCTAACCATACTTGTCCCTAGACCTCCAAACGATCTTGAGTGACCACCAAACGGTCTTGAGACCATTTGGGTGACCTCCAAATGGTCTTGAGACCTTTTGCGCATCATATCATCAAAATCCATGACATCCAGTTAGGGTTTGGGTCATTGGATTGATTAACAAATCAACAATCAATTGTATTTCAATTTGGTATCTTTAGACCTTCAGACACTTGGACATACTTAACCCTAGACCTCCAAACGATTTTGGGTGACCCCTAAATGGTCTTGAGACCGTTTTGGTGATTCCCAAATGGTTTTGAAACCGTTTGGGTCAATCAACCCAAAACATCAACTTATTCGATTACAAAATCATCACTTAGCCGATTAGGGTTTATACCATATGTTTGGATCTTCAAATACCTAACCATACTCAACCCTAGACCTCCAAACGGTCTTGGTTGACCTCCAAATGGTCTTGAGACCGTTTGGGTGATTCCCAAATGGTTTTGAAACCGTTTGGGTCAATCAACCCAAGTTTCAAACTCAATCACCTATGAAATCAACACTCAACCTGATTAGGGTTTAGGTGATTGATGGACCTTCAACTCATGAACCAATTGAAGTTAATCAATAATAATTGATGGGTCTTTGACTTAGATCATTATGAGAAAATCCTCAAATGGTCAACCCTGGTCAATATCACCAAACGGTCTTAAACCGATTGCTTCTATGCGGTTTAGTGAAATCGTTTCATTCCAAACAGTCTGAAACCGTTTGCTCCCAAATGCTTTGTGAAACCGTTTGGACATTTGATTGAAACTATTTGGTCTAGATATTTGGGGAGGTGTGTGCTTATGATTATGTCATCATCATCAAGCTCTAGACCCACGAAACCTGCTGTGATTTCCATGGAGATTGCATCAATCAACCAAATCAATATTTGTAAATAGAGAAATGATCATTATTTGATGGGGAATTGAATGCAATAACAAAGTTAGGGTTTCAAGTTATAAAACCTGCCTCCAATTGAGCTCCAAAGCTCCAATATCACGCCAAAAATGGTGGATGAAGCTTTTGCAACTCCCCTTAGGCTCGTCCTCAAGCTTTTGGTTGAACAGTTTGGCTAGGGTTGAAGAGGAGATCGAATTAAGAAGAAATCAATGATTTACTTTCAATTTCCACCATGGAATCAAGGGGAAAAGAGGTCAAGAACCTTACCAACAGGTTGGGGTCGTCCTCCTCCTATTCCTGAGATTCTCTTGTGGTCGGCCAAGGCAAAGAAAGAAATGAAATCCAAAAAGAAGTCCTTAAGTGAGTGGAGAAAGGGATATGTATAAGGAAATCCCAAGGAGAGAGAAAATGGGATTATTTCCTGTAATTCCCAAAATAATTTCCACCAAATCCCCCTCCATTTCTTGGACAAGAATCCATCTTCATGTTCTTTCAAAACCTCTTCATTATACAAGAATAAAGGGAAAAGAAATTAAGCACCTTAACCCTTATAATATTAATATCCATTTTTGAGTAGAATTTCTTTTTCTTATAATAATGGTGAGTGGAATTTCACCTCCTTAGGATATGCTCGTGCCTTTGCAAGGCTTAAGCTATTCCACACAAATCGGAATCCAACCATTTTAATTTTGGTTGAAGGCCCCTTCAATTATTTTATTTATTTTTGCATTAAATTGAATTAGGGTTCCAATTAGGCTTAAATCTTGATTATTTTAATATCAAGATTCTCTCTCCTCCAACTTAATTCAAATGAGGCGCCCCTCTCATTTTCTATGCTCTAAATGATATCAATAAACATTAGGGACCTTATTTAAGTGGTTATTTGCATACTGAACCTTAGGTTTTGGGTAAATTGCACTTTACACCAAAACTAGGTTTTAATGCACAAACATTGTCCAACAAGCTCTATCTTAGTGTCCAGGCTTGTGGAAACCATAATACTACATCATATTCATTCTTATGATGTCTCAAAATCAGAGGAACATATTATTATGTAACATTTGTAAGTTATCCCCTTAACTTGGATAATTTGCACTTTAGTCCAAAATAAGCAAACATTGCTTCAACATTGTTCAAACAGGACCAAAATTGAAACATAAGTTCCTCATGAGGCCTAATTACTTTTCACAAGATAAGATTAAAATTATAATAATCTTTCTTAGTCAAAACACCTAGGGTTAAAGCATAACCCAGGTCAAGGATGTTACAAATTATCCACCCCTTATAGGGATTTTGTCCCCGAAATCCCTAGATAAAGAAAAATAGATATTATTCATGCATCATATCATCATGTCATCACATAACATTTCATTATTATGGGGATACCATAGAGTTTTGATCAATACAAAGTTATTCCATACAAGTTTATCATGGAATGATTCACATGGAGCATATACTCCCATGTTCCTTAGTTAGTTCAGTATTTCTCTTTCAAGATCACAATTATATTCTGTCATCTACTTGAGACTATAAGTCTTTTCATACTCTGGTTTTGTCATCTCATCTGATAACACCATACTAACTTTCCTTATACTAGCACTAACTATATCATTAGTTGTACATTCTCTTATCATAAGGAAGGGTTACGTATCAATCAAAAACTTACCTCAAAGATATCTTCAATTAATATGTTTATGAAAAACATAAACCCCTAACATGTGATGTTCATATTAGTTTACATGTTTAATTTGATTTCATGGTTGACCCTTCCAAGTAGTCAACATAAATCATCTGATATATATTTAGATACCAGGATTTCTTACCTTGGTACCTATCACATGTGTTGAAGACACATGACATCTTTATATTCCTTTCATCTTGGGACATTACTTATTACATATATCTTCATCTTGGAACCAAAGCCCAAGATAAACTGACACCTTTCTAAGTATCCATCACATAAACATCTTTGTATTATGCACATCAAATGTCTTGTGATCCACTTGATTTCCATGTCCCTGAAAGGAAAGAGAAAAAAGAATCATATTCCTCGTATTATTTCATGTATTTTCAACTATTCATGAAGCATTTACTCTTTATCTCATCCTAGGTTCCTTGCCTTAGCATAGGAATTATAAGGATGATTACACGAAATTATTTCTTTCTTTATTATTATCTAACATGTTTATGATCATCTTAGGATCGCATCACATTTCCCATTTCCTTATTATGGGAAAGATCTTTATTATACTTACAACTTTATTGAGCAGGATTCATCTCCCTTATTCTCATTCTTATCTTATGAGGATTATACTTTTATTTCCTCATACAAACATTCTCATCTGAGGTTATCTTAGATTTCTCTATCTTATACTTGGGACATGACACATTAATTTGTTTCATATTTATTATTTCATGATACTCATTAGATTGTTTCAAAATGACTACTTGATCAGAGCAATCAAAAAGACAACAATCTAAGAGTTTCCATACTTGCTTTATCATCAATAGTTGTATACCTGGCCAGGGTATATAAATACTGAGATTAAGTAGTATGCACTTTTTATACTATCATATTCCTTCCTTTTCATATTATCACAAACATAAGACTTAACATTACTGGATTTTATCTAGGCATCTCTTCACTACCTCATCTTCTTCTCATAGAGGTAAGAGAAACATGAAACATCTATAATGTTATTATGCAAAGTATAAGTCCTCATAGGACTAATCAAGGAAAATTCAGTCAATTACCTCCTCATTTAACTTAGGAAACCATAAAAGACATATTAAAATGACATTTATTTTGTCTAACCTGTCATGATTCGTGGATTATTCATTGCCTCAATCTGATTCTGCCTCAGAGGTTGATTCACCATAACATTTCTGGCTGAGCAATTTCTTGCCAGATGCCCTTCCTGTCTACATTGGTAGTAAATCCTAGGTGCTATATGTGGTTTAGGGGCTTCTTTCCCCTTTCTAGATAACCATTGCTTTGGTGCACTAGGCCCTGGTTGTACTGGTGGTACCAAAAACTTCTTCTTTTTGAAACTACCATGCCTTTGTTCCTGGATTTGGATAGGCCTTTTCTCAATTCTTCCTTTATATTCCTTTTCTGGACAATTAGGTCTAATATGTCTAGGCTTCCTACACATATGGCAGATCCTAGTTTCAGATTGTTTCCTATTTCTTTCATCAGTATTCATTGCTCCAACAGGTTGAGGCTGAGCAGGTAACCTGTTGGAGTTCAGCACTTCATCATTAGGGGCTGGTATTCTGGGTTGCATTGCTAATGCACGATCTACTATATGTATCATAGTTGTCCTAAATTGCTCAAACATAGCAAGGAAAGTTGGGCTTTCTATCATGGCTAGGTCAAACTGGGGATGTGCAGGTATATGTTCTTCTCTGTTCTGATCCCCTGCATCCCTCTTTGATGCAATGTTGCTGCTTTCTGCAGCAAACTCCTCATGTGACCCAGTCATCTTCAAGTTCTTCTTCTCCTATATGAGCAGAAGACACTGTCAGATACACTGGAAGACAATAGAACATACTCTACTACCTTAGTCCTATGTCTCTGTAGACTCAGCGAACCTAGAGCTCTGATACCACTAAATTGTGGCATCCAACTTACAAAACACAAAATTAACTAAGCGAAAGCGAATCATTTGCAGCGGATTACTAAAAATCACTAAAAATTTAAAACTTTTTGCAAAGAGATCCACACATAGGAAATATTTTTCTTCAAGAGACAAAGTATAACATTTACATTCTGTTTCAAAGTACATGTCTTGCACTATCTCTTCTCGAGATTTACAACATCAGTTGTCTCCAGGCATAAAATATAGACAACATATAACTTCGAGGCATCAAGCTAAAATATCGGATCGATTCATTAAAACACTAACTAAAAACTCTGAGGACCTGAGAGTATAGAGACGACACATAGGACTTTCTAACTATATGACTTGACAGTCAGCGTCTCCACCTGAGATCTCACTACTGTCCAAGATGTTGCTTTCCTTTTCCTGCAAAAGAGTGTCTGCTTCTTTGTCCGCGTCCACCTAAAAATGTTGGATCCCACGGGGGTGAGACAATTGTAAATTTCTCCAGCGGGAGATATAACTCTCCGCCAAAACATTTTTGTAGTAGATTATTATATTAAAATTGAACATGAGTTCTTACATATTAACAGCAGCATTATTCATTGTATGAATAGAGAAAGATAGTCTCCTTTCCTAAGGAGAACATTGGATCTACTCATGGTAGATTCATAATCCATTTATGTAATTGCAAGGAATGTAAAGAGATATGAATAACATTTATCAACTGAAATTGCATAAAAGGAATGTAACATCAGCCAATGAGTTTCCGTATTCAAACCTTAAGCAAACATGCTATACGGCTAGTTACATTTTACAATCACACTTATGCCCTGAGGAGATGAGGTATACCACTCATGCTCCAACCGACCACTGTGAAGTCAAAACCAGTACCATACAAGGTCAAAGGTAGAACCGGCTACCAAGACCTCCCATAGCTCGGCCAGCGCAAGATTACATGTAGGACATCTTGTGTCTCTGCTATATATATAGATTTGTAGGGTATACTGGCAACTTTGCTATTAGAGTTACAGTGGCATGCTGTACTCTCTTCGCGATCGTGAGATCTCATGTTTATCTCCATCGATCTGGCATTAACATTATTGGGAGATGTTTACTGCATCTGTCCCAATCATCGGAGATTCGTGATACATCCATCCCGGTACAAGTAATGAAGGATTGAGAGGTTTGTTGTTTACCTTTCATCAATTCCCTCATTAGGACGTCAAGATACAATCGCCCATTGCCCCCACATATTCAAAATATGCATTCCGGGTTTTGCCGTGGAGCACCCCTTTCACCATCACCTATTGCTGACGATGATGGATCTATGGTCAGGGCTCTACATGAAAAGATTTCAATTAATTAATTAAGTACATTAGCATATTCTTTTAGCATCAGTCAAGTTCTCAAACAAAACTTATTCAGACAAATGCTATAAGGAAACACGTACTATTTTCATCAATCATTTTCTCAGTCCTTATGGGACATTGGGATCTCAGTCCCTCATTTCATTTCTTTGAAAGTTCACTTCCCTCAGCAGCATCATTATCATACTTATCAACTTTGGGTATTCATACCCTCAATTCAACACTATCACTGTTATCATTTGTTAGGTAACTATTACCTCCGGGTCCTCAAACCGAGGTATGCATAGTACTTGTTACACAAGTATCACACATGGCTTTCAAAACCTATTAAATGTCTTTACACCTTTCACTAAGCAACAACTTACTCATGGAACTCATAAGGTTCATGCACATTTTGTTACTTTTACTAAGCAACAACAACATTTGGCACATAAGGCCATACAACATGTTAATTATATGAAAGTCATAGCTCATACCTGGCTATGTTCATCATCTCATGATGCCTACATGGTTATCAGACATGATAACAGTCATGTAAGTCATTTTTTACATCGTATGAAACATTAGTAACACCACCATCCTTTATCAGGATTAGGGTTATCTATCAATTAGGGCTTTTCATTCCCTTTACCCAAAATTAGGGTTAGGGTTTTCTGTCATGCTTTAATTAGGGTTTCATGCTCACATCATTAGTTCAACCCTAATGTATTACTCCACACCTCTAGGAGCGTCCAAGACATCATAAGTATTTTCTTATGATTACCATTCTTATCATATATCATTAATGATCATCAATTCAAAGCATGAGTTCATTTCTCATCCTTGTCATGATATAATTACATTATACTCATTGATTAGCTTACCCCATTCTCAAGGTATATTGGTTAACATTTATCAAAGTACATTGAGTTCATCATATCTTTATTGTAACGATTACATATCACACATTTCATGTGTTTCTAAACGAAGAGTATTGGATTAATGGTTCATCAAGATAAGTCTACAATGAAATGCAGAATGTGATGTCTATCATATATGAAAGTATCACTTTCTTTTCATTCCCATATTCTTAAGTTAATCAACTAACTTTGTATTAAGGTATTTCCCTCTTAATACTTTATCCTCTAACTTGTTACTTTAATCATATGGTGCATGGGTCACACATTAGAATTGTCCAATTGTCTTTAATGATATGGACTTATCCAACTGATAGACATTGTTGATATAAGATAAACCATTATCAACAATTTTATTTATTTCAACTCTTAGGATTATATCCACATCATTATTTAGTATAGCATACATCATTCCTAAAAGTTTCATGTCCTCATCATTGTAAGGTGTATAGGCTATTACTCATGTATAGAGATGGTTGTACAAGGATCTAGGCATTATCTTGTCTCTTATATCCTTATTCATTAAAATCACCACCTTATCATTCACATGGTTCATCAACCCTATCCTTCATGTCTATAACATATTCATCTTATTTAATTATTTTAGCCACACCTCTCTTTGGTGTACTGGCTATTAAACCATCTCTAGGGTTTCATATATCATCACATGACATCACCCTGAATTGAGTCTTACACCATATCATAATATCAGGGTTCCACATAACATCACTTAAAACTAGGGTTTCATATTCAATAAACCATAATTAGACTTACTACTCATCCCAATTGGGGTTTTTCATGACATCACTCCCAATTAGGGTTTCTCATGTCATCACCCTCCATTTGGGTTTCTTATTCCATAACCCACAATTAGGGTTTACCATTCACATCACATCACCCTAGATTAGGATTTACTATTCATATCACATCACCCTAAATTAGGGTTTACTGTTCACCCCAAGTAGGAGTGATCATCAAAGTACCCTGAATTAGGGTTTATCATACCATTACTATGAATTAAGATCATACCATCATCATGTAGTAAGATTTACGTCCATTAATATCCTCAGTTAGGGTTATGATTTATTAACCCTCATAATTAGGGTTTCACGATCTCACTATGAAGGATTATACCCTAATTAAACATTCATTCATATAGGAAGTATATTACTTGATTATCAATCATGTAGGAAATCTTCTCTCTCTCATCCTATATAGGATAATGTTTGTTCAACCTTGATTAGGATAAGTCAACTCAACCTTGAAGAAGAATTGGCATCATGGTTTATGTCATTGTCACCATGATCATTAGGGCTTAGCTACTTGAAGGGTACTAATCACCCTATCTCATTAAAGGTACCATTATTATAAACATTATTGATTTGCATCATGTAATTGACCACTTAAACCATTGATCTTTATCACTTTAAGTGTTCATACAATTTGATTAATTACTTTCCAAATGACTTGGTCACTTAGACCTCAAATGGTCTTGACCAATCATACCTTAAACGGTCTTGGTTGAATACTCAAAACTGTTTAGTAAAGTAGGTGGTGAAGACCGTTTGCCAAAGTTGACTTTTTGAAACCGCATGCACCTAAACGGTTTGGGATTGTTTGGTCCCAAACGGTCTTGAGACCGTTTGGTCCCAAAACCCCTCAAAACCGCAAGGACCAAAAAGGGTCTCAACCACTCCAATTAAATTAGGGTTTCCAATGTTGAATCCTTCAACCATAGAATTCATGTAAGCAATCATCAATTGGACCTATCACCATACTTCAATTAAGTTAAATAGGTCAACCTTCAACTAATTTGACCCTCAATTGACCCTCAATTGATCATCAGTTAGGGTTTGAATCAATTGGATTAGGGTTTGGAATCGTTGATCCTTCAACATTAATCAATGTGAGATTGGTTACTTTGAAATCATTGAGCCTTCATCCAAATTGGGCATGACCTTACCCCAAACGGTCTTGAGGTCGTTTGGATGACCTCCAAATGGTCTTGAGACTATTTTCCCATGTCAACATCAAAATCCAAGTCAATCAATCAAGGTTTGGATCATAGGATTGATCACCAAATCAGCATTTGATTGCACTTCAACTTAGTACATTTAGATCTTCAAACACTTAACCATACTTGTCCCTAGACCTCCAAATGGTCTTGAGTGACCACAAAACGGTCTTGAGACTGTTTGCCCATCATATCATCAAAATCCATGACATCCAGTTAGGGTTTGGGTCATTGGATTGATTAACAAATCAACACTCAATTGTATTTCAATTTGGTATCTTTGGACCTTCAAACACTTGGACATACCTAACCCTAGACCTCCAAACGGTCTTGGGTGACCCCCAAACGGTCTTGATACCGTTTGGGTGATTCCCAAACGGTTTTGAAACTGTTTGGGTCAATCAACCCAAAACATCAACTTATTCGATTGCAAAATCAGCACTTAGTCGATTAGGGTTTATACCATATGTTTGGATCTTCAAATACCTAACCATACCCAACCCTAGACCTCCAAAAGGTCTTGTTTGACATCCAAACAGTCTTGAGACCATTTCGGTGATTCCCAAATGATTTTGAAACCGTTTGGGTCAATCAACCCAAGTTTCAAACTCAATCACCTATGAAATCAGCACTCAACCCGATTAGGGTTTAGGTGATTGATGAACCTTCAACTCATGAACCAATTGAAGTTAATCAATAATAATTGATGGGTATTTAACCTAGATCATTATGAACAAATCTTCAAACGGTCAACCCTGGTCAACATCACCAAACGGTCTTAAACCATTTGCTTCTATGCGGTTTAGTGAAATCGTTTCATTCCAAACGGTCTGAAACCGTTTGCTCCCAAACGGTTTGTGAAACCGTTTGCTCCCAAACAGTTTGTGAAACCGTTTGCTCCCAAACAGTTTGTGAAACCGTTTGGACATTTGATTGAAACCGTTTGGTCTAGATATTTGGGGAGGTGTGTGATTATGATGATGTCATCATAATCAAGCTCTAGACCCATGAAACCTATTGTGATTTCCATGGAGATTGCATCAATCAACCAAATCAATATTTGTAAATAGAGAAATGATCATTATTTGAAGGGGAATTGAATGCAATAACAAAGTTAGGGTTCCAAGTTATAAAACCCACCTCCAATTGAGATCCAAAGCTCCAATCTCATGCCAACAATGGTGGATGAAGCTTTTACAACTCCCCTTAGGCTCGTCCTCAAGCTTTTGGTTGAAAAGTTTGGCTAGGGTTGAAGAGGAGATCGAATTAAGAAGAAATCAATTATTTACTTTCAATTTCCACCATGGAATCAAGGGGAAAAGAGGTCAAGAACCTTGCCAACAGGTTGGGGTCGTCCTCCTCCTATTCCTGAGCTTCTCTTGGGGTCGGCCAAGGCAAAGAAACAAAGGAAATCCGAAAAGCAGTCCTTAAGTGAGTGGAGAAAGGGATATGTATAAAAAAATCCCAATGAGAGAGAAAATGGGATTATTTCCTTTAATTCCCAAAATAATTTCCACCAAATCCCCCTCCATTTCTTGGCAACGAAGCCATATTCATGTTCTTTCAAAACCTCTTCATTATCCAAGAATAAAGGGAAAAGAAATTAAGCACCTTAACCCTTATAATATTAATATCCATTTTTGAGTGGAATTTCTTTTTCTTATAATAATGGTGAGTGGAATTTCACCTCCTTAGGATATGCTTGTGCCTTTGCAAGGCTTAATCTAGTCCACAAACATCTGAATCCAACCATTTTAATTTCGGTTGAAGGCCCCTTCAATTATTTTATTTATTTTTGCATTAAATTGAATTAGGGTTCCAATTAGGCTTAAATCTTGATTATTTTAATATCAAGATTCTCTTTCCTCCAAATTAATTCAAATGAGGCACCCCTCTCATTTTCTATGCTATAAATGATGTCAATAAACATTAGGGACCTTATTGAAGTGGTAATTTGCATATTGAACCTTAGGGTTTGGATAAATTGCACTTTACACCAAAACTAGGTTTTAATGCACAAGCATTGTCCAACAAGCTCTATCTTAGTGTCCAGGCTTGTAGAAACCATACTTGACCGACCTAAATCGTGCGTCCAAAAGTGGAGGCGGATTTGAGGTAGTCGAGCTTTTACATTTATAAACCTGAATCCTTCTAGGCCCCCGAAACTTTGTTTACGGGGTCGAAGTAGATATATGGGGTCAAACACAGGGACAAGGGTGGTAGTGTTGAGAACCCAGAATCGACATGCTACACTCCGGCAGGTATAAAGAGATAATAAATTCCCCAGAAGGGAAGCAGTCAGGTGTCACGGACAAAACAAGAAAACTATCTCCAAGTGGAGTTACTAGAAAGATTTAAGGTTTTACCAATTTAGCAGTTTTTAGGGGTTTTCATGCCACATAAACAGGAAGATAAAATTAGGGCTAGAGCAAGGTACGAAGGATAAGCCTACAGCATAACAAGCGGCACCGGTAACATCCTGCACCCCTCCTCTCAGAGCAGATACCTCTAACCAAGCCTCGGCACCCCTCTCGAGGTTGTTGGGCTCAAAGTCAGAGTGAAATGTTACTGAAACGACTCCGTTCTAGGCACTCTCGTACTCCAGAATCGGACCAAACACTAGAGCCACAACACAACTCTCGAAGTTGTTGCGACGGGAAAATGTGATTCGGTAGCTAAGTGAAACGCGATCCAAACATGCAAGCTAGAGTTCAGATGTCAAACATAGCAGTCATCCAACAGATTGTACCAAGCATAGAGCAGCAAGTAATTAAGCTCTTCTATTTCCATAGACAAATAAAGGGTCTTAATTACAATGCATAAGTAAAGAATTAAATGACAGAAAATAAAGATAGGTGTCGCCTTCTTGATGTAGAAGGACGACAGACTACTACGGCTCTCCAGCCCGATCTCGGTCAGGGGCCTAGCCCGATACAGCCGTGTCGGGCGGCACACCCTCTCGAGTGACACACCTGACGGGAAATTGTATCGCTCAAGGATCCTGGCCGATATGCTCACGTCGGGCGATGGACCCTCTCGGGCGGCACGTATGACGGGCGAAGCGTATCGGGTTCGATATCGTGTCGGGTGTGGAGCTACGCGTTCTACTATCGGGCATGGGTGTCGGGCACTCGTGTCGCGTATCTACATCGGCCGATATCGGCCCTCGGTGTCACCCGGTACAGTCCTAGGTGAACCATTCCCCTCCCTCTCGGGATGAGGAAGAGCTCACCTAGTGTCGCCCGGTACGAGAACTGGGGCACGATACGTCTGCTCTCGCAATTCTCCTCGAAGATAGCTCAAGTTCCCTACTATCCGAACTATCTTTTCGGCTTCCTGTGGCTCTTATTTATAGTCAGCGAGTGGGGGAACTTATGGTTCTCAAAGCGCCACGTGTCCTCCTTAATTGCGGGTCGGTGGACGGACGATACTCGTATCGCTCGACGCAGGGTTGTCGGCCGTTGGTCACGTGACGGGCAACGGCGCCTGCCGGTGGGTGGCTGTGTCGCCCGACATACTTGGGTTGTCGCGGTGACTATGGCTCCCTGTCGGGTAAGAGACATGTCGTCGGTCAGTTCCTCCTTGCGCGGCACCCCTTTGTCGCACGTCGTGGTGTCGTTCTACCCTACCGGGCAGGGCGTGTATCGGGCGTCAGGAAGGCCGGTGCAGACTTGGACTTATTTAGTGGGCCAGGACGGCCTTATTACACCAAAATGAGGAGAAACTCTGCAAAATATGGAAATATATGATTAAGAGCATTTCTTGGCCAATTATTGTGAAAGTGCATACAAAAAGAGAGGAAAATAGCTAAAAATGGTAGTTTTGATAACAGAAAAACAGTCTAAAACATAAGTTCCTCATGAGGCCTAATTATTTTTCACAAGATAATATTAAAATTATAATCATCTTTCTTAGTCAAAACACCTAGGGTTAAAGCATAACCCAGGTCAAGGATGTTACAATTATAATCGTCAGTATTTACAATTCCGTGTTTAATTACAATCCCCCACCGAAATACAATGCCCAAACGGGACCTAATGGATAAAGGTGGAATTAATGATAAATAAAGTTCATATGTGAATTAGTTCATAATGAACTACGAGTTGTTAATCTGGAAGAAACCAAAGATGATAATTAGGCCTAATGATCTTATCATGAATTAAAAGGATAAAACTGGTAGTTTTAATGTAAAAGATCATAATGGGCTTAATTGATGGTTAATTGTGCCTTTAATCTGAAATTAAGGTTATATGTTGTTAAAAGGTAACCTTAATATCTTTCGTGAAGAATAGATGAGATAATTAGGGTTTGTGAGTAATTGTATAAAATTAGGGTTTAAAAGAGTAAAAATGAAGAGGAACCCTAATTGCAATAGAAACCCTAAAAGTGGACTAGAAACCCTAGGAAGCGAGATAGGTTTAATAGATCTTGATGGCATGATCAATGATAGGAAATTGTATGCATATTTCAGGATCTCTTTGTGTGCTTGCTTGCCTATTGGATTTCTTGCATTGATTGGATTAATTCTGTTTCAAGTCAGCCTAACATGTATGTGGTTAATTATGGTTAATCACATTTGTTTCCCCGATGATTCATCACATTGAATGCAACCTATCAATTTAGATGTTCATACTTGCAAATCATAAAGTCACTATGATCATCACAATAATAATAGAAGTGTGTATTCTCGAACCTACATACCACCCTGATGGATGATGCCAAAAGGTCAAGCCCAGGAGGGAAGACCAATGGGCACCATGAGTGGTGACCCCAGACACCAAGCTCGGGATTGAGAAGGTGGTCTTTATAGAATGACTAATGGGCACTATGAGAGGTGACCCAGGCACCAAGCTCGGGATTGAGAAGGTGGCCTTCAGTCATTGGTAAAAGAGAAACCCTAAGGTGGTATGCCAGGGTTAGGGCAAAAGCGGTGGAGAATGTCACACTGAAAGCGTAATTTGGCTTGTTAAATTAACTTGATTGTGATATTTAGATTGTTATCCATATATATGAAATTTTGGTTGTCCCCACCTACCGACATATTCCTATATACTGACCGACGTTTTGTTTGTCGGCATTTTAGGTACAATTGAAAAGGACAAACAATAAAGTGGCATATTGTGAAATTAAGAAATAAAGTGCAAGGAGGATTAGTTAGAATAGAGTCCAGATGTGGATAGAAGTTAGATATCCAAGTTTTTGAAAAATGTATGCAAAGTTTTATTTTATTCAGCTTTCAGTATAGTTTTGTAGAATTTTATAATTATTACTGATTATTTGTCGAACATTTGATCATGTTAATTGGGATAATGACTCTGACCTTCGGGTCTCCCTTAATTGGGGGTTATCGAGAGGCGGGGTCACTACAGTACTTGTTCTAAGCTATATCTTTAGTCTCTACCTATATCATTTTTTAAGAAATAATTATGGCTTGATTTCTTTTATGAACTCCGTTACTAGTGAAATATTTCCCTGCTATCAATCCAATTGGTTTAAAGACCAATTAAATATTTTCCCAAACCACATGGTTGTTGTAAAATGCAGTCATGTCAACTCTTTGATTTTTTTATTATTATTTCACATTAGCCTTTTGTCTCTGCCTCCCTCGGTCAAGCAATTTAGCTTATAAGGAGCATTTATAAATCTTCAACCGGGTCAAATTTATTTAAACTCTACAAAAATTAATGAGTGGCACAAGCATCTAGAGTGCATGGTTATAGTGGTATAGACATTGTTTAAGACACGATACCTAGGATAGAGAACTAATTGCACTGCACTAGATGAGCCTGACGACATTGTAAAGTGCATGTGAGGAATAATTTGACCAAGGGAATCAATCCTAACATATACCTCATCTTAAATTGGAAACAAGTCGCGTGTTCAAGCCCATCCGTGCACAGGCTTACACAGTTACACAGGATAAGATGGCGGATTTGGTTGGGGTCCAGGAGGGGATATTATTCCTATTCCTGGAGGTTCAAGATGGTTGTGGGGACTCGATTCAAACTCCCCATTTTTTCGAATATGAACCCTCCATTTCAAGCCCATAGACATTTCCGCCCAAGGGCCGCCGTCGAGTTTGTGGCCCTGAACCATCACCTATTGCTGACGATGATGGATCTATGGTCAGGGCTCTACATGAAATGATTTCACTTAATTAATTAGGTACATTAGCATATTCTTTTAGCATCGGTCAAGTTCTCAAACATAACTTATTTAGACAAATGATATAAGCAAACATGTACTATTTTCATCAATCACTTTCTCAGTCCTTATAGGACATTGGGATCTCAGTCCCTCATTTCATTTCTTTGAAAGTTTACTTCCCTCAGTAACATCATTATCACACTTATCAACTTTGGGTATTCATTCCCTCAATTCATCACTATCACTGTTATCATTTGTTAGGTAACTATTACCTCTGGGTCCTCAGACCGAGGTATGCATAGTACTTGTTACACAAGTATCACACATGGCTTTCAAAACCTATTAAATGTCTTTCCACCTTTCACTAGGCAACAACTTATTCATGGAACTCATAAGGTTCATGCACATTTTATTACTTTTACTAAGAAACAACAACATTAGGCACATAAGGCCATACAACATGTCAATTATATGAAAGTCATAGCTCATACCTGGATATGTTCATCATCTCATGATGTCTACATGGTTAATAGACATGATAACAGTCATTTAAGTCATTTGTCACATTCTATGAAACATTAGTAACACCACCATCCTTTATCAGGATTAAGGTTATCTATCAATTAGGGTTTTTCATTCCCTTTACTCAAAATTAGGGTTAGGGTTTCCTGTCATGCTTTAATTAGGGTTTCATGCTCACATTATTAGTTCAACCCTAATGTATTACTCCACACCTCTAGGAGCATCCAAGACATCATATGTATTTTCTTATGATTAACATTCTTATCATATATCATTAATGATCATCAATTCAAAGCATGAGTTCATTTCTCATCCTTGTCATGATATAATTACATTATACTCATTGATTAGCTTACCCCATTCTCAAGGTATATTGGTCAACATTTATCAAAGTACATTGAGTTCATCATATCTTTATTGTAACGATTACATATCACACATTTCATGTGTTTCTAAACCAAGAGTATTGGATTAGAGGTTCATCAAGATAAGTCTACAATGAAATGCAAAATGTGATGTCTATCATATATGAATGTATCACTTTCTTTTCATTCCCATATTCTTAACTTAATCAACTAACTTTGTATTAAGGTATTTCCCTCTTAATACTTTATGCTCTAACTTGTTACTTTCATCATATAGTGCATGGGTCACACATTAGAATTGTCCAATTGTCTTTAATGATATGGACTTATCCAACTGATAGACATTGTTGATATAAGATAAACCATTATCAACTATTTTAGGTATTTCAACTCTTAGGATGTTATCCACATCATTATTTAGTATAGCATTTATCATTCCTAAAAGTTTCATGTCCTCATCATTGTAAGGTGTATAGGCTATTACTCATGTATAGATATTATTCATTAAAATCACCACCTTATCATTCACATGGTTCATCAACCGTATCGTGTGTGTGTATATATATATATATATATATATATATATATATATATATATATATATATATATATATATATATATATACGTGTATATATACATGTATATATATACGTGTATATATATGTATATATATACACGTATATATATATATATATATATATATATATATATATATATATATATATATATATATACGTATATATATATGTATATATATATATGTATATATATGTGTATATATATATATATACGTATATATATATATATATATATACGTATATATATATATGTATATATATGTATATATATGTATATATATACGTATATATATATATATATATATATAGTCAGGGTAGTGTACACTCGAGTGTACCGGAGACACCGTACACCTCATTCGTTTTCAAAGAATTAGTAATTTTTTAAAAAATTTAAACATCTGATCTTCTAAAATATCTTAAGAACATACTATATAATAAATTTCATCTCATTTGGGCACTTATAGGTCATGCATCAAAAGGAGACAAAAATCATGCATTTCAAATTAGTTTTGTGTGTCGATTTTGTTGGCCTTGGATGAGTGACTTACACTCATCCAAATGAGCTCAAATTTTGTATGTGGCCTATTATTATTGTAAACATGAAGATCAATGGATTAGATTTTAGAAAAATATGGTCTAGATAGGCAAACACCATTGGGGTGTACAATGTGATCTGTACACTCGAGTGTATTCTAGCCAATTAATTTAGGATAAGTTCATACCAAGCCACATAAATCGTGAAAATCAAGAAAAATAAATACGTGATTAAATCAAAGCATGGGAAACGTGAAAACAAAATGTGATAACAAGAAGATAAAGGTTATTCCCGGAGGAGCCCTACTCTACATTGTTTGTACTTGTTCTAAGCTCAATCTTCAGTCTCTACCTATATCATTTTTTAAGAAATAATTATGGCTTGCTTTCTTTTATGGACTTCATTACTAGTGAAATATTTCTCTGCTATCAACCCAATTTGTTTAAAGACCAATTAAATATTTTCCCAAACCATATGGTTTTTGTAAAATGTTGTCATGTCAACTCTTTGATTTTTTTATTTTATTTCACATTAGCCTTTTCTCTCCTCTCTCGGTCAAGAAATTTAGCTTACAAGGAGCATTTATAAATCTTCAACCGGGTCAAATTTATTTAAACTCTACAAAAATTTATGAGTGGCACAAGCATCTAGAGTGCATGGTTATAGTGGTATAGACATTGGTTAAGACACGATACCTAGGACAGAGTACTAATTGCACTGCACGAGATGAGCCTGACAATATTGTAGAGTGCTTGTGAGGAATAATTTGACCAAGGGAATCAACAATTGATCCTAATAGCTACATCATCTTAAATTGGAAACAAGTCGCGTGCTCAAGCCCATCCGTGCACAGGCTTACACAGTTACACAGGATAAGATGGTAGATTTGATTGGGGTCCAGGTGGGGATATTGTTCCTATTCCTAGAGGTTCAATATGGTTGTGGGGACTTGATTCAAACTCCCAATTTTTTCAAATATGAACCCTCCATTTCAAGCCCATAGCCATTTCTGCCTAAGGGCCGCCGTCGAGTTTGTGGCCTTGAACCAATATCCTGGTGTTGGATATCTCTACTGCTATCCCTGACTTTTTTCACAAGTTTTACTTGTCCACACAGATAGATCTCAAAACCGGGCAGTCTCCAATCTTATAGGCCAAACTCTCCGAGACGTCATCTGCCTCCCTACTTTTGACTTCTAGCTCAGACCCGTCCTTGCTAGTACCGCCGTGATGCCGCAAGTCCAGGACCTGGCAGAGAGCCTCCGTGACGGGTCGGGGAAACTCCCTTCCAATAGAGTTATAGCCCGTAGCATATACTCTTTTCAGGGTTATAGCTCGTAGCATATACTCTCTTCAGGGTTATGGCTCGTAGCCAATGCCTGGTATTATATTGAAGAGTTATGGCTCGTAGCCATACTCTTATTGGGGTATGGTCCAAAACTAATCCCGTACATAGGACATTGTCCGTAGCCATTCCTATGGGACATAAGGATATATTTTCCCAATTACCCCCGTATATTAAAAAATATGCGTTCTGAGTAAAACTCATTTCACCATTCAACTAATTCTGACACTGATGGATCTGTGGCCAGGGCAACTACATTCTATGGTATCACTTGATTAATTAAGTACATTATCATATTCTTTTAGCATCAACCAAGTTTTCAAACATAACTTATTCGGACAAGTGATACAAAGAAACATGTACTGTTTTCATCAGTTACTTCTCAATCTTTATAAGACATTGGGATCTCAGTCCCTCATTTCAATACTGGGAATTATCATCCCTTAACAATCTCAATACTATAATTATATGGATCTGGGTATTCAACCCTTAGCTCATCACTGGGCACTGTTACCACTTTTTCAGGTAATTTTCTCCTTCAAGTCATTTAACTAAGGTAAACATGATACTTGCTACACAAGCATCTCTTATGGCACTTGAGGCTCATTAACTCTCTTGTTACTATTTACTAAGCAACAAGGTATATTATGGCATACAAGGCCCAATGAATAATTTCAATGAATAAAGCATCATAGCTCATACCTGGCTATTTTCATCATCTCAGGATACCTACATGGTTAGCACACATGATAATAGATATATCAATCATATTTCGGTTTCATACTAATTAAGAGTAACACCACTATTCCCTTACTGGGGTCAGGGTTTCCCATTTCATGTTAATCAGGGTTACTCATTTCCTTTGCACAACTAGGACCAATGATTCATCATTTCATCCAAGATTAGGGTTTCATGCTATATAGTATAACCCAGAATTAGGGTTTCACACATCTTCACCCTATTTTAGAATTATGGTTTACTATTCACATCACATCAGGAATTATCATATCCCAACATCCAAATTAGGGTTAAGTTTTACTATTCACACCTAATTAGGGTTTATCATACCAATACCCTAAATTAGGATTACTCATGTCATTATCTTATATTCATATCACATTATCCTCCTAGGTTAGGGTTCCATTCAGAATTGCCCTAAATTAGGGTTTGAGTTCATTAATCATCTCAATTAGGGTTTTATGATCTCATTATCAAGGATCATTCCTAATTGTATATCACATCATTTTGAATGTTTTAGACTTAATTTCTACATGATATCATTCATGTATGAATCTTTCTCTCTCATCCTACTCAGGATGTCCACTACTCAATTCATGATTAGATTGAGCCTACTCTTTATTCAAATACATGCATTTATGGTTAGCATGATGTATTGAATTATTACATCATTATGCATTAATGATTAATCCCACTAAGGGTATCAATTATCTAAGTACATCAGGTCTCCAAATGGTTTAATTAATTGAACCTTCAATTATATGTGGGATCCAAAATAATTGACCAATTAAACTTTCAATTACATTAGGAGATCAATTGGATTAACCAATTAAATCTTCAAATGCATTAGGTATCCAAATAGATTAACCATATCATACCTCCAATTATATGAGATATACAAATGGAATAACCATGTTGATCTTCAAAAGATTTGATTACTTAGACCCTAAATGGTCTAAGTTCTCATAATTCAATTGGTAGAAAACCAATTGGGCAAATTGCCCTTGAAACCGATTGGACAAGAAAGGTGTTGAAACTGATTGAACTTTGGGTCTCCAAATGGTTTGAGACCGTTTGGACCCAAATGGTATTGACCGTTTGGACCCAAATGGTCTTGAGACCGTTTGGACTCAAACGGTCTCAAGACCGTTTGGTCCAAACCCTCTAAAAACTGAATGGACCAAAAATTCTTTCAACACTTAAACAATTCATGGTTTCTATAGATGAACTGATTAACAATCGAATCCTTAATTTCTTCATCAATTGAACTATTGAATCATCCTTAAATTGGACCATTAATTAGGGTTTTGAACCCAATTGATCTAGGATTTCTACTCAAGAAACCTTCAATTAGGGCTTTGAAATCGAGGAACCATCAATGATCAACATTGTGGAACTGATTCAATTGAAATCAATGAATTATCATCCACTTATGATATGAGATAACCTCAAACAGTCTTGAGGTCATTTGGATGACCTCCAAACGGTCTTGAGGTCGTTTGGATGACCTCCAAATGGTCTTGAGACTGTTTGCCCCATCCTATCCTTGAAATTTGTGGAATTTCATTAGGGTTTAGATCATTGGATTGATCATCAAATCAGCTATTAATTGCATTTCAATTTGGTGTCTCTGAACCTTCAATTACTCAACCATACTCAACCCTAGACCTCCAAACGGTCTTGGTTGACCTCCAAACGGTCTTGAGACCATTTGGGTGACCTCCAAATGGTCTTGAGACCGTTTGGGTTAATCAACCCAAAAATCTAAATCAATCAATTGGAATTTCAGCACTTAACTCGATTAGGGTTTGAGACCATTTGGGTCAACTGTGGTCAACTCTTCCAAACAGTTTGAAACCGTTTAGTTCCTAACAGTTTGATGAAACTGTTTAATTCTAAACGGTTTTGTTGAAACTGAATGGACAACTTGTTGAAACCGATTGGAATAGGAATTCCTTGGGAAAAGTGTCCAAGATGATGTCATCATCATCTACCTTCGTCCCTGTAACTTATAGTACTTCTGATTTCATGAATTTACCAATTACAACAAATAATTAACCAAGAAGATGAAGGAATCAATGAAATTGCAAGATTGATAGTTGAATAACAATGTAGAGGGGTTCAAGTTATAAAACCCGCCTCCGATTGAGCTTCAAGCTCACGTCAACAATGGTGGATGCAACTCCTTTCACTGTTCCAATGCTTTTCCTCAAGCTTTGAGTGAAAAGGAATGGTTAGAATTGAAGATGGGATCGAGATAAGAAGAAATCATGCATTGTTTTGTGATTTCCACCATGAATTCAAGGTGAAAGGAAGTCAAGAAGCTTACCAACAGGTTGGGGGTAGTCCTCATGATCCTTCAAAGCTTCCTTGGTCATTTTTCAAGAAAAGATAAGAAGTGGATTTGAAATTACCCTTTCATTCTATGGATAAAGGAGCATATATGTGAATTTTATTGAAAATTCATTTAAGAGAGAGAGAGAAAGTAGGAATTATCTCTTCCTTTTTCTTGCCACTTGCCCCCTTCTCTTCCTTAGAGGCGAGGCTATCCTCTTTTCCTCTTATTCCCTTCAATTATCCACAATTTAAAGAAAAACAAATCAAGCACCTTAACCCTTATAATATTAATATCCTAAAGTTAGTGGATTTTTCTTTTTCTTATCTTAATGTGAGTGGGTTCTCCACTCACATAGATATTTCCTTTGCCTTTTCAAGGCACAAGGACGTCCACACATATATATATTTTCAACCATTTCAATTTTGATTGAAGGGAAATCCAATTAATATAATTATTTTTGCATTAAATTGAATTAAGGTTTTAATTATGCTTAAATCTTGATTATTTTAATATCAAGATTCTCTCTCCTTCAAAGTAGCTCAAATGAGATGCCCCTCTAATTTTCTTGCCTCTAAAAGATGCCAAGAATTATTAGGGACCTTTGGAAGAGGTAAATTTGTACATTGAACCCTAGATTTTGGGTAAATTGCACATTACCCCAAAACTAGGTTTTAATGTACAAACATTTTTTAACCAGCTCTTTCTTGGTACCCAGGCTTTCACTAGGCATACCTCTACATCATCTTCATTCTCATGATGCTTCAACACATGAGGAACATATTATCATGTAACATTTGCAAATTAACCCCTCAACTTGGATAAATTGCATTTTAGTCCAAACAAACAAAACATTGTTTTCAATGTCATTCAAAAGGGACTAAAATTGAAATATAAGTTCCTCTTCAGCTTGAATTACTTTTTGAAAGATAAGAGAAAGCATCTAATCAACTTTATTAAGCAAAACACCTAGGTTTAAAGTAAGACCCAGGTTAGGGATGTTACATAAGGGAAGAGGGATGACCCCAAAAGTGCCGACACCCTATAGACCTAGAGGAGATGACCAAGGATTGAGTGGTGACCCAAGTAGGTTTGAGACCAGTTTTCCGTGGAAGTAACTTGGATATCGAGATGATTGTGATGTTGAGACATAAGTTGCACGTTTCAACTTAGATTTGAAGGAGTACTATCAAGGTGGGATGTACCATCTCTACTCTTGGAATAGGAAGAGCTTTGTATTTGGACTGCAGCCAAATGCTTATTTCCTCTTGTTATGGGAGTGAAAGATAGAACAGTACACATGCCAAACACCAAGGATAAAGATGATGTGAGTTGGAACGTTGCTATGAGGTATGAGGACAGAGATGATAACATACCCTTGTGGAGTGAATGATATGTGGATGATTTATAAGAAGTAAGAGAGATAAGGTAGTCATCTTATGAGGATGTTTTTATCATGAGCTATGAGTTATATAAGGTTGAGTTTGAAAACCAAGAGGATGATCTAAGAGTTTCTTGGTGAAGATAGACTTAGAGTCCTAGATGAGATGATAAGTGGAATACATGGAGGTGTATGTTTTCAACACAGAAGGATGTGAGGTGATAATGGATGCTCTGGTTGAGATGCAACTACCTAGTTAGCTAGAGGCTAGAAGAGGTTGTTAGGTTTACCCTAAGTTTGAAAAAGGAGATATGTTTGGGCTAACACTCGGATGTAACAAGATCTGTTGAATAATTTAATAGTTGTTTGGTTAGCCAGCCTAGGCCTTGATGCAATAAAAGGATAGAACCTCAGATGCACTTCTCTAGAAAAGAAGGTGCTGAAACCTTGACTAGAGTGGTTTAGGGTTTCTGAAGAATCAATCTTGAGGAATCATGACATACAGGAGATCATGATTTTAAGTTCATCATACACTGTGGTACTACTAGGATAGTAAGTTGTAGTAGTACTTTGGATGCTTAAGATGAAGTTGCACGTGGTTTGTTGCCATGCATGTCAGGAGGTGAAGGACGAACACCAATAACCTAAAGAGTTGATGTAGAGGATAAAGAGTCCCCGAGAGGGAATGGGAGTTCATCACTATGGATGTTGTGGTAAGTCTCCCCTAGACCAAGGAAGGTCAAGATGCAATATGGGTTATGGTAGATCGCCTTACCTAGATGACATGAAAAAGAAAGAATGTTGTCAAGGGACAAATCCGGTTGAACTACATATGAGAGAAAGATGGTTCAACTACACCATGATACGAGTTAAAAAGTTCTTTATAACCTAAAGATTCACTTCTATGCGGTGGAAGTAGGTACATGAAGAACTCGATGTTAGTACAGTTTATCACCCCTAACTAATGGTTAGTTTGATCCAAACTAGAGGGTCTGATGAGAGCATGTGTGCTTGTTAAGGTTGATATATGGAGACAATTCTTGTCTTCTGTAAGATATGATGATAACCACCATAGCCAGTGTCGGGATGTAAAGAAGCTCTGTAAGGTAGGTTGTGTCGGTCACCACTTCATTAAGATGATGTTGGTGAAGGGACCTTAAGAAGGTCAAGAAAGAACCACAGTGTGTGTAGATGAAGTCGCTTTGATCGTGCAATGGCTGAAAGAGAGCCCAGAGGCGACATGATTCATGAGCTAATGCAAAGTAGACTGACATGTAGTTCACTGTGGGAGAGTATGTGATGTGAAATCTGACCCCTCTAAGTTATAGCTAAGAGAGTTGAGTCCCGGCTGTATGGGTCCATTTGAGATGGATTAGTGGATATGGTTATGTTTAGCCTTACCCCTCAAGATAATATGATGTCACTACTATAGAAACAACATTCTGTGTCGCTTTTTTGGGTGTCGGTTCTTTAGGAAAACTGACGCCTACACTATTAGACGTCGGTTATTTAGGCAAACCGACGTCTATATTCGAAGACCATCCAAACACGGGTACCGCTTTGAATACAACGTCGGTTGTTAATAACAAACCGACGCCTAAAGTCGCCCGCGAAATCCAATTTTCGAGAAAAAAAAATAGTGTCACTTTCAGCGTCGGTTATGTAGATAGAAACCGACGCCTATGCGCGATGAAAATTTGCGCGAAAAGTGTCACTTTCAGCGTCGGTTAACCTTTTATAACCGACGCTGAAAGTGGTTCCCGCCAAACAATTTCGTGAAAAATATCTTCCAATTGGACGTCGGTTGGTTCAAACAATCGACGCTAAAGAGGTTTAGGCGTCGGTTGTTTGAAACAACCGACACTATTTTAGAACTTAATATCCCGCGATCGCCCGACTCTTCCCCTTTCTTCTGTTTCATTGCGAGCTGATTTCCCTTTTCTTCTCTGCTGTCGCCCGACCACACCGCCGATTTCTCCTCCACGAAAGCTCCTTCTTCCTCCACGACAGCGCCGCCGCGCCGCCGGCGCACCCCCTTCTCTGCCACCACTGTTGCTGCCTTCTTCCCCTTCTCCGCGCCCCCTTCTCCGCCGCGCCCCCTTCTCCGCAGCCACTGCTTCTCCTTGGTCTGCCTTCCCTGCCGCCTGGAGCTCACCGCCGCACCACCTTCCTCCTTGCCGCCGCCCGCCGACGCCGCTGCTCCTTGCCGCCGACACCGCTGCTCCTTGGTCTGTCTGCCCTACCGCCTGGAGCTCGCCGGCCACCGCTGCACCTGCCTTCCCTGCCGCCTGGAGCTCGCCGGTC
Organism: Alisma plantago-aquatica; assembly: GCA_963693085.1. Classification (NCBI taxonomy): domain Eukaryota; kingdom Viridiplantae; phylum Streptophyta; class Magnoliopsida; order Alismatales; family Alismataceae; genus Alisma; species Alisma plantago-aquatica. The sequence goes on along the minus strand of OY856413.1, from coordinate 936,879,204 downwards.
ACCACCACCACTGCTGGGAGGTCAGTTGTTGTTGCTCGCCTAATATTGCATCTAAATCTTGGTTTCACCACTTCTTTCACTGAGAACTGAGAAGAATGGCCTACCACGGCCGTGCTGGGCAGCACTGCCGTTCTGGACAGCATGGTCGTGCTGCCCAGCACGTCCGTGGTAGGCCAACACAGCCACGGCCGTGTTTGATTTGATTTAAACCCTAATTTGATTTAAATCCATTCTAGCATCCTAATTTGATTTGATTAAACCCTAACATTGATGAAACCCTAACATCAATTGTGATGAAACCCTAACATGTACATATCTATTATTGTGTTTGTTGGCCTAGAAACCCGTCCAAGATTGACTCATTAGGAGTAAATCTTGGATAGTCCCCGGTTTGGGACTGTTCTTGAACACCTAATCTCACTTAGGATGTAAGTGTATAATGTGTATTGGGTTTTTGAGAAAATTTCGGTAGCATTTCCCCGTTTGTTCTCTAAGTACATATGTACTTAGAGAACAGCGGGGAAATGCTGCCGAAATTTTCTCGAAAACCCAATACACATTATACACTTACTAGTGAGATTAGGTGTTCAAGGATGGGATAGGTGGTACACATTTATTATAAATAAGAATGACATAAAATGTGTTTGTTGGCCTAGAAACCCGTCCAAGATTGACTCATTAGGAGTAAATCTTGGATAGTCCCCAGTTTGGGACTGTTCTTGAACACCTAATCTCACTTAGGATGTAAGTGTATAATGTGTATTGGGTTTTCGAGAAAATTTCGGCAGCATTTCCCCGTTTGTTCTCTAAGTACATATGTACTTAGAGAACAACGGGGAAATGCTGCCGAAATTTTCTTGAAAACCCAATACACATTATACACTTACTAGTGAGATTAGGTGTTTAAGGATGGGATAGGTGGTACACATTTATTATATATAAGAATGACATCAAATGTGTTTGTTGGCCTAGAAACCCGTCCAAGATTGACTCATTAGGAGTAAATCTTGGATAGTCCCCAGTTTGGGACTGTTCTTGAACACCTAATCTCACTTAGGATGTAAGTGTATAATGTGTATTGGGTTTTCGAGAAAATTTCGACAGCATTTCCCCGTTTGTTCTCTAAGTACATATGTACTTAGAGAACAGCGGGGAAATGCTGCCGAAATTTTCTTGAAAACCCAATACACATTATAAACTTACTAGTGAGATTAGGTGTTCAAGGATGGGATAGGTGGTACACATTTATTATATATAAGAATGACATCACATTATACACTTAGGATGTAAGTGTATACCCTAATCTTTTCCTAATATATACTTGTTTCCTAATATATACTTGTTTTCTCTGATCATAGAATGGATAGATCATGGATGTCCATTCGTAATCGTTGCACCCCAGAGTTTATATCTGGTCTTGATCAGTTTATTAGATTTGCCGAGGAACATAGGAAAAAATCTACAGATAGGTTCTACTATCCATGTAGGCATTGCGGTAACAACTTGAAAGTCAACACTGGTGAGGAAATCAAAAGTCATGTCATGTGCAACGGGATTGTACAAGGCTATACAGAATGGCACTGGCATGGAGAGATTTCAAAATTGAAACCAGTAGATGTCGATAGCAGTGCTTGGGTGGAAGAAGAAATGGCCTCCGATGACGTAAATGTGAACGAACCAGTTCCAGCAGACATCGTTGATGCGATGCTGGATAGTTGTAGGGTAGAGCACACCAATCCACCTCCTATCTTTAGAAACATTGTGCATGATGCTGAGATACCGTTATACACAGGCTGTGCTAAGTTTACGAAGCTTAGCGCTGTGTTGAGATTTTATAAGTTGAAAGCTAACAATAGATGGAGCGACAAAAGCTTCACTTCATTGTTGACTTTGTTGAAAGAAATGCTTCCTGAAGGAAACGAGCTGCCAATCTGAACATACCAAGTAAAGAAAATGTTGTGCCCAATGGGAATGGAGGCCAAGAAGATACACGCATGCCCGAATGATTGTGTATTATTTCAAAAGGACTATGTAGATTTGAAAGATTGTCCAAAATGTGGTGCGTTAAGGTATAAATTGACGACTTCGGGGGAGTCCAAAACTGGTTCTCCTACCAAGGTGTTGTGGTATCTACCTATAATATCACAGTTTCAACGCTTGTTTGCAAATCCAAAAGATGCGAAGAATTTGAGGTGGCATGCAGATGTTAAAAAATAATGATGGGATCCTACGACATGCGTATGATTCCCCACAGTGGAAGAAGATTGATCTATTACACCCCAAATTTGGTGAAGAAGATAGGAATCTAAGACTTGGGCTTTGTACAGATGGGATGAATCCGTACAGGACATTGAGCAGCCAACATAGCACTTGGCCAGTCATGCTTGTTAGATACAATCTTCCTCCCTGGATGTGTATGAAAAATAAGTACGTTATGTTGTCGTTGTTGATATCAGGCCCTAAACAACCCGGAAATGATATCGATGTTTATCTTGAACCTTTGATTGATGACTTAAAGAAACTTTGGGTTGAAGGTGTGATGACCTATGATGCTTCAGCAAGAGAGACATTTCGTTTGCACGCTATGTTGTTTTGCACTGTTAATGACTTTCCAACATATGAGAATTTGTCTGGATATAGTGTCAAAGGAGCTAAAGCGTGTCCTATATGTGAAGAAAACACTGATTCAATAAGACTAAAACATGGCGGCAAGACTGTATATCTTGGTCATCGAAGGTTTCTTTCAAAATTCCATCTATATCGTAGGAAGCGCAAAGCATTCAATGGATGGAATGATGAACGGAGTGCACCTAAACCTATACCAGGGGATGTTGTTTATGCAAGAGTAAAAGACATTGTCAATGAATTTGGTAAGAAATCACAATGTAGTATGGCCACACGGAGTGACAATTCTTCATTCAAGAAGAAGTCAATATTTTGGGATCTTCCTTATTGGAGTTCTTTGATAGTCAGGCATTGTATCGATGTAATGCACATTGAGAAAAATGTATGTGATAGCATCATTGGTACTCTGTTAAATATACCAAGTAAGACTAAAGATGGGATAAAATCTAGACTGGACCTACGTGAAATGGGAATAAGGTCATAATTAACATAATTACGTGAAATGGGTAATAAAAGAACATACTTACCTCCCGCTTGTTACACTTTGTCTAGAAAGGAGAAGAAAACTTTTTGTGAATGCTTGGTAAATGTTAAGGTTCCACATGGTTACTCTTCCAACATCCGTAGATTGGTATCAATGAAAGATCTGAAGTTGATAGGTCTTAAATCTCATGATTGTCACACTCTAATGCAACAAATATTGCCCGTGGCAATTCAATCTATATTGCTGAAGCATGTAAGGTTTGCAATTACCAGACTTTGTTTCTTTTTCAACAGTCTATGCAGCAAAGTTATTGACCATGATACTCTCGATAATTTGCAAAGAGAAGTGGTTGTTACCCTATGTCAGCTTGAGATGTATTTCCCTCCTTCATTCTTTGATATCATGGTACATCTTGTTGTCCACTTGACTAGGGAAGTGAAAATGTTGGGACCAGTTTTCTTGCATTGGATGTATCCCTTTGAACGATACATGAGCGTTTTTAAAGGTGATGTTCGAAACCGTTATCGGCCTGAAGGGAGTATTATTGAAGGTTATGTGGCGAGAGAGGTTATGGATTTTTGCAATGACTTTCTCAGTGGTAATGAAACTCCTGATAATGACAAGAATATTGAGGAGGGCAAAGGAATTTTGGGATCACGGGTGAAAGTAATCAGCCGTGAGCAGTTGGAACAAGCTCACTTGTATATTTTACACAATATGGACGAAGTGAGTGTTTATATCGAGGAACATACCAATTTCATAAAGAGACAACATCCTCGAGCAAGTTCAATGTGGCTTGCTAGAGAGCATAATAAGACTTTTACTAAGTGGTTTGAAGATAAAGTCTTACATCAACTATCTCAAACACCAAATGATATTACAGAAACTATCAAATGCCTCGCCTTTAAACCAAAACCGAATGTTATGTCTTATGAAGGGCTTGACATTAATGGATTCACATATTACACAAAGCGCCAAGATGATAAGAGTGTCGTCCAAAATAGTGGGGTCACTCTTCAAGCGTCGACTATGTACTTTGCAAGTGCAAAGGATAAGAGTCCACGTGAAGCTAAAATGTCATATTACGGTGTCATTGAAGACATTTGGGAGTTTGACTACATAGATTTCAAAATTCCGCTCTTTAAATGTAATTGGGTTGATAACACCAAAGGAGTTATAGTGGATGAATTGGGTTTCACTTTGGTGAACTTTGAAAAGATTGGCGAGAAGGGTGAACCATTCATATTGGCATCACAGGCGAAACAAATATTCTATATCGATGATCCTGCAAATGATAAATGGTCGGTTGTTCTTCATGGTAAAAGACAGTTCATTGAAGATCCTATAGATGAAGAAGAGTACTATGATAAGTATGATGACTCCAGCCCATTCTCAGTTGGGTTGCCAACTCCACAAAATATTGAAGCTAATGATGATTTATATGTGCGCGGAGATCACAATGAAGGATTGTTAATTGATAAAAGATCACAATTTTTGAGACATGTATGTTTATACAAATGCTAAATGTTTGCCTTTTTCTAGTTAATACAAATGCTAAATGTTTGCCTTTTTCTAGTTAATACAAATGCTAAATGTTTGCCTTTTTAATGACATTTTCAGATGGCTGACCATGATGAGCATGATGTCCATGATGAGCATGAAGTCCATGATGAGCATGTTGTCCATGATGAGCATGGCGAGGATACCAATGTAAGTTCTAAAAACATATCCTGTATTTATATAAAATTCATTATCTTCTAGTTATGTCATATATCTTATATTTCTATATTGGGCTAATTCAGTGTGTTTATTTTTGTCAAATTTTAGGTTGATGATGCACAGGTACCCACTGAAGCATTGGAGCAACTTGATGCGCAGCACCAAACACTTAACAAGAAAAGGGGCATCACTCTGTTGAAGAAGTTAATAGTGCTTAGTGGCAGTGGATCCAAATTGGTTGTGGAGTTTGATAATGGAGGAAATGCAATTGGAGTGAACCGCAATAATTTTGTAAACTATCTTGGGTGTACCACTTGGAGCCATTGTGGTGTTAAGTATGATAATTGGCATAAAGTTCCTCAGGGGAAAAAAGACTTGATATGGAAGGATTTATGCGTGAGTTATTATTATTTGCAATTCTATTTTGTAGATTACAAATTCTATTATTTGCAATTCTATTTTGGATACTAGTTAATAACATTTCTATTTTACAGAATCTGTTTGCATTGGATGATAAGTTGCATCGTAAAAGTGTGATGCAACGCGCTGGAAAGATGCTTAGGAATTATAGGACAAATCTGAACAGAGAATACATAAAAGAGGGTGATAAGAAAAATAAGTCAGCCCTTGAACAATGGAACTTCTTGGACAAAGAAGATTGGGACAATTTTGTTGCTTCAAGAAAATCTGAAGAATTCAAGGTATTAGGTGTCACTCCCAATTTAATTAATATACATTGTATTCACCTATTCAAGATTAACATTTAGTGATACTAACCAAATCATTAATGTGCATACTAACTAGGCCCTCAGTGACGCACAAAAAGCAAGGCGTGCACTGAATGTGCATGACCACACTATGGGTCCAAAAGGCTATGCAAGTGTTCGCCAAAGACTACATGCGGAGTCTGCTCCTACTCAAGAGTCTGCCACACCCATGCCTCGCCATGATATCTGGATAGCTGGGAGGCAAAACAAGAAGGGTGAAATAAAGAAGCCCGTAACTGCTGAGGCGGCTGCGAAAATGGTAAAATACAACTCTTAGAGCAATCGTTTGAATATTGATTATTTGTGGTGTTAATTTACCAATTTCTTTTGATGGTGATTAGCGGGAGCTGCACGAGCAGAGGAAATAAGGCACGTTCATCCCTCAGGGCACAAGGGATGAATTGACAGTTGCTCTGGGTAACCCAGAGCATCCTGGACATGTTAGGGGTGCAGGCGCTGGTGTGGGCATCAAAGCATTCTTTGGGCCATCCCAGCGCAAACCCAGAGCGGGACTTTCTCAAGAAGAGGTAACCTATTCTTTTTTTAGAATGTTACTGCAAAAGGAAATTCAATAATAAGAAGGTAATGTTTCTTTTATCCATGTATAGGAGAATAAGAGAGTCGAGGATATAGTTGCTAAGAAGGTCAATGATGTAGTTGCTGAGAAGGTCAAGGAAGAATTGCTGCGGTGGCAGGCATCTCAGGCTTCCAATCAGCCTATGGCGACCCACTCTTCTCCTGATGCACAGACTGCGAGTAATCCTGGAGACCCATCGCCTAACACGTCTGATGTAAGTATTTTTTATGACATTGTAGCTAGTCTTTTCAAGATGATATGTTTTCGAGATGATATGTATATATGTATAACATTCTTTACGTAAATTTGTAGGCATTAAAGCCATGCCGCTTAAGAATACAAGACTATGTTGTTGCAGAGGCGCAGGCTTACCCGTCCCTTCCTGGGGAAAGGTTTCACGGGACTCCAATGCCACAGGGCTACGTTCGTGTGGGCCCATTACGTGTGTTACCTGATTGGAGGGAAGCTACATTGCCATATCCCCACCCAGATATTGATATACTTGCTGAGGCAGAAGGCAGGGTCATATTGTGGCCCAAAGCAGATGTCGTCTACACTACTGAAATTGTAAGATAAATTTACATTGATTTAGACTGTTAATGTGTATATATGATGTCAACTGATCTGAAATTATATATATAGGTTAAAAAGAAGACACTAGGAGCACCTAGGCCTCCACCTCCACTTTCCGCATTACCAACTTGGGTTCCAACTGACCTAACATACCCGTTAGGTCCTGCTTGTAGGGGAATGGCATGTTGGCTACGGGCACATAATATACATTGCTCGATAATTGTTTCTTTAGATGCAGATTATGCAGGTCAATCAAACGATAGCTCTTTATTTATACAAGATATTATTGAGCTGTTTATGTATGATTGGATGAATACATCAATGATAGAGACATGGATAAGGTGAGATCTTATTTATACATCCATATACCTTGTGTAAGATCCGGTGATCTGGTTTCTTATATATTAATGCATACGTAATACATGTTTTGCAGCTACTTAGTCGTAGATCATTGCAAACAATTTGCATTTGATCATGTGGGATTTTTGATTCCATCATTGATTAGTATGGTAGCTAAAGACCCTGATAATGTTCAACAATACTGTATAGATGCTTTTACAATTTTTGGTCAGCAAAAGAAGATGATAATAATAGCTCCATTCAATGTCAAGTAAGTTTACTTTATTTATAATTTGGACTTAAGAAAATTCCATTTTTATTGTGCATTTTGAGTTATTAATTGTTAACTTTTTACCTCTAGCGGTAAACATTGGGAGTTACTAGTTATTGTCCCCGAGACATTCACTGTTTATTATCTAGATCCCGCGGGAAGTACATTAAACACTAAAATTGGACATGTAATGAGAATGCCATTATTCTGGTGAGAAATATTTCATTTTTGTATCTGTTAACATATGTTATTACATTACTATTTACTTATGTAATTTACTGTGTTATATTAACATGTAGGGGTTTAGATGCATTCAAAAATGTTGGAGGAACGGTCCTAAGGAAAAAGAACCAGCCAATAAATTGGCAGAACGTACAAGTAAGTTCCCGACTCCAATGTATATATTATTGATGTGAATTGTGCTTAGTTGTATTATTTTGTATGTTTCAATTTATAGTGCGCTACACAAGACAATGGTTGGGCATGCGCATACTATGTGATGCGATTTATGCAGATGATTATCAAACATGCCGCATTGGACATCGATACCATACATGAGGTATTATATATAGTCTCATTAGTTAGTATGAAATATATCAATCTTATTTTTATATTATTACTTATATATATACATCATTCTCTTTGCAGGTGTTTAAAACTGACCACACTATAGGTAAACGCTTAAAAAATATACATGCTCCATATACGATGGAAGCATTAAATGAAATAAGAGAAGAATGGGCAAAAGCCATACAAGCAGTGGCAACTGTAAGATATAATTGGGATGTTGATAGCGATAATGAATGATACTTTGTAAATGAATATTTCTGAATGTTAATACATGTATTTGAATGTTTCTATATGTGTGAATGTGAGAATTGAATTGATGTCTGAATGTATCTACTTGTGTGAAATTTTTCTTGGGACTTTTGCAGGTTTGTGGCCTGTTTGTAGGCTGATATCAATGGATGTCGTAAACCTGAAGTTCAAAAAACTGAACTGCAGGTTCTCATCCTGCTGACCAGCCACAGCAAGCCTACAAACTGATATAAAAAAAATAGATATAGGCGTCGGTTATTTACAGAAAATCATCAGCAAAGACCTACAGCGTCGGTTATTGGATAAAAACCGACGCCTAATATTACAAACAACCCGGCCGTGCAGGAAAGCACGGCCATGGTGGAAAAGGCATCGCTTATTCATATAAAACCGACACCTATAGTACTAAACACGGTCGTGCAGGGAAGCACGGCCGTGTCATCTTGAAGTATGGCGTCGGTCTTTTAGTAGATAACCGACGCCAAACAGGTTCGCGCCAACACTTTCTGTGCCGGTTACCAAGTAAACACCGACGCTATAGTCCATATAGGCGTCGGTCTTTTAGTAGATAACCGACGCAGAATGTGTCCTAGATGACGCCGTTTTCTGTGGCGTGAACCCTTTTGGCGTCGGTTATCTACTAAAAGACCGATGCCTATATGTTAAATAGGCGTCGGTTAAAAAACCGACGCCGAAGTGTTCGACCTTTAGCGGCGCCCACATAGGCGTCGCTCAGAAACCGACACCAAAGGTTGTTTCTGTAGTAGTGTGTATAATGTGTTCCATGAGTCCGATCTAGATCACTATGTGAGTTGCCCAAGCCATGTGCTGAGCCCTGAACCTATTCACCTTTATGAGAGGCTGAAATGTCCTGAGTCACCTATGAGGGTATGATATACCAAGGTGAGAGAGAACTCAAATGAAAGAATATGATATGATGAAGGTTCTTGGGAAGCACCATGGAAAGGGTGAGGCCACATGGGAGCCATGATGGACATAAGAAAGACTTATCTTGTTTGTTTGTGTGCCTCGTGGAATTTTGGGGGGAAAATTCCTATAAGAGGGGAAGGATGTTACAACCCCAATTTTTGGGTTCTTTTGGTGAGAAATGTAATTTCTCCTATTAAAGATATTTGAACAAATAATGATATAATTTGTTTTGAATAAAATGATTTCGTTTACAATAGCCTTGTTGGTTGTTTTGTGGGCTTTATTGGCTATTGGGCCCAATTACAAGGAAAAGACAAAGGAAACTTATTACTAAATAAGTAAATAAGAAAATGGAGAAAAGAAAGATGTAGAAACCTCTAGAAGGCAAAGGAATGTTGGATTTTGTGCCTCTTGGGTTCCTTGGGTTCCAAGGAGTCCAAAGTTGCAAAGATAATGCAACAAGAAAAGAAAAGATCAAATAAATATTTCCTTACTAAGAAAGAAATTGAAGATAATGATAAAATATGGGAAATAAGTGGAAAGAGGTAAGATGGAGTCATCCTTGATGGATTTTTGTATCCATAAGGTTTCTAATATTAAAAGGAATTCCATTAAGGAAAATAAAAAGAGAGATAAAGAGAAATCTTCAAAAAGAGATATTTTAATAAAGAAATAAAAAGGATAATGAGAAATAATGGATATAGATGCATCTATAAGGATAATGAGTATCCACTAAAAAGGATTTTGAAATATTAGAGTTTCTTGGAGGCCAAGGAGCCCAATGGAGAAAAAGAAAGAGAAAATGAAAAATAATACAAAATAAGAAGATAATGTGATACATAATTAGTGAATTTGTGGTATTATTAAAAAGAGGTACTTTCTTCTATGAGAAAGTATAAATTCATGGCCAATGGATTAAAAGCCAAGTACAAAGAGAATAAAAGAGGTAATTTTCGAATTCCTAAATATCCAAAGAATAAAGAATATCAAAAAGATAATTAAAATAGAGAGAAACTTGCTTCTTAATGAAGGAATCAGATTCCTATTAGAAAAGGGCTTTGTTTCTTCATGGGCAAGCATCTTAGGGCATTGATACCCTCCCGTGTATATAAGGGGTAGCACCTTTGGCTCAAGTTTAAGAGTATCCCATCCAACCCTCTCTCTTCTCTGTGTCATTTTCATCCATAAACCCTATCCAAGAGAGTAGATCAATCTTGAGGGCCCCGAGGAGCTGTGATGGCTCTCGATGGAGGCACGAAGCTCCCACGACAACCCAAGAAGGATCGACTATCTTCCCCACACCCCCGTTTTTGCGCAGCTGCTACCGGAGGTCTGCAAACCTACAGTAATCACGGGATTGGCTCACTTAGGAATGACCATCTTGACCATAACCTAGAGGTTCCCCACGCGCACAAGGGTGCGACAGTTGGCAGCAAGCTCCAGGCTGTGGGGAGGTGGAGAAGACCCCCCCCCCCCCCGCCCGATTGGCTGCACTGGCGGCAGCGCTAGGGTGCGCAAGGAAGAAGATGATGGGAAGCTTTGGACCATTTTGCCCCTCCACGAGCTGAAGAAATGATCAACTTTAATGAGGGCAGAAGCGTCATTTCATTATATTTTCCAATCGAGCTACGTTGCATGGAGAAGGAGGATGTGTCAGCTTCTGATTGGTCCAAGTAAGAAATTATTGCAAAATTCATATCTTTTTATTGGTAGCTCAGATGGATGCTTATAAAATATGAATCTTGCTCAGAAAAATGTGAGAAATCCATTAAAAATAGTTTTAGAAGCTAATTCCTCTTAAAATGAGAAAAGTAGTGGAAGTTATCAACTTTAATGCTTTAATGATTAAGAAACCCTAAATTGAGATGATTAATGTATTAAGAAGGGTTTTATGGATGATTAGAGTTGATATTAGCTTGTTAATTATATAAAGGTACATTAAGAACAAAAAGGATGAACTTTGCATGTAATTGGTTTAATTTGGAGTTCCATGTACATAAACGAGCTTTAATGGGCCTTGAAACCCTACTGTTAGTAATTGTGACTCCTAATGGCTTTAATTATTCAAATTCATGAATAAAGCTGAGATATGATGGTTCTAAGCTATTTTGAGTAGAAAAGTTCCTAATTGTGGATAAATACCCTTAATATAGTAATTAGGGTTTTATAAGGCCCCGTTTGGGTAGAACATTCATAAATACATCTGTATTCTTAAGTCTTTGAAGTCTAATTGCAACCAAGTCAAATACAGTAGTTCATAATTGCTTTGTTTGCATAGCCAAGATTTGATTGCAGGTATTTTTCTGGTACCAGAGAAACGACAGAGCAGGAAGAGACGGTGGGGAAGGAGGATAGGAAAGGATAGGGGTAGAAGAGGAGTCGTCGGAGGTGGCAGAGGAACAGACAGCGAATGAGGACAGGGTTGGATGGAAGTAGAAGAGAAAAGGTTGGAGGCAGCAGCAGGAAGAGTTGATGGGGAAGGAGGTTGGAGATGGACAGAGGTAGAAGAGGGGTAACTAGAGTTAGCACAACAACAAGAGACAGTGGGGAATGAGGATAGGGATGGATGGAGGTTGAAGAGGAGTAGGAGGCAACACAACAGTTTCATACGGTGAGGATGGGTGGAGGTAGAAGAGGAGTCGGAGGTAGGACAACAGGAAGAGGCGGCGGGGAAGGAGGATGCAATGCGAGGAGAGAGGAAGGATTAGTTGGGGCGGGACTCGGGAGCCCATGTGCCGTGTGCTATGGTTGTTCTAAATCACACCGAAACTGGCGTGATTTTGAAGGCTGCAGTTAGACGTGTGGGAATCCCACTCCACAAATGCTGGTAATCGCGGACTCCTTCACAAAATATCCAAACAATGCCATTATTGTGGCATCCAACTTACAAAACACAAAATTAACTAAGCAGAAGTGAATCGTTTGCAGCAGATTACTGAAAATCACTAAAAATTTAAAACTTTTTGTGAAGAGATACACACATAGGAAATCTTTTTCTTCAAGAGCCAAAGTATAACATTTACATTTTGTTTCAAAGTACATGTCTTACACTATCTCTTCACGAGATTTACAACATCAGCTATCTCCAGACATAAAATATAGACAGCATATAACTTCGAGGCATCAAGCCAAAATCTCGGATCGATTCATTAAAACACTAACTAAAAACTCTGAGGACCTGAGAGTACAGAGACGACACATAGGACTTTCTAACTATATGACTTGATAGTCAACATCTCCACCTGAGATCTCACTGTTGTCCAAGCTGTTGCTTTCCTTTTCCTACAAAAGAGTGTCTGCTTCTTTGTCCACGTCCACCTAAAAATGTTGGATCCCACGGGGGTGAGACAATTATAAATTGCCCCAGCGAGAGATATAACTCTTCGCCAAGACATTGTTGTTGTAGATTATTATATTAAAATTGAACAGGAGTTCTTACATATTAACAACAACATTATTCATTGTATGAAAAGAGAAAGATAGTCTCCTTTCCTAAGGGGAACATTGTATCTATTCATGGTAGATTCATAATCCATTTATCTAATTGCAAGGAATGTAAAGAGATATGAATAACATTTATCAACTGAAATTGCATAAAAGGAATGTAACATCAGCCAATGAGTTTCCGTATTCAAACCTTAAGCAAACATGCTATACGGCTAGTTACATTTTACAATCACACTTATGCCCTGAGGAGATGAGGTATGCCACTCATTCTCCAACCGACCACTGTGAAGTCGAAATCGGTACCATACAAGGTCAAAGGTAGAGCCGACTACCAAAACCTCCCATATCTCAGTCAGCGTGAGATTACATGCAAGACATCTTGTGTCTCTGCTATATATATAGCTTTCCAGGGTATACTGGAAACTTCGCTATTAGAGTTACAGTGGCATGATGTACTACTCTCTTCGCGATCGTGAGATATCATGTTTATCTCTATCGATCCGACATTAACATTATTGGGAGATGTGTACTGCATCTATCCCAATCATCGGGGGATTCATGATACATCTATCCCGGTACAAGTAATGAAGGATTGAGAGGTTTGCTGTTTACCTTTCATCAATTCCCTCATTAGGACGTTAGGATACAGTCGCCCATTACCCCCACATATTCAAAATATGCATTCCGGGTTTTGCCGCGGAGCACCCGTTTCACCATCACCTATTGCTGACGATGATGGATCTATGGTCAGGGTTCTACATGAAAGGATTTCACTTAATTAATTAAGTACATTAGCATATTCTTTTAGCATCAGTCAAGTTCTCAAACATAACTTATTCAAACAAATGCTATAAGGAAACATGTACTATTTTCATCAATCACTTTCTCAGTCCTTATAGGACATTGGGATCTCAGTCCCTCATTTCATTTCTTTGAAAGTTCACTTCCCTCAGCATCATCATTATCATACTTATCAACTTTGGGTATTCATACCCTCAATTCGTCACTATCACTGTTATCATTTGTTAGGTAACTATTACCTCCGGGTCCTCAGATCGAGGTATGCATAGTACTTGTTACACAAGTATCACACATGGCTTTCAAAGCCTATTAAATGTCTTTCCACCTTTCACTAGGAAACAACTTACTCATGGAACTCATAAGGTTCCTGCACATTTTGTTACTTTTACTAAGCAACAACAACATTAGGCACATAAGGCCATACAACATGTTAATTATATGAAAGTCATAGTTCATACCTGGCTATGTTCATCATCTCATGATGTCTACGTGGTTAATAGACATGATAACGGTCATGTAAGTCATTTGTCACATCGTATGAAACATTAGTAACACCACCATCCTTTATCAGGATTAGGGTTATCTATCAATTAGGGCTTTTCATTCCCTTTACCCAAAATTAGGGTTAGGGTTTCCCATCATGCTTTAATTAGGGTTTTGATGCTCACATTATTAGTTCAACCCTAATGTATTACTCCACACCTCTAGGAGCATCCAAGACATCATAAGTATTTTCTTATGATTACCATTCTTATCTTATATCATTAATGATCATCAATTCAAAGCATGAGTTCATTTCTCATTTTTGTCATGATATAATTACATTATACCCATTGATTAGCTTACCCCATTCTCAAGGTATATTGGTCAACATTTATCAAAGTATATTGAGTTCATCATATATTTATTGTAACGATTACATATCACACATTTCATGTGTTTCTAAACCAAGAGTATTGGATTAGAGGTTCATCAAGACAAGTCTACAATGAAATGCAGAATGTGATGTCTATCATATATGAATGTATCAATTTCTTTTCATTCCCATATTCTTAAGTTAATCAACTAACTTTGTATTAAGGTATTTCCCTCTTAATACTTTATCCTCTAACTTGTTACTTTCATCATATGGTGCATGGGTCACACATTAGAATTGTCCAATTGTCTTTAATGATATGGACTTATCCAACTGATAGACATTGTTGATATAAGATAAACCATTATCAACTATTTTAGGTATTTCAACTCTTAGGATGTTATCCACATCATTATTTAGTATAGCATACATCATTCCTAAAAGTTTCATGTCCTCATCATTGTAAGGTGTATAGGCTATTACTCATGTATAGAGATGGTTGTACAAGGATCTAGGCATCATCTTGTCTCTTAGATCCTTATTCATTAAAATCACCACCATATCATTCACATGGTTCATCAACCCTATCTTTTATATATATATATATATATATATATATATATATATATATATACATATATATATATACATATATATATACGTATATATATACGTATATATATGTATATATATATATACATATATATGTATATATATACGTATATATATATATGTATGTATGTATATATATATATATCTGTGTATATATATATATATATATATATATATATATATATATATATATATATATATATATATATATATATATATATATATATATATATATATATATATATATAGCTAGTGTACACTCCAGTGTACCGGAGACACCGTACACCTCAGTCGTTTTCAAAGAATTAGTAATTTTTTTTTAAAATTTAAACCGTTGATCTTCCTAAATATCTTAAGAACATACTATATAATAAATTTCATCTCATTTGGACACTTATAGGTCATGTATCTAAAGGAGACAAAAATCATGCATTTCAAATTAGTTTTGTGTGTCGATTTTGTTGGCCTTGGATGAGTGACTTACACTCATCGAAATGAGCTCAAATTTTGTATGTGGCCTATTATTATTGTAAACATGAAGATCAATGGATTAGATTTTAGAAAAATATGGTCTAGATAGGCAAACACCATTGGGGTGTACAATGTGATATGTACACTCGAGTGTATTCTAGCCAATTAATTTAGGATAAGTTCATATCAAGCCACATAAATCGTGAAAATCAAGAAAAATAAATACGTGATTAAAGCAAAGCATGGGAAACGTGAAAACAAAATGTGATAACAAGAAGATAAAGGTTATTCCCGGAGGAGCCCTAGTCTATATTGTTTGTACTTGTTCTAAGCTCAATCTTCAGTCTCTACCTATATCATTTTTTAAGAAATAATTATGGCTTGCTTTCTTTTATGGACTTCGTTACTAGTGAAATATTTCCCTACTATCAACCCAATTTGTTTAAAGACCAATTAAATATTTTCCCAAACCATATGGTTGTTGTAAAATGATGTCATGTCAACTCTTTAATTTTTTTATTTTATTTCACATTAGCCTGTTGTCTCTCCTCTCTCGGTCAAGCAATTTAGCTTACAAGGAGCATTTATAAATCTTCAACCGGGTCAAATTTATTTAAACTCTACAAAAATTAATGAGTGGCACAAGCATCTAGAGTGCATGGTTATAGTGGTATAGACATTGTTTAAGACACGGTACCTAGGACAGAGTACTAATTGCACTGCACGAGATGAGCCTGACGATATTGCAGAGTGCTTGTGAGGAATAATTTGACCAAGGGAATCAACAATTGATCCTAACGGCTACCTCGTCTTAAATTGGAAACAAGTCGCGCGTTCAAGCCCATCCGTGCACAGGCTTACACAGTTACACAGGATAAGATGGCGGATTTGGTTGGGTTTAGGGTTCAAGATGGTTGTGGGGACTCGATTCAAACTACCGATTTTTTCGAATATGAACCCT
The DNA here is from genome assembly GCA_963693085.1 of Alisma plantago-aquatica. Lineage (NCBI taxonomy): Eukaryota > Viridiplantae > Streptophyta > Magnoliopsida > Alismatales > Alismataceae > Alisma > Alisma plantago-aquatica. The sequence continues at coordinate 936,862,952 of OY856413.1, read as the reverse complement.
CCATTTCAAGCCCATAGACATTTCCGCCCAAGGGCCGCCGTCAAGTTTGTGGCCCTGAACCAGTATCCTGGTGTTGGATATCTCTGCTCCTATCCCTGACTTTTGTTCACAAGTTTTACTTGTCCACGCGGATGGATCTCAAAATTGGGCAGACTCCAATCTTATAGGGCAAACTCTCCGAGACGTCATCTGCCTCCCTACTTTTGACTTCTAGCTCGGACCCTTCCTTGCTAGTACCGCCGTGATGCCGCAAGTCCAGGACCTGGCGGAGAGCCTCCGCGACGGGTCGGGGCAGCTCCCTTCCAGCTACGTTTTGCCGGAACCCATCCCGGAGGCGCTGGAGGACCTGCCGGTAGGGGACATCCCGGTGGTGGACATGAGCCGGGTGGCGTCCAACGACCCGGATGAGGCCGCGAAGCTGAAGCTGGCTTTGGAATCCTGGGGCTTAATCCACGCCGTGGGTCATGGGATCCCGGTGGCTTTGCTGAATGCCGTGCTGGAGGTTGAACGGGGGTTCTTCACGCTGTCCCAGCAGGAGAAGCGTCGATACTTCACGCAGGGTCAAGAGGGGTACGGCAACGAAAAGGTGATGGTTGACAACCAGGTCCTTGATTGGACCGACCGGCTGTACTTGCAAGTTTACCCCGTCGATCAGAGGAAGCTGAAACTCTGGCCCGATACACCCGCAAATTTCAGGTCAGCGAAAACAACCACGCGCGATAGAGTGATTAGCTAGAGTTGAGCCATAGATCTGCTCAGCCTGTTTAATCTCTTGTCTTCATTCTGCAGCGATGTGCTTAGCGAGTACGCCGCAAAGACGAAGGTCTTGGTCAACAGTCTGCTAGTGGCGATGGCACGGCTGCAGCCAGGACTTGAGGAAGGGAACTTCCTGGGTCAGATGGGTGTCAAGCCAATGACGATGGCACGGTTCAACTACTACCCGCGGTGCTTACGACCTGAGCTGGTATATGGGCTCAAGCCACACACGGACGCGCCGGCGCTCACAGTGGTGCTTCCCGACCCGGAGGTAGACGGTCTCCAGGTGCTCCGTGACGGCCAGTGGTTCCGTGTTCCGGCTGTCCCGGGCGCCGTCGTCGTCAACGTCGCTGACCAGATGGAGGTGCGTCGGCCGGCAGTCACTCGGTCACTTCTGTAATTCATACCAATTAGCACAACATATTTGGCGACTAATTAAGAGGTTGGTGCTGTGTGTGCGTGCAGATCATGAGCAACGGAGTTTACAAAAGCCCGATCCACAGGGTGGTGACGAGCGCCTGCAAGGATAGGATGTCCGTGACCATGTTCTACTCAGCAGACCCGGAGCAGGTGATCGGGCCTCCGGAGGCGCTGATCGGGAACGGCAGGCCGCGGGTCTTCAGAAACGTCTTGGTCATGGAGTACCTGGAGCACTTCTACAAGCGGTTCTCTAGTGGAGAGAGGGCAATCGACTGGGCCAGGGCCACAGACGGTCCATCGGCCCTGCGCTAGAGGGCAATCGACTGGGCCAGGGCCACAGACGGTCCATCGGCCCTGCGCGAGTCTTGCAAGGCGTCTGCCTTATGATTCTATATTATGTTTAGGGGTCTTGGTCTCGAGTGTCGCATTTTTTCTTCCCCTAAAACATTTTTTTTCTTTTGTTGAAAGAATATGCTGGAAATGTAAACAAACGCATGTAAATTATTTTGTCATAATATCGCTGATCACGAGCAACTTTCAATATCGCGTCTATTGTGGAGATTAATCAAACGTTTTTGTTGGCCATACATGATTTTCCCAAAAATCTAAATGGCCCAAACAAATCCAAGCAAAATCAACTATCAAGTTATATACCATCGCCTTGGTGAAGATTACGTTCACAGCCATACAATATAACAATGAAAAAACAATAGAGTCAGGGATGTGCGGCCTGGGGCCTGCAAAATATTACCAGTGGCCCTGTCCTTCTCTTCTTCATTTGAGGTTGTTTTCAGTCCATGGAGTGCCGTCTTGGTAGCCAGCTCTAACAATGTCCCGTGTCCAAGGCATGGGGCATGGATTTCTAGTATAAAACCCTCCTCATGTTTGTGAGAGCAACATAAGCCTTCACGGCTCCTCCAACAAATTGGCTCCCCTCCGACCCCAATTGTTACAACATGAATGTTCGTGCATTTGATTTACTTATATGCAAATAAAGTGTTAATAAGGTGATATTTGAAAATACTTGATTTTTTATGTCTTGTTATTTTGGTTAATAAATGCAAAATCTCCGAATGAAAGGATATGTGTGTTTTGTTATTTTTAATAATATATTAACGGGTGATAAGTGAAGATATGTAAGAAATCTCAATAATTTAGAAGATTCCGAGAATATCTGATAGTTGAGTAAGTAACACATGATGACACCCTAATTAGCTTGAGGCAACCAACAAGCTTAGTTGGGCCTCACCTTTAATTCAACGTGAGAAAATACCTAAATAAAGATCATTGCTGCCAAGTTTGAATAGATAATGAGCAATTTTGTGACCTAGGTAATTAATTTAAGTAATTACTTAGGAGGAAAGGAAAAGATAATTAACTTATATATTTTTTCATCAAGTTTTGTACAATTTGAGATAATTCTATTATAGAGGTTTCCTCAAAATTCAGTCATTTGGGGCTTTCTAGAACCCTCTAGGATTTTCTAAAGAAAAAGATAAAGTAAATAATCTTAGAAATAATTGGATGTAAGTAATACTAAACAATTAATGCCTAGCCTAAAGTCTGTTGGATAGGGGTCTTAGCACATGATAGGGAATTCAGATTTTTAGCCATGTCATTAGGCTAGATCGCATGATAGGTAGTCACCGTCTACCTCCTTATCTGTGTCCAAAATAGCCTGGATTTCCACCTCCGACCATATCTCTCCCATCCCTTCACTGATGCATCAAAGATAAGATTACATGTGTGTCTTGGAGCAAGACCAACACACCTTCACCTCGAGACAACTCAACTCAAATGAGTTGAACTATCTGACTCACGAATTAGGTCTCCCGAGAATTATCTATACCCTGAAGATTTTTCGACACTGTCTGTATGGAGTCACCTTTGACATCTTCACCGGCCATAAGAGCCTAGTGTACATGTTGACTCAGAAGGACCTCAACCCGTGGCAACGATGTTGGATGGAGTGTCTGAAAGATTTTGACTTCACCATAGCCTAGCATCCTGGTAAGGAAAAATAATTTGAGGTCTAATATATTGTTCATTTTTTAGATAATCTAACTCTAGGGTCTTAATATGTTGGTTTCATAAAATACCTAATTTGAATAAGTCTACATAAAAATTATACTATGTTGTCTATAATAGCTTACAATGAACGCATGAACTTTTTTAAAATTGAAGTGAGTATATTTTAGCTTATAAGAACCTAGAATCACCTTTAGACACATGATGTATGCCTTTCATAATAGTATAATATTATCACAAATATACCAATGTATATACAAAGGTAAATGATTGTTTAGATGCAATGCACTAATATTGAAATGGGTTATACATACATATTTAACAAATCAAGTGATATATGGTTTGATTTTGGTGATGTGACTATTTAATTATATTTATATTAAAAATTCACTAGGGTGCATAGTTATACGGGTGCCAACCTGGGCGGTGCCCAGGAAACCTAGGCAGACACACAACCTCCAAAACCTAGATGCACAACCTAACTAGGATGTCGGGAGGCCTGGGCGGTTGCCTAGGGGCGCCTAGGCGTCTACCAGGTCGAAAACATGGGCTATTTTTTCTTCTTATTTTTAATTTCTTTTTATATTTGTTCTTCATCCTTAATCTTTCCTCTTTGTTTTTTCTTTTCTTTCACAGTTCCATCAAGCAACAAAGTTACTACAATGTATTGCATTCCTCATTATTTTTTATTTTTTATTTTTGCATTACCAAGAGACAAATTACTACTGGAGTTACTGCTGCTGCACTATTTATGATATTATCCATTCAGTGCTGCTCCACTTACTAATTAACTATATACTAAACTGATTTTTTTCTTCTTCATCCTCCTATTGTATATAAATCTCTTGTATGAATGCACTTATAAGGAGTGGGGCCTGACATGGGATCCACTCCCTACTAAAATTTGAAGAATAAAACATCCATTCCAAACACACTCAGTAGGTATGTCGGAATCAATGTGAAATTTCAAATCTTACATGATGGTATACAAAATATAAAAGTAAAACAACAGAATAAAACTTTCATGACTATGATAAATTTTAAAAAAGTACATCATCATCATCTCCCATACAGGGTTTACATAGATATTACATCATAAGGATCTAGTAGAGGGAATCCTAAACCACATCAAGTTGGTCTCCAAGCTTAAATTCCTTAAGTTAAGTCAATCTTGTATGCCATGTTGTCCTTTACCTACACCTAGGGTTGGAAGCATACCCCACCGAAAGGGAGTGTTAAAGAGTATGTATTAGCCTTTTTAGTTAATAGGTTAATTAGTTAGTGGGCCTTTAGTGTCTCGGCCCCCTATTGGATTACTTAAGACACAAGTCTCAGGGTTTCTCCCTTGCTCCTATATATAGGACAGGGTTGTACCTATTTTATTTATCGTCTTTTATCTAAATGAATCAGTTCAATACAATATTCTTTCACAGGGAGAAAATTAGATACGTCAGCAATAGACTGGTATGTGCATGTAAATTGGAAATTGAGAAATATATGGAGTAAAGGACATCAAGTAAACGATACTTCCCATAGAAGAAAAAGAACTACCCAAGTGGGTATCAAGAGGAATGAATTGCAATCATATGCTAACAAAAAGAATACTTTCCATTAAATCAACATAAAAGTTTGTACCGCACTAGAACATGTAAAGAAATTAGGGCACATAACTCATCAATAATAATCATCAACCTGCATGCATGTGAGATAAGCATAGCACTAGAACAATATAAGAGAATGGCGACCAAGCCTCATAAACTTGAAACCTGATGGATAATGGCACATAACCAAACTCACCAATATATAAAATGTGGGCTAAGCATCATAAACTTGAAACCCGAGTATGGGGTACATAACCTCCATCCCAAAATATAATAAGGGCACATAACAAAAAAATTATAAGGAGTGGGACCCCAGAGGGGAGTCTCTCCCTACTAGAAATAAAAAGGCAACATCCCTTGAACCAAACACCACATAAAATTTTTCACCAAAGGGATGATAACCAATTCATTCAACATGTATGTATCATAACACAAAAAGGTAGCAGTGGAAGAGAAATACATCTAACTATCACAAAGCTTGATATCTTGATACATCAGTACACCACATATGGGTGAGTCAAAGGAAAACTATCTTTAACAAACAAGGATCTAGCTGAGGATCATCTAGCCACCTCTTTCAAATCTCCCAAAAGCTCAGCTACAAAGATTGTTGTCCAAATCCACCTTGCTTATCCTCTCCTTGATCTAAAACTGGGGATGGAAGCATACCCCATAAATAGTAGAAGAAAAGGAAACATCAGTAAAAGCTGGTATGTGCATATTAAAAAGGAAAATTGAGAAACATACATAATAAAGGACAACTGATGCAAATTTACCGTGCGCAGAAACGCAAGTGAATGCGTCGAGTAGTACAGGCCTTTGTGAGGCCCGAGTCGAACTCAGGGATACGTGCAATCGTCGGGGACTCCTATTAACTATTCGCGATCAGCTAAACCGATTAAAAAGTTGAGAGTTGTTGTTTAAAATTAAAAGAAAATAAAAACAAAACAAAACAAGCAATCGATTAAATGTTGGTTTAATCAATTCAAAAGGGAATCTTTAGGGTTGCGGTTTCACCGTGGGTTTTCATTGTATTAAATTCTATATAGCTACTCAATTTTATCTCTCTATCCGGGTAGTGGCCTGAAATCAGAATTGCCCACTATCGTGGTACAATTCACTACCTATGTCTAGGTCGGTTCCACCATCGTAGTAACCTATACCCTAAACTAGGTGCATTATCCACCATTAATCTTACACCGCCTTGTTCAAGGGATTTGTCAATTAATGTAAATTCCATCTCTTTTCAGCCGTTAATTCTTCTTTCAAGGTAATTAAGGGCATTAGGTTATTATTATGGTGATCAAGCATAACAATATATTGGAGAACACGAAATTATACCACAGATTTAAGAGATAAGCTATGAATTACTATTATAAAATCGTCATACAATGAATCCCCGGGCTACTCCCGGTCCTAAAGATAAAGGGGGTTAGCCCCGCATGTTCATCTCAGAGTACAATGTGGAAGAGAAATAGGGAAACATGAAGAAAAACGTGATTGAGTGATTAAACCCCTAAACGGAGAAGGTCCAATCGATCCTTGGTGTGAAATCCGCGTTCTGCCGCCTTGCGGTGGTGGAATTCGTCTTCTTCAGTGTCCGGGTCGACTGAGGCGTGATCTCGTGCTCCTCTCTTCTCTCCTTTGCTCTCCGGGATGTGTGCAGCAACTAATGACGTCCTTTTTCAGTCCATGGCGTCGTCATTAGGTATATCTCCCAAATTAGGTCGCCAATTAACCACAACCTTCCGATTAAAATCATTCTGAAACAAACTCATATCTGACGGTGTCGATACCATCGACGTGGGTCGATGGTATCGACCTAGCGTGATTACAGCAGCCCTTCTTTCCTTTCGTCTGAGCGCCTGATGTCATCTCGATACCATCGACGCGGGTCGATGGTATCGACGAACCTGTAGTGACGATTTTGTCGTTTTGTGTCACTGTAGCTCCTCCTGTCGATAGTATTGACCGTCCTGTCGATAGTATCGACTCCTTTCTCGCTAGCAGCCTGATGGTGTCTCGATACCATCGACATCCCTGTCGATAGTATCGATCTTGTTCTGGTCCTTGCGGCTGGCAGCCTGTGGTCCGGTCGATGGTATCGACCACCGTCGATGGTATCGACGACAACAGATACTTGTTTTTCCTAAAATTCACACACAGAACCACATAAATTCACACAAAATATATTCTTTCGATAATTAATGCTAAAAATGCTTAAATAAAGGGAATTTGACATAAAGAAGTAGCATAGACCAAAATGAATGAATTATGCAACATTAACCATGAAAATGACTAATAAATGCATAAAACACATATCAAACAAGTCTATAAATGCGACTCAAAATCATCGCATCAAACTCCCCTAAGCTTGAACATTGCTTTCCCTCGAGCAACTAATCCTTAGAATAGAATTGCCAGAATCAACTAAAGAACAAAACATCACAACAAGCATCCCATATGACTCCCTCCGGACATTCACATACCGGCCCTCGCTAACCACAAAATGACAATTACCCTAAAGGCGACAATAATCATCGATAAAAGATATTAACCTTAAACTGATGAACACTATCACATAAGGCAGTTAACACAATAAAATTCGCCGGTCCAGTCTTAGTGCATCTTGTGATCTTCTATACTACGTTGCTCGCCCTAACTACCATCTACATGGAAGCAGTTCTCCTGATATTCATTAGTGAGGAGAAATTCACGGTGGCCTACCAATCCGAGCAACAGGTGGATGAAATAGGTGGCTCATGGAAGAAGTGGAAGTATTATACAATTTCAACATGCATAAAACAAAAATTCCCTAAATGATGCAAGTGCACATGAAAAATGCCCTAATGCCTAAGATTAGGTGGAATGATGCATGCACTAACCATCCATCTCAAAATGAGATGGATATCTAATTAAGCTACATCATGTACTCACTTATCTTGAAATACAGGTGAATTATGTTCCTTTCTCCTTCTTATTTTTGTTGCTTCTGAATAACTTTTTTTCAATTTCAGATTTTTTTCTTTTTTTTTCAAACCCTTATATCCATAATTGACAATGAATACTTATTGGGCTTATTTTTTTTTACATAACTCAATTTTTGCACTATTTGGAAGGTATAGAATAATTAAATTCACCATTAAAGAATAAATAAGGAACGTGACATACTTTATGCATAAAAGTTTATGAATGTAACTACATGACATGCACCTAAGGGTAATGTGCATGTATACCTATTCAAATCTTTTTTTTATATTTTTTTTCATGCAAACATAAGAAAAAATTGCAATGCAAGTCCTATCTACATGCCATGCAATCAACAAGAGTTAAAACTGTACTTTACTTCCAAATCTTGGGTGGATTGTGAAAACAATGAGGTGAACAGATCACAAGACTAGTTGACTGAACCTTAGAAAGATATTATGTGTCCCTCCTTACTGACCTGTGTAGTAGTTAAGAGGTTTTTTCTCTCTTACTTCAAATTAAAGTCTCATTATCATTTGGTCAGTTTAGGCTCAAACAACCATTTCCGTCCACTTTCATGAATCATTAGGAATATACAGTTGTGATTTTCTGTTTTAAAGTTGACAAAACCAATCATTTTCTAAGTTAAGTGATCAAGGTTAAACAATACTCAAGCTTGTGAACACTCAAAAATTTTTAGTTTCCCTCAATTCCCCATGCACATGCAACTGAGATGACTCAACATTAAAGACATCCATGATTACACTAGATAGATTGTGGATCCTAAAACAAACTAAGATTACAGAAAGCAAATGACAGGAAACAAAATCAATACAACTAAAAACAGAGAAAATGAAAGATAGAACTATTCCAACACCCCCCCTAAGCTTGAATTCGACTATGGCCTCATAGTCAAAACAAACTCAAAGGTTGGAACAGAGATGCCGCTTTTTACTCTTGTGGTGGAGGCGGGTACTGTGGAGCCGTAGGGTCCCAGGACGGATACTCCCCCTGGAAGCTTGGATCAAACTGGGCCCTAGGTGGAGGTTGTGGATAGCCTCCAAAGTAATCTTGGCTCCAATAGTGGTCGTAGAAGGGCTGTTGTTGCATCTCCATCCATTGCAACCGATCATGAATTTGTTGTTGGTTGTCAAGGAGAAGACGCTCATTCTCGAATATTGCCTGTTGATTGTCCAGTAATCGATTTGTAGTATCTTGAATACCAATGTACATCGTCATGTGATGTTGCTGCGTCTGCTGTATGTCCTGCAACATAGTGTACATGCCCTCCATGGAATAGGCATCCTCGCTTGGCTGCGAGGGCGGTGGTGGTAGCGGCGTAGGCTGTGATGATGAAGATGCACCCGGATGCATCCGAGGACGCTTCCGTGGTGCCACTCGTGCTCGAAGAGGTGTAAACGCCTCCTCTTCCTCCTCAACCTTGTCGTCATTTCCGTCGTTGCCGCCGTCGTTGCCGCCTTCTTCATCGGAGTTGGCGATGGCTATGATTGGCCATCGGAAGTGTTGCGCCCCTTTGATGTTGAAGACTGGATCAGGCAGCGAGCACTCCTGGTAGGTGTGGTTGACATGGCAATGCGCATACGCCATTCCATCTCGAAGAAGTAGGAGATTGGACCGACATAGATGTTGCAAGTTCACCTTGCTTCTAGTAGATAGAGGAGTGAGGGTTTGAAAATTCAAACCAAGGTAGTTAGCCAGCTTGGTGATGAGCCCGCCGAAGTGAATCGGCGCTTTCCTCGTACTCCTCTTCACCGCCATTACTCTCTATAGAAAGAAGGCACCCCAATTGCACTCTTGATGTTTCAGGAGCTTGTACAGAAAGAATAAGTCCGTCTCCTGAAACTTGCTGAGGGCCAAGTCACCCCGAGCAAATAGCGTCGAACTAAGCATCCGGTGTAGAACCCAGACGAAAGGGTGCTCGAAATCGGCTACCGCTGCATTATGGTAGCTGACAGATTCCCCGGTGGCACCGTAACCAGCTCAGAGAAGATGGCGTCGTAGTCGGTGCGGTTGTTCGGCCGCCGGTAGTCATTTGGGGAGTGGTTCCAGTTGAAGATTTCGTTGAATTGCCGAAGTGTGATGTTGTAGTCATTGTTGTATAAATAGAACGACACCCAGCCTTTGATCCACTCGCGGTCAGTGGCTATTACGTCGTTGGGCACGACGCAGACGTTCAGAGACGTCATGAACTCTGCCACCAACTCCTTGTATGTGGGCCACTCACCGAAGAACGACTGGCCATCAGCATGGTACTCGAGCTCGTCAGGTCTTTGGCTCGTGTGGCGCGCCTGTCCCTTCAAGACACAGGAAATGTTCGCTTCGAACCCGAGGTTGCGGACTGTATCCCAATCAACATATCAGGTCGTCTCTATCTTCATCTTTAAGATCTCCTCATAGATCTTCCTCACCTCCGCAGATGGATGAATCAGCCGCGGGCGTGCGATGGATGCCGGCGGAGGTGGCACAAACAATGGGATGTCCATCGGATTTGCACGTGAAGATGACGTGCCAGCTACATGCACCATGTTTGTGAGAGAAAGAGGATTGGAAAGGAGCTCAGTGAAGATCGGAGAATCGAATCTCCGCTCGATGAAGACCTAGCATGGTGTTGCTCGTCGACGGGCTTGCACAGCTCTGGAACTCGCTCGGCACAAGTGGAGGAAGATTGCACTGAAGGTGTGATGTCATCTGACGCAACTACTCCTCATATATAGCCGTGGCCGGTGCTACTGTCTGCCCGTCGATACCATCGACGCGAGTCGATGGTATCGACTCGGGTAGCACGATCCGTACCTCCGCTAGTATCGACGGTCGTCGATGGCTGGATCTGCGGGGCCCGGATTGCTGACGCGTCGATACTATCGACGCGGGTCGATAGTATCGACCCATCCCCCGGATCGACTTCGTGGCTGATGCGGTCACCGTTTATTCTCCCTTGCAGATTGTTGACGTGGCGCATAGATACTATCGATGCGAGTCGATAGTATTGACTCTCTGATTAGGGCAAATCCTCGCGAGGCCCGGCCGCCGCCTTCTTTACAAGAATGTGTCGATACCATCGACTGGGCCGTCGATGGTATCGACTTCACTGAGACGATTTGTTCTGAAAATCTCCATAGATCTTGATGGTATCGACTGACATCTCAATACCATCGACCTTGTCTTTGCAATCTGCCTGTAGGTATGTTGATACCATCGACGAGGCCGTCGATGGTATCGACGCAGTGCGATTCTTGCAGTCGCCAACCTGTACCATGGTCGATACCATCAACACAAGGGTCGATGGTATCGACTCTGCCTCAGCCCTACACATATAGCAAACGATCACAATATCTTTTTTACACTAAAAACTCAGTAAAAACAAATTAAACTACGAATGTAAATAAACTAAACTAAGGTACCAATGGCTGGGTTGCCTCCCAACAAGCGCCCTTATTTAACGTCTTAGGCTAGATGACTTGAATCACATCATGCATCCAAAAGTGAAATGAGTTTGACCTCATTCACCTTCCTTGTGTAATCTTTGCCAAAATATAGCTTCAACCTCTGTCCATTCACCAAAAATGTCGTCTCACCATCGCGCACCAAGATTGCGCTATGTGGTTTGACCTCTTCCACCGTTAATGGCCCACTCCATCGGGATTTAAGCTTCTCGGGATGCAACTTTAGCCTTGAATTAAACAGCAACACACGATCTCCCTTTTTGAAGGTGCGCAACTGAATGTGGCGATCGTGGATCAATTTAGTGCGCTCCTTGTATATCCGAGAGTTCTCATATGCAGTCATGCGCAACTCATCCAATTCATTTAATTCAAGCAATCTCTTTTTCCCCGCCTCATCATAACTCAAATTGAGCTTTCTTAGCGCCCAATGTGCTTTATGCTCTAACTCCACCGGTAAGTGACAAGCCCGGCCATACGCCAACCTAAAAGGCGTGGTGCCTATAGGTGTCTTGTATGCCGTCCGATATGCCCACAATGCATCCGGCAGTAAAGCACTCCAGTTCTTCCTCGTGGAAGCCACCGTACCCTCCAAAATCTTCTTAATTTTGCGATTGGAGACCTCCACCTGTCCTTGAGTTTGCGGGTGATACGAGGTACCTATGTTATGTTTCACACCATATTTCTTCAACAATGTCGAGAACTTTTGATTCTTGAAGTGTGTACCCCCATCACTGATGATCATTCGGGGCACTCCAAACCTGCAAAAGATATTTTCTTTTACGAATCTGCACACTACAGAAGAATCATTAGTCCTTGTGGGTATTGCTTCTACCCACTTCGACACATAATCTACAGCTACAAGAATATATAAATTCGAATTCGAGGACACAAAGGGTTCCATGAAATCTATACCCCACAGGTCAAATACTTCAACCTCTTGGAAGACATTTAGGGGCATCTCCTGTCTTTTTGAAATGTTGCCCGCCCTTTGGCAGGAATCACATTGTCTCACGAACTCATAGGTGTCTCGGAACAAGGTAGGCCAATATAGGCCACTTTCCAACACTTTGGCCGCCGTACGAGAGCTCGCATGGTGTCCGCCCGTAGGTAGTGTGTGGCAGTGATGAAGAACACTCTCATATTCCTCCTCAGGTACACACCTGCGTAGAACACCATCCCTACATTGCTTCAAAAGAATGGGGTCATCCCAAAAATAATAACGTAGAGAATGGAAAAATTTCTTCTTCTCTTGATATGTCAAATCTTCTGGGATGATCCTGCAAGCAAGATAATTCACGATATATGAAAACCAAGGATCTTTAGAATTCACTTTCAATAATTGTTCATCCGGAAATGTCTCAGTTATGGGTATGTGTAAATCTCTTTCATCCACCCTCTCTAACCTAGACAAATGATCTGCTACGACATTTTCAATCTCCGCCTTGTCTTTAATTTCAATATCAAATTCTTGTAGGAGCAGATCCACCTAATCAATCTAGGTTTAACGTCTTTTTTCTCCATCAAATATTTAATAGCAGCGTGACCAGTCCAAACAACTAATTTCGATCCAACTAAATATTTCCGGAATTTTTCAAATGCAAAAACAACGGCAAGCAATTCTTTTTCAGTAGTTGTGTAATTTAATTGAGCATCATTCAAAGTCTTAGAAGCATAAAAGATTACAGCGGGTTTATTGTCCACCCGCTGTCCCAACACAGCTCCTACAGCAAAATCTGATGCGTCACACATGAGTTCGAATGGATTAGTCCAATCCGGTGTTTGAACAACCGATGCAGAAATCAATTTCTCCTTCAGCACGTTGAACGCGTGTAAACACTTGTCATTGAAATAAAAAACGGTGTCTTTCTCAAGAAGCTCGGATAGAGGTTTGGCGATTTTAGAAAAATCTTTTATGAACTGACGATAAAATCCGGCCTGTCCTAAGAAACTTCTTACCCCTTTAATTGAATTTGGTGGGGGCAATTTAGAAATTACTTCAATTTTCACCGGATCTACCTCCAAACCTTTGCTAGACACCTTATGTCCTAGCACTATCCCCTCACTTACCATCATGTGACATTTCTCCCAGTTGAGGACCAAATGTGTGTCCTCACATCTCTATAATACCTTATCCAAATTATAAAGGCATTCATCAAATGACGCACCATAAACGAAAAAATCATCCATAAAAACTTCAAGACAGCGTTCTACCATATCAGAAAAAATGGCGAGCATACAACGCTGAAAAGTCGCTGGTGCATTGCATAATCCAAACGACATGCGGCGATACGCAAAAGTTCCATAGGGACAAGTGAAAGTAGATTTCTCTTGGTCCTTAGGATCGATTGAAATCAGATTGTATCCCGAATACCCATCTAGAAAATAGAAATGAGATCGGCCGGCTAAGCGCTCTAGAATTTGATCAATAAATGGTAAAGGAAAGTGATCTTTCAGCATAGCATCATTAAGACGGCGGTAGTCAATACAAACTTGCCACTCGGTTACCAAATGGGTGGTGACAGGTTCATTTAAAATGTTGAGTGACAGTAATACCCCCCTTTTTAGGGACTACCTGCGTGGGACTTACCCATGTCGAGTATGAAATCGCATATATGATACCTACGGATAGAAGCTTAATCACCTCTTTCTTCACCACCTCCATCATGCTTGGATTCAATTGACATTGCGGTTGGATCACCGGCTTGGCTCCCTCCTCGAGCCGAATCTTATGCTGACACAAGGTAGGGGAAATCCCCTTAATATCTGCGACAGACCACCCAAATGCTCCCCGGTGGTTCTTCAGCACTTTCAACAATTGGTCTTCCTCTTCCACACTCAGATATGTAGAAATGATCACAGGTAGCTTTTCTTCCTCCGCTAAAAAGGCGTACTTAAGATGCGGTGGCAACGGATTTAACTCTAACTCCGGCGGGCTGATCAATGATGATTGAAGCGGAGGGGGAAGTTCACCTAAATCTTCATAATACCTCGCATAGAAACATGGAAGCATATGAAGCATCTTGGCGCACTCCTTGAGTGATTTGCTTCTCATCCAATCATAAGTGATGTTCACTAAACAAGCCTCCAATGATAATTTTGGATATGCATCAAAAACTGAATTTTCTATAGCATCATCCTCCATAGAGGGAGGAATGTCCTCATTCTCATCATTAGGGAATCCGACAACCTTGCAAAGAGATACTACTTTGGTCTGCTCCATGATGTCTACAGCCAAAGTCCCTTTGTCCACCTTGGTCATTACATGAGCCATATCCAGAAATGGCTTCCCTAGACAAAGTGAGATAGTATTATCAAAATGTTTCATCACGTGGCATTACTCCTTGGATTTAGGTGAAGTGACGCTGGAAGGCATGACCATCTCAAATCGGTCATCGGCTATACCCAAGGTCAACTGACCTCTCCCCATCTCGAGTATCAGGTCGGCTGTAGCTTGGAATGGTCTTCTGAGTAGTAGCTCATTGCCTTGTTCATCTTGCATCTCCATGATGACAAAATCTGTAGGAAATACAAATCTGTCCACTTTCACAAGCACATCTTCACAAATCCCATACAGTTTCACTACAGAGTTATCTACCAATTGAATTGTCATGTTGCTTGTCCTTGACTCCTTTGATCCCAACTTTTTGAATGTAGAAATGGGCATTAAATTGATGCTTGCTCCCGAGTCACATAATGCTTCACCAAATTTGACTTTCCCGATATAGCATGAAATGTTGAAACAACCCGGATCTTGCCTCTTTGGTGGCGATGTGCCCATAATGAAGGCACTCACCTGCTCTTTAAGCACCACTACTTTCATGTCCGGAATTTTTCTCTTCTTAGTGATGATGTCCTTTAGAAATTTCCCGTAAGACGGAATTTGCTCAATAGCTTCCAATAGAGGGATGTTTATCGAAAGATTCCTAAAACTATCCAAGAACTTTTTGAATTGATCATCTACCTTCCTTGCCTTAGCACTGTTCGGATAAGGGACCGGTACAGCCTGTGCCCTTTGATGCGGTGGCACATAGGGTGTCCTTTTCTGAGGTTCCTCCTCCTCTACAATTGGGTCTTCAGTAGCATCCACAACTGTGTCATCGACTGGTTCTGTGACCGGTGTGGGCAGCTCCTCAGTGGGGTTAACTTTAATTTCAGCTTGGGGTTTACTTGCTTCATTAGCCCTGGGATTTAACAATTTCTTGCCACTTCTTAGCAAGATGGCCTTCGCTTGTTGGTTCCCTCCTGGAACATTAGTATTTCCCGGGAAACCTAGATGTGCCGGCTTCTTCAAACTGGCTATCTCTGCAGCCATCTGTGCCATAGATATCTCTATTGTCCTCATTTGAGCCCCATGGCTCTGCAGTGTCTGCCCGAATTGGTTCATGAACTCCCCTTGTTGCTTTATTTGTTGGATGAAAGTAGCCATGAGTTCTTGGTTTTGCTTTATAACTTGATTGAGCAGCTCTGTGCTCTTATCCTCCGCAGCAGGCTGGGTTTTAGCATCCGGATCCTGCAAGAAGTTATTTGGATCCTTCCAAGAGAACTTCTTATCCTTCCTCCATGCATAGTTGTTGTTCCTGTAACCTGGCTGCTGCCTCATGAATTTCACTTGAGCCTCGTCCTCAGACTCATTATCCTCCTTGGCAAGCAATTTCTTTGCGAGAAGATCCATCTTCTCATTCAGCTCATTTATTGCTTTAGATTCTCCTACTGCTCGAACCTGCTCCACGGCGCCTCTTTCGCCCCATGATTGTTTCTTCGCCATGTTCTTTAAGATCTCCCAACATCGAGTGTACGTGTTATTCAAGAAGAATCCGGAACCGGATGAATCAAGGTTGCTTCTATCATGCTCGGAGAGAGCAAAATAGAAGATTTTCACTTGTGTCTCCTTATCAAGCCCATGATGCGGGCATCACCTAAGCATGATCTGAAATCTCTCCCATGTCTCAGAATAAGTTTCTCCTACTTGTTGCGTGAAGTTATGGATCTTTCTTATCATGTCATTGGTCTTCTCGGGCGGGAAGAACCTCTCGAAGAAGACCTCAACCATGTGGTCCCAAGACCACATATTCATCATCTAAGTTATGCAGCCATTCGCGCGCAATTCTTGCTAGTGAACTCGGGAAGGGCTTCAAGTAGAGCACGTCCTGTGGAAATCTATCGATCTTTACCATATCACAATTCTCCACAAACTGACTTATGTGCGCGACGGGGTCTTCATTTTTGAGCCTGTGGAAGGCATTGGACTTCACCAAGTTGATCAAAGCCGGATCAATCTTGTATGTCGGAATATTCAGCGCTTGCTTCTTTATAGGCCCTTTGGAAGCGGAGGATGAAGAAACCTTGATATTCTCCCATATTGTCTGTGGCTCGTCCATCTCTTCGTGTTCGTGTTCAGAATTTATATCCTCAAGCTCGTCTTGATTATATTCGCCCTAGTCTTCTGGTCCTGGCAGCGGAACCTCTGGTGTGCGACCCGCGTAGTCAGTACTACGCATTTGCACCATGCACAATACCTGAAAATAGATAAATTAAATTTAGAACAGTGCTTGATGATTGCAAATATTTAGAAAATAGATTATGAATTTTTGGAATGATAAACAAAAAATAAAAAAAAAGTGGCCTAGAGTGGCCGCTCACAACACTCGAAGTGCCAACAAATTGCCGTATCCCCGGCAACGGCGCCAAAAACTTGACGCAAATTTACCGTGCGCAGAAACACAAGTGAACACGTCGAGTAGTACAGGCCTTTGTGAGGCCCGAGTCGAACTCAGGGAAACGTGCAATCGTCGGGGACTCCTACTAACTATTCACGATCAGCTAAACCGATTAAAAAGTTGAGAGTTGTTGTTTAAAATTAAAAGAAAATAAAAACAAAACAAAACAAGCAATCGATTAAATGTTGGTTTAATCAATTCAAAAGGGAATCTTTAGGGT
Organism: Alisma plantago-aquatica; assembly: GCA_963693085.1. Classification (NCBI taxonomy): domain Eukaryota; kingdom Viridiplantae; phylum Streptophyta; class Magnoliopsida; order Alismatales; family Alismataceae; genus Alisma; species Alisma plantago-aquatica. The sequence continues at coordinate 936,845,779 of OY856413.1, read as the reverse complement.
TGCGGTTTCACCACGGGTTTTCATTGTATTAAATTCTATATAGCTACTCAATTTTATCTCTCTATCCGGGTAGTGGCCTGAAATCAGAATTGCCCACTTTCGTGGTACAATTCACTACCTATGTCTAGGTTGGTTCCACCGTCGTAGTAACCTATACCCTAAGCTAGGTGCATTATAAATGACCTCTCGGTATCCACCATTAATCTTACACCGCCTTGTTCAAGGGATTTGTCAATTAATGTAAATTCCGTCTCTTTTCAGCCGTTAATTCTTCTTTCAAAGTAATTAAGGGCATTAGGTTATTATTATGGTGATCAGGCATAACAATATATTGGAGAACACGAAATTATACCACGGATTTAAGAGATAAGATATGAATTACTATTATAAAATCGTCATACAATGAATCCCCGGGCTACTCCCGGTCCTAAAGATAAAGGGGGTTAGCCCCGTATGTTCATCTCAGAGTACAATGTGGAAGAGAAACATGGAAACATGAAGAAAAACGTGATTAAGTGATTAAACCCCTGAATGGAGAAGGTCCAATCGATCCTTGGCGTGGAATCCACATTCTGCCACCTTTCGGTGGTGGGATTCATCTTCTTCAGCGTCCGGGTCGACTGGGGTGTGCTCTCGTGCTCCGCTCTTCTCTCCTTTGCTCTCCGGGATGTGTGCAGCAACTAATGACGTCCTTTTTCAGTCCTGGGCGCCGTCATTAGGTATATCTCCCAAATTAGGTCACCAATTAACCATGGCCGTCTGATTAAAATCATTCTGAAACAAACTCATATCTGACGGTGTCGATACCATCGACGTGGGTCGATGGTATCGACCTAGCATGATTACGACAGCCCTTCTTTCCTTTCGTCTGAGCACCTGATGTCATCTCGATACCATCGACGCGGGTCGATGGTATCAACGAACCTGTAGCGACGGTTTTGTCATTTTGTGTCGTTGTAGCTCCTCCCGTCGATAGTATCGACCGTCCTGTCGATAGTATCGACTCCTTTCTCGCTAGCAGCCTGATGGTGTCTCGATACCATCGACATCCCTGTCGATAGTATCGATCTTGTTCTGGTCCTTACGGCTGGCAGCCTGTGGTCCGATCGATGGTATCGACCACCGTCGATGGTATCGACGGCAGCAAATACTTGTTTTTCCTGAAATTCACACACGGAACCACATAAATTCACACAAAATATATTCTTTCGATAATTAATGCTAAAATGCTTAAATAAAAGGAATTTGACATAAAGAAGTAGCATAGACCAAAATGAATGAATTATGCAACATTAACCATGAAAATGACTAATAAATGCATAAAACATATATCAAACAAGTCTATAAATGCGACTCAAAATCATCGCATCAACAAAAGATATAAAAAGCTTCCCATAGAAAAGACAAGGACTACACAAAAGGCATAAAAGGAAAGAACAATAATGAAAGAGATAAATGAGAGCAACATAAATAACAAAAGCATCAATGTGTTTCACCTGTGACAATACTAGACAATATAAACATGTAGGTAGGAAATAACACATCTACCAAAAATAATGTGGGGGTAAGCAGGGTCTTGTATACATCTTCTCTAAAATGTGGGGTGTCAGGGTCTTGTATACATCTGTCTAGACATGTCTGCCCTAATTATTTTCATATGTAGAAATTTTCACATATGCATGTATATATGTGGGAATTTTCACATCCACATAAAATAGCATGTAACATTATACTAGCAGTCACCACATGATGCATAACAAAGAATAAGCAAGTATAAACAAATAAGGAGGATGAGAACATATATCAAGTATAAAGTGGGATCAGAGGATCCATGCCATTAGTTAATGTGCCATATAAACATCCACTACCAAGGTGGGCAAAGAAGCACATGTCATCAACTTCAACATGAACAAAGCATAAGAGAGAGTCCAAAAGAATATCCATGATCACAAGTCAATCTCAAATAAGGTATTTCACATGAACCACAATTTTCAAAAGAAAATATATTATGTATAGGCTAATGTCCATAGGACCAAGAGAAAAAAGAATATAGGTGATTGCTCAAAAGAATACTCTTCAGAGTCTAAACAGACCAAAGTCACTTCTAGATCCAAGTCTAGGCCTCCAAAGAACCTGTTAAACATTTATGTAGATTTTAAGTTAATTTCACATTAATTATTCAAACCCTAAAATTACCTTTTTTTACATGTGATTTAGATTATCAAAACCATGCCATATTTTGGTTACCTTTTCCTGAGTCCAAAACATATTTTATTATATTTTATGACTTATATATATTTAGTTATGGATTTCACAAGTTGTTATATATTTAGGTAGATTCATTAGAATATCATATTTCCAAGATTAGGTTTGAGCAACAAAATCAGTACCATTAGATAGCCCTAATTTTTCTAATTTGAGAACATATTTTTTTAGCAATAAATAATTATTTATGGATTTTAGAAATTCGACCAATCATATAAATCCACGTCAGCAATATGCTCTGAGAGAGAAAAAGAGAGAGAGAGGCCGACCATGTGAATTGGCCCAATGGAAAGCCACCAAGTCATGAGTCAAACTCATTCATCCTCTCGTTGTCCCAAAGAAAAAGGAAAGAACATGCAAAAAGACAAAAGTGACCCTCACGAGAAAAAGCAAGGAAGAAGGAAAAAAGGGCTAGACAAGTAAAAATTGTTGGTATGTATGCACTGAGAGCTAATCATGGGATGATTGATGGGATACATTAAGATTAATTTGATAAACATCAAAGGCAAGCTTCCAATTCTTTCTGGTTCAGTCATATGAGATAGTGATAGAACATATTGAATGTCTAGAGAATGACAATACTCAATGACGTATGCCTTCAGGTTCGGGACCTGAACGATGAGATCATATGGATGCTAAGAGTTTGTAAGATCTTGTTATGTCCCTATTCGGATGTCATTGTGGAAGGTAGATAGACGGAAATGACACACAAGACTAGATTGTGGTGTTGGTTGATGACATAATCTCATTAATCATGATATAGAGATATCAAACCAAACACATAGGTACTTGTTAGAGAACAAGTGTACCAGATAGACCCACTGTGAGTTTGACACATGGAACCATGACATGGTAGTCACAGTCAGTACTCACAGTGATGGTGGTGAGTGTGATTCTTTGACCTGAAATCACTGCACTCAACACATGTCGTTGGGCACACTTTGACATCATAAAACGCAGTCCTGAAACATGGGTTGTTATAAAGGTGATGATTGGGTGGCTTTGACACATGGGGCTTTTGAGGAGTGAGTGATAGATATGGGATTTGTCCCTCCTGAGGGATTTTGATATCCATGGCCGCTTGATGAGTAGGATTGAGAAAGGCATGCACACATGTGTGAATCAATATGTGATATTGATGTCATACATATCTCTTCCAATCTACTCTGAGATCAAGAAAGTGAATCAACGTTGACAGGATGACTGTTTCATGCCTCGAGTTCATTTGGGATATCAGTGACAAAGGAATTATACATTCACTGTAACACCATTCACAGATTGTAGGATTGAAAGTTGTTCTCCAACTTTCTATTTCACTTGGGTAGCACTGATGTGTGACTGGGCACTGCTATTTGCTTGTGAAGTCATAAGTGTTATGGACTTTCACTGCCAACGTAAAATAGACCTGCAGGGTCACACACATAGGATTTAACCTAAAAAAGGAGTTTTGTCCACAAACAATGTTTAGATTGATTACTAAAGGAGTTTAGTAGTTCAATTTAACACTCAATTAATTGATAGCTCAGTGTCATAATGTTCAAGGTGTTGGACACATTGATTGGAGTATCAGATTGATTGAAACTGCAATTAACTGATTCTACACAATCTGCACTCCAACCGATCGGCTCATGTGATGAACCGATCGACTCAGCTTGGTGAACCGATCAGCTCAGGTGGTGAGTTGATCGGCTCATGGACAGGGTGAAATGATTGCTTCAAGTGTTGAAACGATCGATTCAACTGATGCAACTGAGCAAGTTGGGAAAGTAGGATCGGTAAGAAATTTCTTTTCATTTCACTTGCCCAATTTGATTGGAACAAGGATTGGTATTGGGTACCAATTAGAAACAAAAGAAGAAAAGTCAACCGGGAACTGACCAGGACCACGAGCCGACTGGTTCAGAAGTGAACCGACCGTTTCATGGGTCCCAACCTATCAGTTGAGGTGTCAACCGACCGGTTCAGGTCCCCAACCGACCATTTCAGAAATGAAACGATCAGTTCAGGTTGTGCAGTTGGTTGTTTTTGTGGAAAATCTCGAACCCTTCTACTCCTACTTTAGTCCCACATTTCCCGGGATAGAGAACCCTGTCCCATGACCCTCCTATATATATAGGGGTATTGGGGGCTTCTCAAAGTATAACTCAGTGCAACCAGTTGCTCTATAAAGTTGTCGTTCTCTCTGGTTTTGGTAACTGAGAGAGCCCGAGTAAGTGCTATCCGATAAGGGAGGCACATCAAGGGAAAGACAACTGTAGAAAGCAACTGGTGGCATGAGAGTGTGTCAGTGACTAGTACGCTGACAGGAGGGTGTGACTCCTTCCAATTCCTTGTGGGACAAGGAGATTGGAGTTCCAGGTGGTCCGTGTGGACTACTTCAGAGGCGAGAGATATTTGTCGCTCGGACGATAGCTGTCAATCCCGACAGTCCCGGTGAGACCAGGAGTCATCAGTCCCGGTGTGACCAGGAGCTGCACAGACACCGTCCAAGACCGGAGGTGAAGATCGCGCAAGCCACGAGGTATTGTTTCTGAGCAAGCCTCGTGACAAGGTATGATTCCACAAACCATCCTTTCCTATTGTATAGACGTTGACGCGTTTCCTTATTCTGGGTTTGGGGAGGAGAAATTTTTTGTTTCCGCTGCCTTCTCTGATTCCCCTAAAACCCAACAGTGGTATCAGAGCCACGCCAACTGCTCTATACTTTATGATTATCTATATGATCAATTTTGGTTTGTCACCTTTATTTATTGCATATGATGCGAATAATATTGGCTTTATGCATGTCCAATCCTAAATCCACAAATCCCAATATACATATATGATATGTAATATGAATGCACTCGATAAGCGTCACCCTTAAACGAGTTTTGTGGTGGATGTATAGCGTGGTTATGGCCAATAAACCCTGGCTGTGTATGGTTGTATGTGGTTGCTTACATCTCGGTCTACGCACCGATCTTCCTTCTCCTATTCCTGATGTAACTCGAAATAATTCGAGATTTCTTTCCTACCTTTGCTCCCCTCGAATGTAACTCGAGGTTTCTCCTTTTACAATGTAAAATAGATAGAATTTTATTTCCTGTTATGTCGAAGAATGGAGGACACCCTGACGACAGCTGAGACAATCGGTTCAAGGTGTGAACTGATCGGTTGAAGTTCGAGACGATCGGTTCAAGGAGTGAGCCGATCGGTTGATGACCGATTCGAGGAGCGAGACGAGCAGGTGGCAGCCATGAAGAGATGCACGACGACTAAGCGAACCGATTGGTTGGAGGAGCCAACCGATCGGCTGGTGGCACCCATTCGACCGGTCTGATGGTGAGTCGATTAGTCATGTGATGAGTTGATCAAACCCAGAAAGGCAAAGCAAAAAGTTCATATTGTACATGTTGCATGTGATGTAGACCTAGATGACTGTGATTCCTCTTGGCTAGAGGAATCACATTAGGATGGCCATAATCATCGCTTTTATCATTTTCCATGTTTTCTGTGGGATATAGCATGTATATGATACGTACTATATATTGTGGTGATTGGATATGTATATGTATATAAAAACCAAATCTCTCATTAAATATTAAGTTTTAGATGCCTTCCAAATGCGACACACATGAAAAGCTTGATCGACCAAGTGTGGGCACGCCCTAGCGTGGTGCACTGTCTATCTTGTGGAAGCGTGAAGGATGGATATGTGGGTCTGCCCAAGCAGGGTGCATATTCATCGTGTTGGCTTTGGGTCGGACTTAACAAGGTGACCTAGATAGGATCTAGCACCTTGAGGCATGGAGATGATCATGGCAAGGAGTTGCATATGACATCTTATCAAGAGTTGCATATGATGCAATTGGCAAGAGTTGCCTACATGAGAGATCTAAGTTGTGAATGACAACCCTAGCTGGTCCATGACTTAGAGGATTTCAGGATCTTGCCCACTAGAAGGTTGTACGCTGCAATCTTCTGAATTGATAGTGAGGGCTATCAATTTGAAGTAAAATAGTGGGATCGATAATTAATTAAAGACCTAATTATATCATCAACTTTTTAAATCAATCAAATAAGTCAAAAATGAGTTTTGGACTGAAATTGCATATTTCCTTTTGTAGTATAAATGACAACAAACAACAATCACTTTTCTTTGCGATCGGTCCTTGAAAAAGACAAGCTAAATGGGACAAACTTCCACGACTAGTATAGGACATTGAGAATTGTTCTCACTCAAGAGCGAAAGCTCTATGTCCTGGATACTCCAACTCCAGAGGAACCTGCTCCTAATGCACCAAAGGCAGAAAGGGATGCTTACAAGAAGCATTCTGATGATGCCATTGATGCAAAGTGCTTGATGTTGTGCTCTATGAACCACGAGTTGCAGAGACAACATGAGAACATGGGTGTCATTGAGATGATTCAACATCTCAAGAACATGTATGAAGATCAAGCACGACAAGAGAGATACGATGTCTCAAGGGCACTGTTCAAGTGTGTCATGACAGAAGGAGATCCAGTTGGTCCTCACACACTCAAGATGATTGGGTATGTGGAGAACCTGACAAGACTGGGATTTCCACTGAGCCAAGAGTTGGCTACTGACGTGATACTGCAATCGTTGCCAAAATCCTACAGTCAGTTTGTGATGAACTACAACATGAACAACTTTGATAGGCCATTGTCAGAGTTGTTGGGCATGTTGAGGACAACCGAGACACAGATGAAGAAGGACAAGCCTAAGTCTGTGATGGTGATCACGAGCAAGAAAGGCAAGTCCAAGCGCAAGGGCAAGGGCAAAGCTAAGAAAGGTTCTGATGCTAACCAGGAGCCCAAGTCATCTTCAGCTCTCAAGGCCAAGGGAGGCGTGACCAGGAAAGGAAATTTCCACCATTATCAAAAGCCAGGACATTAGAAAAGGAATTGTCCTCTCTATCTGGAAGAACAAAAGAAGAAGGATGTGAAAAATGTCTCTACTTAAAGGTGTCATGAAAGTAAACTTGTAACACTTTTGAGGTATATGATACCAAGATGTAAAGTGTAAAGCACTCAATAAATGGGGCAAGTGTTTCCTCCATAGATAGGAACACTTGAGTTTATTTTCAGCCTAAAAGGCATGTAATACAGTTATGAACTGCTATTTCATATTTGCCAATAGATAGAAACACTTTATTTTTTCATATTGTATGACAATGATGGCAATCAATAAAGAGATGTTTCAATTTCTAAAGATATGATCTTTGTGGCAATGACTTGTTTATCTTGTGGTATTTGATATGCATAAGATAAAATGATACCTAAATGTTATAGATAACTCAAACAATCAAATTAGCATCAATCATGAGAAATTCATTTCTAGTGTCCATGTGATGGATAAATCTAGACTCTTTTGGTTAGAGAACCAGTAAGAGACATGAATATCTTGGACATGATTAATCAATCTTCACTAATGGTAGTGGGAGAATGATTGTCCTATTAGGTATGATACATGTGATGTATTTACATACCTATTGGAACAAATGCTAATACTTCAAATGGTGTTTAGAGAAATACCAATATGAATATCTTGAAGTGTTCAATATTATCATAGATGAAGTGCAAATTTGGTAAAGTATTAATTCTTGATGAGATCAATGAATGAAATACTTGGACCAAATGTTTGAGATCCTTATGAGTGATTATGATAGTATATCATAGTGAACTCATGATTAAGGCATAGTGATGTATAAATCAAGAAGGAGTCATACTCTAAGGAGTTAGAGGATGATTATCAAATAACTAAATTCTTCTTAAATACACTTTGCTAATAAAGGACATTAAGAATCACAAGGAGTTGTGAGTTCTTATATCCTTGATGGATACACCTCGTTTATCTATGTGATGAGTTGTTCATGTGATGAGTCAACTATCTAGATGAATATGAGGAACCGAATTTTGAGTTATGGTTTATGACCATTACATCCTAAATGACATCCATGTGAACCATAAGGTATGACCTTGATGGTAGCAATCATTGGATAAAATCCATAAGTGCAAATGAATCTTAAGTGTTAAGATACATGGATAACATTTTGAGAAGGATGATGCTTGTTGATTGCAACTTAATGACTAAGACATTTGGCATATGGATACTAAAATTGCATTCCTATGAGGAATAAAACAAGGATATGTACATGACACAACCTATAAGGTTTACGAATCCACTAATGCAAATGAAGTCTATAAGTTACAATGGACTAATCAATGCGATTGATTGAGTACAAGCAACTCAGAACTGGATCTTTACTTTGATGATATAGTCAAAGGGTTTGACTGATATGTCAAAGATAAAGAAGGGATCTGTGATTTAGTGGGAGTGTGTTCACATTCCACATGTTGATGTGAAATGGAAATGTTCTAGAATGGAAATCCAAAAATGGAAATTATCTTTAAGGAAGATAGAGATGTTTCCTATGTGATAGGAATAGAGATCTATAGAGATAGTTCTCGAAAACCTCTTGACCTGAAAAAGAGAAAGCATACATTGGAAATCTGTACTGAAGGGTTCAGTATGCACAGATTCAGTGGGAGAAAACTTGTCCATGTTACATGGAGATTAGTATCCCAAGGCCAAGTGTCCAATTCTTATGAAGAATGGGAACACTAAGAATAGATATGGATCTATCATGTATGTAATCATCCCATTATCTTGCATGTATCGACATGGCAAGAACAAAATGCATTCATCATCTTGTATGTAATACATGGCAATATGATATGCTCATCCTGATAACTCGTATGTAAGACATGATGAGAGGATGTCTGTCTACTTCCAGTAAGGGTTACTGGAATACCATGAGAACTTGATAAGTACTTGAGAAGTACTAGTTCTATGGAGATAAGGAAGAGTTCAATGTAAAGAGTTACATTGATGCGAACGTCTGAAAGGAAAGAAAATTAATCGCAAAATATATTTAGGATATATAAAAGTGAAAGTTTGTTGATAATTGGAAGTGTTCCAATAAAACCATTTAAAGGAAATGTCGAGTCTCTATGCGTTAGAGAACAACAGTGGATACTATATGGATCTGGAATTTCATGAGATGAACTTATAGATATTCCGCTCATTGATGACAAGTATGGAATCCTTGATCATGCAATGTGGCTAAAGGTTAGCAAAGGAATACTAGATCGCATATTACGGCAACTCCATCTCATACGTGTGACGTACAATGAAGAGATGAGAGACATGCCGTTAAACTGACTTTGGCAAGGTGTTGCCATAACTCACTATGTTCGCACTAGAGCACAGTAACATGTGGGACATGTTTGAAGATCACTATGAATATGATTCAAGGGTGATTGGCTCACAGTGCAAGTGGGAGTCTGTTGGTATGTATGCCCTGAGAGCCAATCATGGGATGATTGGTGGGATACATTAAGATTGATTTGATAAACATCAAAGGCGATCTTCCAATTCTGTCTGGTTCAGTCATATGAGATAGTGATAGAAAATATTGAATGTCTAGAGAATGACAGTACTCAATGACGTATGCCTTTAGGTTCAGGACCTGAATGATGAGATCATACAGATGATAAGAGTTTGTACATTCTTGTTATGTCCCTAGTCGGATGTCATTGTGGAAGGTAGATAGCACAAGACTAGATTGTGGTGTTGGTTGAAGACGGAATCCCATTAGTCATGATATAGAGATATCAAACCAAACACATAGGTACTTGTTAGAGAACAAGTGTACCGGACAGACCCACCGTGAGTTTGACACATGGAACCATGACATGGTAGTCACAATTAATACTCACAGTGATGGTGGTGAGTGTGATTCTTTGACCTGAAATCACTGCACTCAACACATGTCATTGGGCACACTTTGACATCATCAAACGCAATCCTGAAACATGGGTTGTTATAAAGGTGATGATTGGGTGGATTTGACACATGGGGCTTTTGAGGGGTGAGTGATAGATATGGGATTTGTCCCTCCTGAGGGAGTTTGATATCCATGGCTGCTTGATGAGTAGGATTGAGAAAGGTGTGCACGCATGTGTGAATCAATATGTGATATTGATGCCATACATATCTCTTCCAATCTACTTTGAGATCAAGAAAGTGAATGAACGTTGACAGGATGACTGTTCCATGCCTCGAGTTCGTTTGGTATATCAGTGACAAAGGAATTATACATTCACTGTAACACCATTCACGGATTATAGGATTGAAAGTTGTTCTCCAACTTTCTATTTCACTTGGGTAGCACTGATGTGTGACTAGGCACCGCTCTTTGCTTGTGAAGTCATAAGTGTTATGGACTTTCACTGCCAACGTGAAATGGACCTGCAGGGTCACACACATAGGATTTAACCTGGAAAAGGATTTTTGTCCACAAACAATGTTTAGATTGATTACTAAAGGAGTTTAGTAGTTCAATTTAACACTCAATTAATTGATAGCTCAATGTCATAATGTTCAAGGTGTTGGACACATTGATTGGAGTATCAGATTGATCGAAACTGCAATTGACTGATTCTACACAATCTGCACTCCCAACCGATCGGCTCATGTGATGAACTGATTGGCTCAGCTTGGTGAACCGATCGACTCAGGTGGTGAGTCGATCGGCTCATGGACAGGGTGAAATGATTGCTTCAAGTGTTGAAACGATCGGTTCAACTGATGCAACCGAGCAAGTTGGGAAAGTAGGATTGGTGGGAAATTTCTTTTTGTTTCACTTGCCCAATTTGATTGGAACAAGGATTGGTATTGGGTACCAATTAGAAACAAAAGAAGAAAAGTCAATCGGGAAATGACCAGGACCATGAGCTGACCGGTTCAGAAGTGAACCGACAGTTTCAAGGGTCCCAACCGATCGGTTGAGGTGTCAACCGACCAGTTCAGCTCCCCAACCGACCGTTTCAGAAATGAAACGATCGGTTCAGGTTGCACAGTTGGTTGTTTTTGTGGAAAATCTCGAACCCTTCTACTCCTACTTTAGTCCCACATTGCCCGGGATAGAGAACCCTGTCCCATGACCCTCCTATATATAGGGGTATTGGGGGCTTCTCAAAGTACAACTCAGTGCAACCCGTTGCTCTGTAAAGTTGTCGTTCTCTCTGGTTTTGGTAACCGAGAGAGCCCGAGCAAGTGCTACCCGGTAAGGGAGGCACAACAAGGGAAAGACAACCGTAGAAAGCGAGTGGTGGCAGGAGAGTGTGTTAGTGACTAGTACACTGACAGGAGGGTGCGACTCCTTCCAATTCTTTGTGGGACAAGGAGATTGGAGTTCCTGGTGGTCCGTGTGGACTACTTCAGAGGCATGAGATTTCTACCGCTCGGAGGACATCTGTCAATCCCGACAGTCCCTGTGAGACCAGGAGTCATCAGTCCTGGTGCGACCAGGAGATGCACAGACACTGTCCAAGACTGGAGGTGAAGACCGTGCAAGCCATGAGGTATTGTCTCCGAGCAAGCCTCAGGACAAGGTATGATTTCACAAACCATCCTTTCCTATTGTATAGACGTTGACACGTTTTGTTGTTCTGGGTTTGGGGAGAAGAAATTTTTTATTTCCGCTGCCTTCTCTGATTCCCCTAAAACCTAACAAAAACATAGGGGAGATTCATATCCTATGTAGGCCATGCCATGTCCAAATCTTCCACAAGAAGAAGCTTGTGCAAAATTGGGGAATCCTTCCACACACGACCATTAGAGAAACCAAGAATACATAGAGCAAGAGGGAGATCTCACGAACTTACCAAGCCTGTTAATTTGGCTGCTGGTGTTGTGAACACCAAGGATAAATGCCACAAACTTGAGGATGAAACATGATCCATGAGAGCCATAGCAAGGATGAATGAGGAAATTGAGAGAGAAGAAATGTTGCCTTGAAGCCGAGGATGCTCCAGGTAGAGACATATATATAGGTGAGGTGAAAGAGTCGGAGAGTCATAAGGTAGTTGCAAAGATTCTCGGTGGAAACTAGGTCCCTAATTCCTTTCCAAAATAGCATGAGTAGAGGATCATTGCGTACTGAATCCTCTCCCAATTCCAATGCAAGAAAAATCACATCAAACTGTCGAGGATCGAGCGAGAAAATAGAAATTAACCAGGTGTACGCACTATTCACAGCTGAGTCAGACTCCTACCCAAGGGAGGAGACAACTCTGATGCCGTCCAAAAGAGATCTAATGGTGGGGAGAGTTAGTCATATATGGAAAATCTGAGAATCAAGAACTATAGTGTGACAACGTGACAAAATCGATTTCATTTAATAAAGTGTCATCGCGTTTTTATTCCTTTCTCTTTCTTCTTTTGAGGGCACAAATAAAACCCAAATTAGATGAAATTTTGCACAGAGACTAATTAAAGTATATAGATTCTGATTATGAAATTAGATTTGCCTTTTGAGATCTTTTGATATGTTAAATAAACCAAATCCTATTTTCTCTTTCCTCATGTATTAATGACTTTAAGATTCTCCAAATTTTATGAAACCTCACCCACAAGTCATAATAAATGCGTTGGATATGAATTTGCCATTAATGTTACACATTGGAGTGGTTTGTATATTTATTTAATATTTTGAAGGTTCTACACACTTTCTCTCTCCTAATTTCATCTTTTAATCAAACATCTTCTAAATTGGATGAAAATTCACCCAAAGGCTATATTTATTATGTAGATTATGAATACAAGATTATTTTCCTCTTTTGAAGTCATTTATTATTTTATTTGATATTTTGGGGAAAACTTAGATCTTCTCTTTCCAAATTGAACTGAAATAATTATTATTATGTGAATAATGTGAAACTAACTCCCAAGACAATTGGGACCCAAGGAACCCAATTCTTGACTTAGATTCCACTTTTGGGATTCTTTTTTAATGAGTTATCTCATAATTAATATTTGTGTCCGTTAATATCACATTATTACTTAGGTCATCATATTATTTCACTATTATTATTATTTCTCATCCAATTATGTTAACATTATCTCCAAAAGAATTATGTATGATTATTTGCATGAAATTTTATATAATTCATTATTATCTTATGTGACATATTTTATATATCTATTATTGGCCCAAGACTAATGTGAGAAGCTTAGGTTACATTAGGGTGATTTAGACAAGCATTAACTCATTAAGTTTATACTAAACCTCACCTAGATCTATCCCTAACCTTGTTTGGCTAAGTCCAAAAAGATCGAACTTCTAGGGTAGGGTTTGAGATCTAGTATGTTACAACACACCACCCCTTAAAGGGATTTCTTCTTAAAATCAAAACATCCACATATAAGAAAACAGCTTATTCACCACCCCTTAAGGGATTCATCTTATTAAGTCAAAACTAACTTTTAGGTACAAAGGGTTCTGCTACACTTCCTTACATCTGTACATAAAAGCATAATGCAAAAAGGAAACATAACTTGTAAAAGCCTAACTACATATCTATGGATTACTCTGATCTTGTTCATCATCATAAACTTCTTCACCATCCAAAGCAAAAACTCTTCCATCTTGCCTTTCTACAAGTCTTTCTCTATTATTGTTACCATTATTCTGATGAGGTACTCAAGGTTTGTAACATACCAAAGCCTAGTATCCAGGGTTAAGAGGTTAGAAACCTTGGTCTTTGAGTTTTAGCCAAACAAGGATAATAGTATGCTCTTTAGTGACCTTAAATATGTTAATGCATCAATAAATCACCCTAAAATGTAGAATATAAATTAATATTACCTAATACCTTCAATTTTATCATAAGATCAATGATAGGTACATGTGATATGTCACATGAGGTAATAATATGCATAAAAAGGACAAGGGGTCCATAATTGAGAATAATGAATTATAATTCCACAAAATACAAAATAAATAGACTTATGTGAGATAATGATAGAGTAGATTCATTCTAGATCATTCCTTTGCCTTATGGTGTAAGGAAGAGCAAAAGGAGTCAATAATAATGCTTAAAACATGTTAATGAGACATTGGATTATTAATAAGAGAAATAATAGAAATAATGGATAATGGACTAAAAGGAAAACTTTTTGGATAAGAATGACCTCATATTCATTTTCTTGGGATATGCTTTGGCATGGAAGCCAAGTTTCACCAGTTTAGGATAATAATAACCATATCTATTTTATTTAGAAAAGAAAAGGGTATTTTTCTTTAAAAATATTAAATAAAATATTAAACGGCTCCAAAAGTGGAAAATAATCTTATATTCATAATATACATATTAAAATATGCCTTTGGGTGATTTTTCACTCAATTTGGAGAAAGATTGATTAAAAGGTGGAATTAGGAGAGAGAAAGTGTGTAGAACCTTAAAAATATTAAATAAGTGAACGAATAACTCCAACATGTAAAATTGAAGGAAAATTCGTATCTAATACATTAAATATGACTTGTGGGTGAAGTTTCATCAAATTTAGATGATCTTATAACCATTAATGAGGGAGGAAAGAGAAAATATGATTTGATTTATTTAACACATTAAAAGTTCCCAAAAGAAAATCTAATTGCATAATCAAAATCTACATGTTTTATTTAGCCTATGTGTAAAATTTCACTTAAATTGGAAAAGTTTTGGACCCTCAATTTAAGCTGGAGACAAAGGACATAATTATTTAAATATCACTTTAATTAGATTCCGATTTGGGTAAGGTTTTCATGTTTGATTTTTTGTCACACGGTTTTACTATTTTTAGGAACTTTGGTGGCCGTTGGAACATTAATTGTGCGGCTACAAACTTATCACCTACCTTCCGTTTTCTATCTTCCTTTCCCTTTCTCGTGCCTGTTCCCCCATCTCTCTTTGACCCTGATCTCTCCACCACCCTTCTTCCTTTTTCTCTGCTCTCTTCTCCTCCATCTTCTGTCCTTCCTTCTGAACAATATGGTCCTATAAAATCTAGGTCTCATAGCAACGTAGCCCATATTCGCTAGGCACCACTCCCATCCCCAGTTCTCCCCTGCTTCCATCTTCCTTTCCATCTCTTCGCCGCTGAAGGGCTTCGAACTCCTGGAATATCATCCCATACTCATCCTCACACCCATATGTACTTGTTCTGTGGGTTGGTTCGGATTGTTCCACCCCCGGTCATGCCTTCCCTACTTTGTTTGGGTTCTCTGAAAGCATGAGTTGTCCTTTGGAGTTTGCCATAGTTCCGAGGTCCTCACGGGCCTTTCTTGGAATTGGGTTTGGTTCGGGATGACTCCTTGAAGCATCAGTTGCCCCCAATTTCTCCCATATTTGGGTATGATCATTTTCCCTCTTTCTCACCCTTTTTCTTATATTTTCCTTTAAGGGTGAGAACCTGGTGTCACCGTTAGGTTTGGCTGTGTTTTCCTCACCTTCGACCTTGTGGTGTTTGCCTTTGACCCCACCTGAGCTCTTCAATTTTGGTAGATACGATTGTCTGTGTGATTGGCTTTTGTAAATGCCGATTGAGTCTCAAAATCTAGAGATATGCTTCTGAGCTCCTTGCGGGCGAGAGACAGAAAGAAGATGCCTCTCTGACCTTTTCCTTTTCTGCTCCCGTCATCTTTGTTTTTCTTTTCTCTTGAGGGTAAAAGTGTAATTTTACCTATGCTCTTTTGTTGTTTTGGTGTGGTTCTGATGGACTGCTGACCACATGACTTGGCTAGTGCTGATTGGACCAAGTCAGTGGCTCATGGCCCTTTCCCTCTCTCTCCTGCTTTCTCGCGAGACAGTTGCTGATGTGGATTTATCTTATTGGCCGAATTTCTAAAATCCATAACTAATTATTTATAGCTTAGAAAAATAAAATAAAATATGTTTTGAAATAAAAAAGGTCTATCTAATGGTTTTATTGCTCGAATCTAATCTTGAAAATATTTTATTTTAATGAATTTACTTCAATAAGTTAATAACTTGTAAAATTCATAACTAAATATATATAATTCAGAAAAATATAATAAAATATGTTTTGGACTTAGAAAAAGATAACCTAAAATTTGGCATGGTTTTGATAACCTAAATCACATATAAATAAAAAGGTAATTTTTAGGGTTTTGATAATTAATGTAAATCTAACCCTAATTTCACATACATGATTAATAGGTGCTTTGGAAACCTAGTCTTGGATCTAGAACTATCTTGGACTTGTATAGACTCTGTAGTGAGGTATGTTTGCATCCCCTATTATTCTTGATGAGCAATTTTCCTATTTTCAACTTTCTCTGGGTCCTATGGACATTAGCATATACACAATGTCTTTTCTTTTGATATCATGGTTCTTATGAACTATCTTATTTTGTTATTGATCTTGTAATCATGGACATTCTCTTGGACTCTTTTCATATGCTTTGTACATGATGGAACTTTATATGATGACATGTGATGACTTTTTCCCACTTATGAGGTGGATGTATATGTTGGTCCCTTATGTGGTGACTAGTTTGTATAATCTGACTATACTTTTTACTTGCCTCTACATTAACATGCTTTGTGATTCAGTAGCACTAGAGTAGTATAATTGCATTGGTTTTGGGTTATGTGCCCTTTATGTTTTTGGGATGGAGGTTATGTGCCCCATACTCGCGTTTTATATTTATGAGGTTTGGCCCACATTATATATATTAGGAGTTTGGTTATGTGCCATTCTCTATTAGGTTTCAAGTTTATGAGGCTTAGCCACCACTGCTATTTATATAATTCTAGATCTATGTTTATCTCACATGCATGTAGGATGATGTTTATGGAATATGGTTGGTAAAAGTGTTGACGCATGTCCGACAAGTCAAAGGTTTGAACCCAGGTGATAGGATGAATGAATCACCAATTTAAAAAAAAAGATGTGCCCTAATTTCATATGTGCTTATGTGGCACCACTTTTATATGTTGATTTAATGGAAAGTATCTCTTTTATTGTGGATCAATTCTCTTTATACCTACTTGGGTGGTACTTTTATTTTCTATGGGAAGCTCCTATTTATTTGTTGTCCTTTGTTTCATAACATTGCTCAATTTAATTTTTAGTAAGCACATACCAACCTTTGTTGATGTCTTCTATTTTCTCTTCTTACTGGGGTATGCTTCTAACCCTAGGTGAAGGACTTGGATGATATGGCATGAAGATTTGGATATAGCTTAAGGAGTTAAAGCTTAGAAACAAAGTTGTTATGGTTTAGTCTTCCCTCTATCTAGGATCCTTATGTTGCATCATACATGTAAACCCTATGTGGGAGATTTAGATATACTTTTGTAATCTTATTGAGAAATTGAATATAGTCATTATTTTCTTCCACTTCTACACTTTGGTTGTTTTGAATACCTTTAATAAGATTTGAAAATTTTACACCCACTTTAAGATAGCTTAAGGGTGTGTTTGGACTAGAGGTTTTATTCTTCAAATTTTTAATAGGGAGTGGTTCCCCTTTGGGATCCCACTCCTTACAACATGGTATCAAAGCCCATAGTAGTCGGAATCTGATTATTTCAATATTGTCTCCCATATTAGAAACCTTGACTTAGATAGTTACCTTTAGATGATATGTTCATCCTAGAATTGATCTATGTTTTTCACGAGATAATGAAAGGTTGATGCTTAGTGAACACTAATGTGATGAGGATTAGATGATCATCCCCGACCAAAAGGTTTTTGGGAAAATAAATCTTTATATGCAATGGGGTTTGACTTGAGGATGAAATTAGGTTTTAAGGATGAGTAATAAGTAGGATGATAAGACCTCATTATGGAAAATTGTGACTTGGTTTCCACATTGATTTTGAGCTCACCATTGTTTTATATCACATGATTCCTCAAAGAAAAGAAAAAACAATTATTCAAATATACTATTATATGTACACCATTTTCTAGATTTTATCAAAGTTTTCTTGAACTAAGTCACTATAAATATTTTGAGAAGTTTTGGTAGAGAAACCCTAAACCTAGTACTAACCTTAGAATTGGATAGGAATATGTGGAAGGATATGAAGGTGTAGTTGGCCTACCTTTGTACCTTATGACTTTTTGAATCTTAGGGTTTTTAGGTTAGAGACACAAGGACCTATAAATCAACCCTAGATGGTTCTGACTTGTTAGTTGGACACATGGACAACATAAATATATAAAGCATTCACAACTAAAAGAGATGTGGGTAACCCTTAGTCCCATAGTTATACTTTCAAGTTATGCTTCCTTTTGCGTGGTACCTTGTGGATATATGTAAGAAGTTACCTTTGTACCTATAGTTTTTCTTGACCTATTAGGATGAATTTTTTTAAAGGGTGGTAGGATAGTTGTTGTGGATGTTTAGATTTCTCGGACAAAATCTCTTTAAGGGGTGGTATGTTGTAACATACTAAAACCAAGAACTTAATCTTATCCAGGGTTAAGAGGTTAGAAACCTTGGTTTTTGATGTTTAGCCAAACAAGGATAAGAGTATGCTCTTTAGTGACCTTAAATATGTTAATGCATGAATAAATCACCCTAAAATGTAGAATATAAATTAATATGATCAAATAACTTCAAATTAATCATAAGATCAATGATAGGTACATATGATATGTCACATGAGGTAATAATGTGCATATAAAGGACAAGGGGTCCATAATTGAGAATAATGAATTATAATTCCAGAAATTACGAAATAAATTAACTTATGTGAGATAATGATAGAGTAGATTAATTCTAGATCATTCCTTTGCCTTATGGTGCAAGGAAGAGCAAAAGGAATCAATAATAATGCTTAAAACATGTTAATGAGATATTGAATTATTAATGAGAGAAATAATAGAAATAATGGATAATGGACTAAAAGGAAAACTTATTGGATAAGAATAACCTCATATTCATTTTCTTGGGATATTCTTTGGCTTGGAGGCCAAGTTTCACCAATTTAGGATAATAATAACCATATCTATTTTATTTAGAAAAGAAAAAGATGTTTTCCTTAAAAATATTAAATAAAATATTAAATGACTCAAAAAGTAGAAAATAATCTTATATTCGTAATCTACATATTAAAATATGCCTTTGGGTAAATTTTCACTCGATTTGGAGAAAGTTTGATTAAAAGGTGAAATCAGGAGAGAGAGAGTGTGTAGAACCATCAAAATATTAAATAAGTGAACAAATAACTCCAACATGTAAAATTGAAGGCAAATTCATATCTAACACATTAAATATGACTTGTGGGTGAAGTTTCATCAAATTTGGACAATCTTATAACCATTAATGAAGGAGGAAAGAGAAAATATGATTTGATTTATTTGACACATTAAAAGTTCCCAAAAGGCAAATCTAATTAAATAATCGGAATCTATATGCTTTATTTAGCCTCTGTACAAACTTTCACTTAAATTGGATAAGTTTAGGACCCTCAATTTAAGTTGGGGACAAATGACATAATTATTTAAATATCACTTGAATTAGGTTCAGATTTGGGTAAGGTTTCCGCATTTGATTTTTTGTCACACAGTTTTACTATTTTCGGGCACTTTGGTGGATGTTGGATCATTGATCATGTGGCTACAAACATATCACCTACATTTCATTTCCTGTCTCCCTTTCCCTTTCTCACGCCCGTTCCCCCATCTCTCTCTGACCCCGATTTCTCCGTCACCCTTCTTCCTTTTCCTCCACTCTCTTCTCCCCCATCTTCCTTGCTTCCTTCTAAACTAGAAGGTCCTATAAAAGCTAGGGCTCATAGTAGCATAGCCCATATTTTCCAGGCGCTTCTCCCATCCCCTGTTTCTCCACTGCTTCCATCTTCCTTTCCATATCTTCACTGCTGAAGGGATTTAGAATCCTGGAAAATCATCCCATGCTCATCCTCATACCCATATGTACATGTTTTGTGGGTTGGTTCAGACTTTCTACCCTCGATCATGCCTTCCCTACTTCATTTGGGTTCTCCGGTGGCCTGAGCTATCCTTTTGAGTTCACCACCGCTCTGGGGTCCTCACGTGCCTTTCTTGGAATTGGATTTGGTTTGGGATGACTCCTTGAAGCATCAACCACCCCCAATTTCTCCCAAATTTGGGTATGATCATTTTCCCTCTTTCTCACACTTTTTCTTCTATTTTCCTGTAAGGGTGAGAACCTGGTGTCACCGTCGAGTTTGGCTGTGTTTTCCTCGCCTTCGACCTTGTGGTGTTTGCCTTTGACCTCACCTGAGCTCTTCAAATTTGGTAGATACGATTGTCTGTGTGATTATCTTTTATAAATGCTGATTGAGTCTTAAAATCTAGAGCTATGCTTCTGAGCTCCTTGCAGGCAAGTGATAGAAAGAAGATGCCTCCCTAAACTTTTCCTTTTCTATCCCCGTCGTCTTTGTTTTTCTTTTTTTCTTTTTCCCCCGAGGGGGAAGTGTAATTTCACCTCTGCTCTTTCTTGTTTTGGTGCGGGTCTGATGGACCACTGGCCATACAACTTCACCAATGCTGATTGGGCCAAGTCAGTGGCTCACGGCCCTCTCCATCTCTCTCTTGCTTTTTCACGAGATAGTTGCTAACATAGATTTATCTTATTGGCCAAATTTCTAAAATAAATAACTAATCATTCATAGCTCAGAAAAACAATATAAAATATTTTTAAAATTAGAAAAATAAGGGATATCTAATGGTACCTCAAATCTAATCTTGAAAACACGTGATTTTAATGAATTTACCTAAATAAATTAATAAGTTGTAAAATTCATAACAATATATATATAAGTTAGAAAAATATAATAATATATGTTTTGGAATTAGAAAAAGGTAACCTAAAATGTGGCATGTTTTTTATAACCTAAATCACATATAAATAAAAGGTAATTTTTAGGGTTTTGATAATTAATGTAAATCTAATCCTAATTTCACATACATGATTAATAGGTGCTTTGGAAACCTAGACTTGGATCTAGAACTATCTTGGAATTGTATAGACTCTGTAGTGAGGTATGTTTGCATCCCCTATTATTCTTGATGAGAAATTTACCTATTTTCCTCTTTCTCTTGGTCCTATGGACATTAGCCTATACACAATGTCTTTTCTTTTGATATCATGGTTCTTGTGAACTATCTTATTTTGTTATTGATCTTGTGATCATAGATATTCTCTTGGACTCTTTTCATATGCTTTGTACATGATGGAACTTTATATGATGACATGTGATGACTTTTCCCACTTATGAGGTGGATGTATATGTTGGTCACTTATGTGGTGTCTAGTTTGTATAATCTGACTATACTTTTTACTTGCCTCTACATTAGCATGTTATGTTATTCAGTAGCAGTAGAGTAGTATAATTGCTTTGGTTTTGGGTTATGTACCCTTTATGTTTCTGGGATGGAGGTTATGTGCCCAATACTAAGGTTTCAAATTTATGAGGTTTGGCCCACATTATATATATTAGGAATTTGGTTATGTGCCATTCTCTATCAGGTTTCAAGTTTATAAGGCTTGTCCACCATTGTTATTTATATTGTTCTAGAGCTATGTTTATCTCACATGCATGCCGAGATGATGTTTATGGATTGTGGCTTATGTGCCCTAATTTCATATGTGCTTATGTGTCACCAATTTTATATGTTTATTTAATGGAAAGTATCTCTTTTATTGTGGATCAATTCTCTTGATACCCACTTGGGTGGTACTTTTCTTTTCTATGGGAAGCTTCTATTTATTTGTTGTCCTTTATTTCATAACATTGCTCAATTTACTTTTTAGTAAGCACATACCAGCGTTTGCTTATGTCTTGTATTTTCTCTTCTTGCTGGGGTATGCTTCCAACCCTAGGTGAAGGACTTAGATGATATGGCATGAAGATTTGGATATAGCTTAAGGAGTTAAAGCTTGGAGACAAAGTTGCTTTGGTTTAGACTTCCCTCTATCAAGGATCCTTATGTTGTATCATACATGTAAACCCTATGTGGGAGATTTAGATATACTCTTGTAATCTTGTTGAGAAATTGAATGTAGTCATTATTTTCTTCTACTGCTACACTTTGGTTGTTTTGAATACCATTAATAAGATTTTAAAAATTTTCCACCCACTTTCAGATACCATAAGGGTGTGTTTGGACTGGAGGTTTTATTATGCAATTTTTTATCAGGGAGTGGAGTGGTTCCCCTCTGGGATCCCATTCCTTACAAGGTTCTTGTTGTTTGAGCTGGTACTTGCCCATTATGAAGCTTGGGGCACTCAGGGCGAACATGTCCCTGGTTCATTGCAATGATGACATATTGGTACCCTATCCCTTCTTCGTGCAACGGGATCATCTGGGCGACAGTCACCTTTAGGGTGCTTCCTTTTATGATTGTTTTCCTTATGTGCATGGAAGCCAGGGTATGATTCCATAGCTAAGGCCTTATCCACCATCTGTTGAAAGTTTAGGTGTAGTTGCGGGATAAGATCACAAACCTATGATAAAGGGTGGATCCATCCTTGGCATTCCAAACCTAGGGTTCTGGGGTATCTCATAGCTGGACATGTTGTCAACAGTTGAGTTATCTCCCGCCATGAGGCTTTTCCTACACAAGGAAAGGGTACTAGGTATAAGCAACCTATGATAAAGGTAAACATCCTAAGGGAGACAAGATTGAAATAGTTAGATAACCAACTGCTAGTGGCTCTAATACCATGTTGTAAGGAGTGGGGTCCCATAGGGGAACCACTACATACTAGAAATAAAAAGGCAACATCCCTTGAACCAAATGCCACATAAAATTTTTCAGCAAAGGGATGATAACCAATTCATTCAACATGTATGCATCATAACACAAAAAGGTAGAAGCATAAGAGAAATACATCTAACTATTACATGCGATTTGGGTTATCAAAACTATTCCATTTTTTGGATACCTTTTCCTGAGTCCAAAGCATATTTTATTATATTTTTCTGACTTATATATATTTAATTATGGATTTCACAAGTTATTATATATTTAGGAAAATTCATTAAAATTACATTTCCAAGATTAGATTTGAGCAACAAATCGGTACCATTAGATAGCCCTAATTTTTCTAATTTCAAAACATATTTTATTTTTCAGAGCCATAAATAATTAGTTATGGATTTTTGAAATTTGGCCAATCATATAAATCCACATCAGCAATATGCTTTGAGAGAGGGGAGAGAGAGAGAGGGCTACCGCGTGACTTGGCCCAATGGCGAGCTACCAAGTCACGGGTCAGACCTAGTCATCCACTCGCTGACTCTCCTAAAGAAGAAGGAAAGAACATGTGAAAAGACAAAAGTGACCCTCACGACAAAAAGCAAGGAGGAAGGAAAAACTAGGGCTAGATGAGTAAAAACACAGGGGAGATTCATCTCCCCCCAGGCCACACCGTGGCCAAAGCTTCAGCAAGTAGAAGCTTGCACGAAATTGGGGAATATTTCCACACACGATCGTTAGAGAAACCAAGAATATAGAGAGCAAGAGGGAGATCTCACGAACTTACCAAGCATGTTACTTTGGCTGCTGGTGTTGTCGAACACCAATGACGAACACCGCAAACTTGAGGATAAAACCTGATCCATGAGAGCCACTGACCGGCCTAAATCGCGCGTCCAAAATTGGAGGCGGATTTGAGGTAGTCGAGCTTTTACATTTATAAACCCGAATCCTTCTAGGCCCCCGCAACTTTGCTCACGGGGTCTAAGTAGTCATACAGGGTCGAACACAGGGACAAGGGGGTAGTGTGGAGAACCATAAATCGACACGCTACACTCCGATAGGTATAAAGAGATATAAATTCCCAAAAGGGAATAGTAAGATGTCACAAAATAAACAAGAAAACTGTCTCCAAATGGAGCTACAAGAGAGATTTAAGGTTTTAATCATTTAGCAGTTTTTAGGGGTTTTCATGCAACAGAAGCAGAAAGATAAAGACTAGAGCTCAGGCAAGGTTCAGAGGATAAGACTGTAGTAAAACAAGCGGTAGCGGTAACACCCTGCACCCCTCCTCTCAGAGCGGGTACCTCTAACCTCTACATCAACACCCCTCTTGAGGTTGCTGGGCTTCATTTAGAGTGGAATGTTACAGAAAATAGCTCCGTTCCAGGAACTCTCGTACTCCAGAATCGGACCAAATGCTAGATCCGCAACACAACTCTCGAAGTTTTTGTGATGGGAAAACGGTTCGGTAGCTAATCGAAACTCGATCCAAATCATGCAAGCTAGGGTTCGGATATTAAACAGAGCAGTCATCCAACATTGTACACCAAACATAGAGCAACAAGTAATTGAATCTTTCCATTTCCATAAACATTTAAAGGTCTTAATTCATTGCAGAATTAAATAACAAAATTAAAAGATAGGTGTCGCCTCCTTGATGTAGAACAGCGAGAGGGTGATGTAGCTCTCCTGCCCGATATCGGTCAGAGGCCTAGCCCGATACAGAGGTGTCGGGCGACACACCCTCTCGGGCGGCACACGCCGACTGGCGACTGCATCGGTCAAGGGCTCTGGCCGATACGCTCATGTCGGACGACACACCCTCTCGGGCGGCACGTTCGATAGACTAAGCGTATCAGGTTGATATCGCGTCGGGCTAAGAGCTAAGCATTATTGATGTCGGTCACTTGTGTCGGGCAGTGATGTCGGCCGATATCGGCCCGCAGTCTCGCCCGGGATGGTCCTAAGTGAACTGTCCCCTCCCTCTCGGGATGAGGAGAAGCTCACCTAGTGTCGCCCGAGACGAACACTGGGGCACGATACGGGTGCTCTCAGAGTTTCCTCACTCAAGCTCCCAACTGTCTAACTGTCAGTTGTCCGAATGCGAACTGTTCCGGCCGTACGAGCCCTGCGAGCCGTCTTTTCGGCTTCCTGTAGCTGCTATTTATAGTCAGCTCGTTGGTGGGAAGACATGGTGCTCGAAGCGCCACGTAGCTCCCTTGTACGCTGGTCGATGGAGATGGACGACCGATACAAGCATTTCTCGATGCAAGGTGCTGGATATTGGTCACGTGGCAGGCGGCACGCCTGCCGGTGGGTGGCTGTGTCGCCCGACGAGCTGGGTCGTCGAGACGGCTTTGGCTCCCTGTCGGGTAGAAGGTGTATCGGCCGACACGTTCCTGTCGCGCGGCATCTCCTCGTCGAGCATCTTTGTGTCGCCCAGCCCGTGACGGGCAGAGGCTGTATCGGGCGTCAGGGAGGCCGAGACGGGTCTGGACTTATTCATGGGCTGGAATCGGCCTTATTGCACAAAAGCGAGGAAAATTCTGTAAAAGATAGGAAAATCGGAGTAAGAGCATTGCTTGGCCAATTATTGCGAAAATGCTAATAAAATAGAGGAAAATAGCAGAAAAAGGGCAGTTTTGATAACAAAATAAAGGGCAAAAATGTCACAAAAACTGATGTTATGAACTCCCCCAAACTTAGCGTTTTGATTTTCCTCAATCAATATTTAAACTATATTTTTGTGATGCTTCTTTTTGCTCGGATAACTTTCAAACCAAGAGGTAAAACAAGTGTAGTAATGCCTTTAGAGATAATGCTTCTTCACTCAAACAAAAGACTATGCGTTTCCTAGCCTTATTATTTCAATAAAAAAATTTTCTCTACAGCTTCAGCGAGACTTTGTTGTATGATTCCGAAGTTAGCTTACGCACCAAACAGCTTTATTTTCGGGGAAGAAAGTTGTGTATAGGGTAGGCTAAGGCTTTTTGGGTTTTTCATTCTTGTTTCCCATCAGTCCATCCAGGTAAGGGTCCGTTAATGGGCAAGTGGTCCCTGCAGTCTAAGCCAGTTGGCTTTAGAGCAGTGATTTCACATCCTACGTACCACTGCCCCGGATCTACCATGCCTAAAGATGGGTACTTTTGGAAAACAAGAGGTGTATATATATACATATATATATATATATATATATATATTCTTTTATTGGGCACAACTCTCATACTTTTATTCACTCTCTCGAGGCTTCTCTCTCTCTTTTTTTTGGGGGGGGATTTTGTTGGGTGAGGGAAACAAAGAGATTTCCGCTGTTTGGGCAACTTTTTCCTTCTCCATACTTATCTCTTAGCTGGTTGCGAGATTATTATATTTTTCAAATTTTTGACATGGCAAAGTATACTCTTTTGTTCGTTTGGAGCGGCATTATCAAAAAGATATAACAGGACTTGCTTCACATTTAGCACAAAGAAAATAAACTTTGCAAAAAGTAACAACAGTTTTTCATTATTATTACAACAACTTTGTACATATGCATAGGGGCAGAAATTTGTAAAGGGCAGGTTTTTGAAAATTGAAATTTTATATATATGGCATACATGCGTAGATCAAATATACAGGAAGCTATAAGAGCACATCAGCGTAGAAAGCTTGAAGAGTTTAAAGAAAATTTATACCTCCCTCACTGGCATACGGATACCCCCCCAAACTTACTCCATACTCTGTCCCAGAGTAGAGAAGAAAGAAAAAGTGAGGTAAAGTTTAGCCAGCGAGGGTTAGCTTGCTCATGTACTGCAATATGCTCCTTCGAAGTTGCAGCATGCCATTGGGAGGTTGTCTAGCGGGCTCGCTTCGGCGAAGTAGCGGTTGAGCTTGAGCGTAACCCTCAAAACTCACTTCTGGCCCACCTTTTCTCCACATCTCCGTTGTGAACATGCACGAAAGGACTGATCATCAATCCCTCATTCAGTTCCCTGGAGTGTGTAGTCAGGGTGGCCCCTCTCCCTTAAGAGGACGGAACCGGGGCGGCTCGAACTTGTTTGGAGGCCTTGGTTGCCGCACTCTTGCTGCCCCTGGAGATGGTCATAAACCACCACAGGGACAGGTTGATAACTAGGTGACTCTCTATTGGAGCTACCAAATCAAGAAAAATCTCCCCTTTCATTGTTGTTGTCGTTTCTTCCCGACAGTCGTTGCTGATCTCCGCGCCGTTGTTGGCGCGGCTGGTGGTTTGCTCCGTATGAGCCATACCTGTTATTTAAAATCAAAATTTATTTATACGTTAGGCAGATAAAGATAAAAAGAAAAACTTTATTAAAGCTTGGGCGAGACGGGATCGGGCAATATGTCTGTCGCGCAGTACAATATCCCTCCCGATATAGGTGTATCGGGCGATAATTTCGCACAGGGCAACTGCCCGATAGGACGCCTTGAAAGAGAACGTGTCGCTTGATAAAAGAAAAACAAGACTTATTTCAGAAATCCGAGTATCGTCCACTAAAAGAAACTCGAGTCGATGCAAAATTGGGCGATACGAGGAATGCCGCACGATATGACTCGCCGCCCGACACTGGTGTATCGGGTGACAAGGTCATATGTAGCGCTTTACTGCTTCAGGCGATACAATCCTGTAAGGCACATAAACCCGATCAGCAGCGTGCGCTAAAGAAACATGTGCCGGGCGATAAGGTTATCGGTCGATAGACGTGTCGATCTATATCTATATCGGGCGATAAGCATGTCGGGTGATAAGAAAATAACAAGTCGACCGATACCAAGCGCACGATACAAGACTCGTGTCGGGTAAAAGAAAACGTGTCGGGTAAGAGGTGTGTCGGGCTATACCCTTTCTCATAGGAGACATCGCCCGATACTAGAGTGAAGGCGAGATGGCCGACACACGAGCAAAAGATGGGTCACTGCATGCATTCCAGGTGGCTGAAAAGTGAACAAGTGAGGTACCCCGACACGATGGTCCCCCCCTTCGGGTTTATACCGAGTTCAGCTGTGTCAGGGTGCACGCGTCGACCGGTTAAAAGATGTCGTCCCCGAGACGACGGTCCCGTTGGCCAAAGTGAAGGGCATTTACTCCTCGCACGAAACGGATGTCGCTCGGGGATGCTAACCATCGCGGCGCTTGCAGTGTCCAAGAAACTCTGGTCGATACGAGCGAGTCTGTGCGCCAGCTGAGCGGCTGCCCGACACGGCCTAAAACTTAAAGGAAAGCGGGAAAAAGCATTTGACGGGCAAAACATCATAGGTCAGGGCAGAACCCATCGCCCTCAGACAGAAATGCTCGTCAACGCTTCGGAAAATTAAGCGATGACCCATAAAACAGAAGAGTCGGCACGCTCGACGCATGCTCTGACTCGGGCCTTATTACAATTCATAAAGTTTGTTTTTTCTATTTATAAGAAAAATGCAACCTATTCTAAGAAAGAAAGAAAGAAGAACTCGGGCTGCCTCTCGAGGAGCGCTGGGGTTTGCGTCGCCAGCTCGACCGGTGTAGGATCATCATGTTCATCCCTTAATTGTACCCATATCTTGCAGACTGGTCTCTGTCCTCTTGACAAACGCTTCGTCTTCGTAGAACCTTTTCACCCTGTGCCAATTTACCTTAAAGGCCTTACTCAGATCGTCTTTGTCGTAGAGCTCCATCATCCCTGATGGATATATCTTTGACACTGTGAATGGTCCTGACCACCTTGTTTGCAACTTCCCAGGGAAAAGACGAATAGAGGACTTGAATAACAAGACCTTATCTCCTTCGCTTACATCTTTTCTCCTGAGATGGGCATCATGCCACAACTTGGTCCTCTGTTTGTAGATTTTTGCATTTTCGTAGGCATTCATTCTCAGCTCTTCGAGCTCTTGAAGCTGCAAAAACCTCTTTTCTCCAGCTTTGTCGAGGTCCATATTTAGGAACTTGATTGCCCAAAGGGCCTTATGTTCCAATTCCAATGGCAAGTGGTAGGATTTTCCGTAGATCAGACGGTAGGGGGTGGTTCCAATGGGTGTTTTGTAAGCGGTGCGGTATGCCCATAGTGCATCGTCTAGTTTCATGGAACAATCTTTCCTTGTTCGGCTGACAGTTTTCTCCAAGATCTGCTTGATTTGTCTGTTAGAAACCTCTACCTGTCCTGATGTCTGGGGATGGTAGGGTGTAGCGATCTTGTGCTTCACTCCATACTTGCACAGAAGTGCTTCAAACTGTCTTTCTCCGAAATGTGACCCTCCGTCGCTTATTACTGTTCGTGGGACGCCGAAACGAGGGAAGATGGTCTTCTCGAAGAGCTGGATAATTGACTTGGCGTCGCAGGTCTGGGTGGCTACCGCTTCCACCCACTTCGATACATAATCTACAGCCACGAGAATGTATTGATACCCCCGGGATGGGGGAAACGGTCCCATGTAATCGATCCCCCATACGTCAAATATCTCCACTTCAATCCAGCTTGCCATAGGCATTTCGTTCCTCTTTCCTATGTTCCCTGTGAACTGGCACTCTTTGCAAACCTTCACAAACTGTGCCACGTCTTTAAACAGGGATGGCCAGTAGAAACCTGACTGCAACACCTTTGCAGCTGTTCTTTCGCTGCCTAGGTGACCACCATAGGGAGAGGCGTGGCATTGCTTCAGGATGTCTGCAGTTTCTTCTTCTGGGATGCACCTTCTGTATAAGTTGTCAGCGCATCTTTTGAACAGGAGGGGATCATCCCAGTAGTAGTTCTTAACATCCGCGAGAAGTTTCTTCTTCTGATTGTACGTAATGTCAGGAGGCAGCTCACCGCAAGCAAGATAGTTGCAGATGTCTGCAAACCAGGGTAGGCTTTCTTCTTGGGCTTCGACCGGCATAAGAGCTTCATCGGCGTAGTCGTCATTGATGGGAGGTCCTCTCTCTTTCTCAGTCACGATCCTTGATAGGTGGTCTACGACCACATTCTCTGCGCCCTTCTTGTCGATAATTTCGTGGTTGAACTCTTGGAGCAACAAGGCCCACCTCAACAGTCTTGGCTTGGCGTCTTTCTTTTGCATCAAGTATTTTATAGCCCCGTGATCTGTATATACCTTGACCTTGGCTCCAACGAGATACGACCTGAATTTATCAAACGCGAAGATGATCGCTAGCATCTCCTTCTCAGTGGTCGTGTAGTTCACCTGAGCTTCGTCCAACGTGCGACTCGCGTAGCAGATCACATGGTGCTTCTTATCTTTCTTTTGCCCCAGGACTGCCCCAACCACGTAGTCACTAGCATCGCACATTAGCTCGAAAGGTAACCCCATTCAGGTGCTTGAAGGATTGGTGGTGAGGTTAAAGTGTCTTTTAGGGCCTGAAAAGCACTTAGACAATCATTAGAGAAAACAAATTCAACATCTTTTACCAGAAGATTGGACAGTGGTTTGGAGATCTTTGAGAAGTCCTTTATGAATCTTCGGTAATATCCCGCGTGTCGGAGGAAGCTTCACACCCCCGTCACGGATCTTGGTGGAGGAAGCTTGGATATTGCTTCAACCTTGCTTGCGTCCACCTCGATCCCACGCTTCGAGATCTTATGCCCGAGGACGATGCCCTCCCGTACCATGAAATGGCACTTCTCCCAGTTCAGAACTAGGCTTTTCTCCTCGCACCTTTGAAGGACCAATGACAGATTCTTCAGGAAACTATCGAAGTCTTTTCCATAGATAGAGAAATCGTCCATGAAAACTTCTATGATTTCTTCTAGAAAATCTTAGAACATTGATATCATGCATCGTTGAAAGGTGGCGGGGGCGTTGCAGAGTCCGAAGGGCATCCTTCGGAAGGCATAAGTGCCGTAAAGGCAGGTGAATGTTGTTTTCTCTTGATCGTCGGGTAAGATGGGTACCTGGTAAAAACCTGAAAAGCCATCAAGAAAACAAAAGAAATCATGATGCGCTAACCTTTCAAGAACTTGGTCAATAAAAGGTAGAGGAAAATGATCCTTCTTTGTAGCATGATTAAGCTTTCGGTAATCAATGCACATCCGCCAGCCGGTGATGGTCCTTACCGCCACCTCGTCGCCCTTCTCACCCCTGACCACCGTCATCCTGCCCTTTTTGGGTACTACGTGAATCAGACTTACCCAATTGCTGTCGCTGATTGGGTAAATGATCCCCGCATCCCTAAGCTTTATTACCTCTTTCTTGACGACCTCCTTGAGCATCTGGTTTAGATTCCTCTCGGGTTGGGCCAGGGGCTTGGCAGATTCCTCCAGGTTGATGTGATACATGCACAAGGCGGGGCTAAGGCCTCTGATATCATCCACTGAGTATCCTATAGCCCCCCTATGGAGTCTTAGCTCTTCAAGGAGTTGGTCTAGATGGCTGCTCGAAAGATCGGCGTTCACAATGACGAGGTTTCTGTGCTCTTCATCTAAGAATTCGTACTTCAGGCCCTCAGGTAACACTTTTAACTCTGGTTTTGGTCAGGGTGTCTTCTCCTGAGGTTCTCCTTTAAGAGAGACATACATCGCAGACTCTACCGCCACATCTTCCTCTGACAAGCCTTCCTCAGAAAGGCTGAGAAGGTCGAGATGCTTTGCGACCTCAGGATCTTTGAAGTCAAGATCTTTACAGTTTATATCCCTCAAGAGGGGGTCTACTGTCCGGAAGTCCTCCTCTATCTCCTCGCAGAATTTATTGTAACTATCAGCGAACTGTGCTGATTCATAGATGGACGGGGCCCTCATTATTTCTTTCAGCTTGAAGTCCATATGGTCATTTCCGACCCTTAAGGTGATCATCCCCTCGGAAACATCAATTAGCGCTTTTCCTGTTGCCAAGAAGGGGCGCCCAAAGATGATCGGGCACCGGGGGTCTTCAGCTGTATCCATGACTACTATATCGCAAGGGATGAAGAAATCGCCAACCCTTATCGGCACATCTTCGACAATGCCAACATGTCTCTTAAAGGTGTGGTCCACCAGTTGAATCCGCATGCTGGTTCCAACCATGTCGG
The DNA here is from genome assembly GCA_963693085.1 of Alisma plantago-aquatica. NCBI lineage: Eukaryota > Viridiplantae > Streptophyta > Magnoliopsida > Alismatales > Alismataceae > Alisma > Alisma plantago-aquatica. The sequence continues at coordinate 936,813,925 of OY856413.1, read as the reverse complement.
TCAAGCCCACCCTTCGTGCGAAACTTAGAGGCATGAGGCTAATGCTTGCCCCCAAGTCCGCTAGACCTTTGCGCTCGACATTGTCCCCGATGGCGAAAGTGATTGTGAAAGCTCCGGGATCCCTTCTCTTATTTGGTAAGTCAGGTTTGAGGAAGGCGGACGAGGCAGAAGCTAGCTGCACTGTCTCTATCCTTCCTCCCCTTCTCTTCTTCGTGATAAGGTCCTTGAGAAACTTGGCATACGTAGGCATCTCCTCCAGGGCGTCAAGGAAGGGGACTTCAAGATGTAGTTTTCTGATCGAGTCCATGAACCTTTCGTGACGCTTCTTCATATTCGCCTTTATTAGTTTTTATGGGAACGAGATCCTAGGAGCGTAGGCATTCCTTCTGCCAGGTAGCTCCTCAGGGGAACCTTGCGCAGACTTCCAAACGTCTGCCTGTCTTTCTTCTCCTTCTGCTGGATCTGCACCCCCATGCCTTTGCTCAGGCTCGGGCCTGGATTCATCAGGGCGCTTCAGCGTCCTTCCAGACCTCAGAACTGCCATTACGGCATATTCAGGGTGTGGGAGTGCTTTTATTGCAGGATTCTTCATCAGAGAAGCCATCTGGGTCAGTCGCTGATCAACCTTGCGCTGGCGCGTCTGCAAGCTGGCCATCTGGCACTGCATTGAATCCAGAGCCCCAGGGCTAGGGAGTGTGTTCTACACCAGTCGGCTGATGATGGCATCATGTCTCTTTATATAGGCAGAAAGCTGGCCAACCAAGTTAGGCTGGCTTGACCTCTTGCCCTTGCCCTGACATTCATCCGCAGAAAGAGACTGCTCGCAGTGAGACATGTCTCAAAGCTTGGCGGAACAAGTCGCAGATCTTCAGAGTTTTTGAAAAGGCATGGAAAATCAAGTTTAGAAAATTGAAATTTTTATTTAAAGCAAAGTATAATGCTACGAAAAGAAAAAGGAAAAAGACTACTGTCAAGCTTATCTCTAAGCTTGAGGCACAGGAGTGTAGTTAGTGGATTCAGGTTCGTCTTACAGTACCGCTATTGCCTTGTTCCCCGGCAACGACGCCAAAAAGTTGACCGGCCTAAATCGCGCATCCAAAATTGGAAGCGGATTTGAGGTAGTCGAGCTTTTACATTTATAAACCCGAATCCTTCTAGGCCCCCGCAACTTTGCTCACGGGGTTGAAGTAGTCATACGGGGTCGAACACAGGGACAAGGGGGTAGTGTGGAGAACCATAAATCGACACGCTACACTCCAGTAGGTATAAAGAGATATAAATTCCCAAAAGGGAACAGTAAGATGTCACAAAATAAACAAGAAAACTGTCTCCAAATGGAGCTACAAGAGAGATTTAAGGTTTTAATCATTTAGCAGTTTTAGGGGTTTTCATGCAATAGAAGCAGAAAGATAAAGACTAGAGCTCAGGCAAGGTTCGGAGGATAAGATTGTAGTAAAACAAGCGGTAGTGGTAACACCCTGCACCCCTCCTCTCAGAGCGGGTACCTCTAACCTCTACATCAACACCCCTCTCGAGGTTGCTCGGTTTCAGTTAGAGTGGAATGTTATAGAAAATAGCTCCATTCCAGGAACTCTCGTACTCCAGAATCGGACCAAACGCTAGATCCGCAACACAACTCTCGAAGTTGTTGCGACGGGAAAACGGTTCGGTAGCTAATCAAAACTCGATCCAAATCATGCAAGCTAGGGTTCGGATATTAAACAGAGCAGTCATCCAACATTGTACACCAAGCATAGAGCAACAAGTAATTGAATCTTTCCATTTCCATAAACATTTAAAGGTCTTAATTCATTGCAGAATTAAATAACAAAATTAAAAGATAGGTGTCGCCTCCTTGATGTAGAACGGCGAGAGGGTGCTGTAGCTCTCCTGCCCGATATCGGTCAGAGGCCTAGCCCGATACAGAGGTGTCGGGCGACACACCCTCTCGGGAGGCACGCGTCGACTGGCGACTGCATCGGTCAAGGGCTCTGGCCGATACGCTCATGTCGGACGACACACCCTCTCGGGAGGCACGTTCGATAGACTAAGTGTATCGGGTTGATATCGTGTCGGGCTAAGAGCTAAGCATTATTGATGTCGGTCACTTGTGTCGGGCAGTGATGTCGGCCGATATCGGCCTGCAGTCTCGCCCGGGACGGTCCTAAGTGAACTGTCCCCTCCCTCTCAGGATGAGGAGAAGCTCACCTAGTGTCGCCTGAGACGAACACTGGGGCACGATACGGGTGCTCTCGGAGTTTCCTCACTCAAGCTCCCAACTGTCTAACTGTCAGTTGTCCGAATGCAAACTGTTCCGGCCGTACGAGCCCTGCGAGCCGTCTTTTCGGCTCCCTGTAGCTGCTATTTATAGTCAGCTGGTTGGTGGGAAGACATGGTGCTCGAAGCACCATGTAGCTCCCTTGTACGCCGGTCGATGGAGATGGACGACTGATACAAGCATTTCTCGGCGCAAGGTGCTGGCTATTGGTCACGTGGCGGGCGGCATGCCTGCCGGTGGGTGGCTGTGTCGCCCGACGAGCTGGGTCGTTGAGGCGGCTTTGGCTCCCTGTCGGGTAGAAGGTGTGTCGGCCGGCACGTTCCTGTCGCGCGACATCTCCTCGTCGAGAATCTTTGTGTCGCCTAGCCCGTGACAGGCAGAGGCTGTATCGGGCGTCAGGGAGGCCGAGACGGGTCTGGACTTATTCATGGGCCGGAATCGGCCTTATTGCACAAAAGCGAGGAAAATTCTGTAAAAGATAGGAAAATCATAGTAAGAGCATTGCTTGGCCAATTATTGCAAAAATGCTAATAAAATAGAGGAAAATAGCAGAAAAAGGGCAGTTTTGATAACAAAATAAAGGGCAAAAACATCACAAAAACCGATGTTATCAGCCACAACAAGGACGAACGAAGAAATTGAGAGAGAAGAAACGTTGCGCTGAAGTCGAGGATGCTCCAAGTAGGGACATATATATCATCAGGGTGAAAGAATCGAAGAGTCAAAAGGTAGTTGTGAAGCTTCTTGGCAGCAACTAGGGTGTTCCCTGATTCCTTTCTAAAACAAAATGAGTAGAGGATCATTGCATGCACAATCCTCTCCCAATTCCAACACAAGAAAAATCACATTAAACCGTCGAGGATCGAGTGAGAAAATAGCAATGAACCAGGTGTACGCACTGTTCATGGCTGAGTCAAACTCCTACCTAAGGTAGGAGACAACTCTAATGCCGTACAAAAGAGATCCAATGGTGGGGAGAGTTAGTCGTATAAGGAAAATATGAGAATCAAGAACTATAGTGTGACAACGTGACAAAATCGATTTCATTTAATTAAGTGTCATTACATTTTTATTCCTTTTCTCTTTCTTATTTTGAGGGTAGAAATGAAACCCAAATTTGATGAAAATTTGCACAGAGACTAAAAAATTCTAATTATGAAATTAGATTTGCCTTTTGAGAACTTTTGATGTGTTAAATAAACCAAATCCTATTTTTTCTTTCCTCATGTATTAATGACTTTAAGATTCTCCAAATTTTATGAAACTTCACCCACAAGTCATAATGAACGTGTTGGATCTAAATTTGCCATGATTTTACATGTTGGAGTTGTTTGTACATTTATTTAATACTTTGAAGGTTCTACACACTTTCTCTCTCCTGATTTCATCTTTTAATGAAACATCTTCCAAATTGGATGAAAATTCACCCAAAGGCTAAATTTAATATGTAGATTATGAAACCAAGATTATTTTCCTCTTTTGAAGTCATTTATTATTTTATTTGATATTTTGGGGAAAACTTAGATCTTCTCTTTCCAATTTGAATTAAATTAATTATTACTATGTGAATAATGTGAAACTTGACTCCCAAGACAATTGGGACCCAAGGAACCAAATTCTTAACTTATATTCCACTTTTGGGATTCCTTTAATGAGTTATGTCATAATTAATATTTTCAGCCATTAATATCACATTATTACTTAGGTTATCATATTATTTCACTATTATTATTATTTCTCATCCAATTATGTTAACATTATCTCCAAAAGAATTATGTATGATTATTTGCACAAACTTTATATAATTCAGTATTATCTTATGTGACATATTTTATATGTCAACAATTGGCCCAAGACTAATGTGAGAACAATAGGTTACATTAGGGTGATTTATACATGCATTAATAAGTTATACTAAACCTCACCTAGATATATCCTCAACCTTGTTTGGATAAGTCTAAAAAGATCAAATTTCTAGGGTAGGGTTTGAGATCTAGTATGTTACAAAAACCAATGCATTTACACTACTCTAGGGCCGAATCACATAACCTGATTAATGTAGAGGCAAGTAAAAAGTATAGTTAGGATAAATAAGATTACCATCACATTAATGGACGATATAAACAATCACCACATAAGTGACAAAATTAGGGTTTATTCAAAACAAAGAATAAGTTGGAGTCAAAAGAAATCCAATCAAATAGGATGATAAAAAGATCAGAGTAAACATAAATATTTCACATAAATTCATGTTCTTATAAAAAGATATATTGTGTAGGCTATTGTTCATAGGACCAAGAGAAAGATAAAAGTTGGCCAATTGCTCAAGGTGAATAGTGGGAGATGCAAACATACCTCTCTTTAGAGTCGAAACAAGTCCCAAGTTAGTCCTAGGTCCAAGCCTAGGTCTCCAAAGCACATATTAAACATATATGTAGAATTAGGGTTAACTTCACATTAATTACTCAAAACCCTAAAAGTAGCCTTTTTATTATCTGTGAATAAGGGTTATCAAAACCATCTCATACTGTAGGTTATATTTTTATGAGTTCATAACATATTTTACTTTATTTTTATTATTTACAAAGTAATAGTTATGAAATTTAGGAATATAAATCAATTAGGAAAATCCATAAAAATCACTTACTTAATAGATTGGAATTAGGAAATTTGACCAGTATCATTAGATAGAGCCAAACACTACGATTCCAAAGAATATTTTATTTTATTTTTCTAAAATATAATGATTAGTTATGGAATTTCCAAATTTGGACCAATAAAAAAATTCTAATAAGCCACGTAAAAAGTATTATTCAGTTATATATAAAATCCCATTGAGATGTGTCAATCGCCACATGCCACCTGGCCCGGGGAGCATCGGTCAACCAGGAGCACTGATCAATAAGATGAAATAAAACACAGAAGATGAAAAGACTAGTTTACCCATGATGCGAAAACAGAATGTAATGGAAATGAGTGGGGCAAAGTTGGGAATAGACAAATGTGATTATATCTCCCTCAACCTCTCACATCATGAACATCTCCTGGAGGTACGACCGGCAAGCAGGTTCAGAGCCTCACTCTAAATCATGATATGGGAAACAATCAGATGAGTTTGAGAAGTGCTAACAGTTCCATTGAGCTATTGGTCGAGTTTAGGAGGAGGACCAGTCCCACAGGTTACCACCGCATCCACAAAGCAAAGAAAAAAAAGAAAAGAAAAGCAAAAGACCGTGAAATTATAGAGCAACAAATGAATCTGTGATTTGGAAGGATCCGGGAAAGCAAGTCAAAGGTAGAGGAGGTCTTATTGGTGTTAGAGAGTGACCAAAAAGGCCTGGTGATGATGGCCGACGGCAAAACTAAAATGAGTTCTAGGAGGGAACAACCTAGTGAAATCCAGGGCAATCTGGGTGTGGGGCAATATATAGTAGGACTCGAGGATGCTTCCTAATTCTTAAATTCAGAAGAGATCATCAGAGTCTCTGGATAAGTACCATGGTGGTCGTAAGAGCAACTCAGGATGGTGAGAGTGTCTTGGAGTTTCACTTAGAGATCACTAGGTGCGGAATCATATTTGGAAATTGCTAAAGGAAAAATTAGGTAGAAAGGTGTAGTGTGTACAGAGAAATCGCAAGATGAAATCATCGTGCAGTTGGCAGCTAGTTTCCAAAATGAAAACAAAGTAGATGATAGTATTCAGGCCATTCGATGAAGCTGGGAGATTAAATCACTACCATTCGATCAGCGTGCCAAAGCGGAAATTGAGAAAAAAGTGTGACAGGGATAATTCAAGAGAGTTTAGGAAAATGAGTAAATAAAGCAAATAATTAATATTTAAGGGGTTTAATAATATCTTTTCATTCCCTAATTAGTTGAGGGCTCAAACAAAACTCAAATAAAACCAAATTTGACACCTTGGCTAAATAAAACATGTAGATTCCACATTTTGGTGTCAATTTTCACATTTGAAGACTTTTGCTATCTTATTTAGTTCTTTTAAAGAAACCCATATTTTCTCTTTCCTAATGTATTAAAGATATCTAGATTCACTCAATTAATGTGAAACTTCACCCTTAAGCAAACTAAAACATATGGAACACGATTTTGCCATTAATTTATCTCTTGAGATTATTTATCATATTATTTAATGTTTAAGGCTTTTACACACTTTCTCTTTCCTAAACTACACTTAAATACTAAAGGTTGTCCAAATTGGATGAAAATTAACACATAGGCTTGTTTTGGCATATAGATTTCTAATCTAAGATTTGTTTTCACTTTTGGAGTCATTAAATGTTTTATTTGATATTTTTGGAGAAAACTCATATTTTTTTGTCAAAAAGGAATTAGGGTAATTATTAATGTATAAATTAGGTGAAATTTGACTCCCAAGTTAATTGGGACCCAAGGAACATGATTTCACATTAGATTTTTTTTTTAAGATTTCCTTCCATGAGTTATATAAAATTGATTATTTTTGGCCCATTATCATTATATTATTACATTGTTTTAGCACCATAATTATTATTCATTTGTTATGTCCCAACATATTCACATTACAACCAAAAGGGTTATATATCATTATTGTGCATGAAATCATATTTATCATTTATCTCATTAAGTTTATTAATTCCATATTTATTTCGACAATGTAACTTTATTCTCAATTATGGGCATATAGTACTTCTATGCATATTATTTCTCTTATCATCATACCTTAATCAACATTATCTCATGTGACATATTTTGTGCATCCTTTATTAGTCTTATGAGAGCATTAGGTCATATTTGTTTCCATGCCTTTATGTTAAGGTGATTTATTTATGCATTAACATATTAGGGTTACACTTAACTGCTTTTAGGTATATCTTTATCCTTGTTTTGCTAAGTCCAAAGAGTCAAGCTTTCTATCCTCTAAGGCATACGATCAGGGTCAATAGGCTAGGTTTCCATTCGTTACAATACTCACATTTATACAATGCTAATTTTTTATTTATATAAGTCAGGAGGCACTTTTATTCATCCCGCCCTCCTCGTGAGCTAAGTCAAACAATTTACATTCACTAATTAAGCAAATAATAGGAAACATGGTAGTACTACTACCATTACATAATTCCCTACCTACTAGTTGTTGGATCTCATTAGGAGGTGCAACATACTCTAAGTATGCAATATTGTTTTTGAGGCTAAGTTTAGCCAACTTATCAGCTACCTTGTTCCTCTTCCTGGGTACATATTCGATACTCCAGTTCTGCTCCAAGATGCTTTGAATCCTCCCAATCTGTTTGGCGTACCTTGGATTCTCATTACGTTGTTGTTGGGTCATGGTTTTTGCCAGGAGGGAATCAGTCTCCACAATAGTCGATTGAATGCCATGTTTTTTTGGCAATTTTCATGGCTAGAAGAATCCCCTCCAATTCAACTTCAGTCACATCAGAGGAGTTCACTTGTCTTACTGCGCCGCCCATCCATCTTCCTTGGTAATCCCTTATTACCACTGTACAACTCGCCTTATGCTTCTTTATGTCCACGTCTGTATTCAGCTTTGAGGCTCCACGTTTGGGGGGTATCCAATAAATCTCTTCTCCCTCTTCTTGTCCACTATTATCAGTATGTCTATCAAACACCTCCCTATGGGTTCTGAGGTGTTCTCTAATCAATCTCGCTTCATGTACGACGGTCAAGGTTCTGTTGCTAAAGACCTGCTTATTCCTTGCATTCCATGTCTGCCAGCAAGTGATAAGGACGATCACCCCATGCTCCTTATCCGCCTTTAGTTGTTTCATAATCCACTGCTTAGCATCCTAGACATCCCTAAGATCCATATCATTTTGGCCCGGTAGGATGATCTCCCAGATTTTCTTTTCATGTTTGCAATCCCTTATAGCATGTATCAACGACTCCTCATCCTCCTCACATCTTGGACAACGGCTGCAGTTGTCTATGTGCCTCTGAACCTTCTTCTTGTTGGTGAGTAAAGCATTATGCATTATAAGACATGCGAAAGTTTTAATTCTATCCGACGCCTTAAGCTTCCAGATGGTATTCAATTTGCCTTCAACTCTGGTTCCTTTGCCCTCTCTTAACTTTCTATAGGTAGATTTTGTTGTGTAAGTACCATTCTTTGTGTGATTCCAGACCCTTATGTCACTGCCATCCTCCATGGAAGGGGTTCTTATCTTCTTAATCATGTCAAATATGTTGTTAGGTAGCCAATCTTCCAAGAATCTTTTGTCCCACAATCTGTCAAAATCAACCATGCTGCCTACCCTGAGGTCTATAAGGTCTTCATGCACTGGTTTAAGGGCATAATCTTTTAGCATATGACCTTATTTCCACCACCTGTCTGTCCACACATTAGTACTCATTCCATCCATAGGGATGATGTATGAGTTATCTTCAATGAACTTCATACCAGCCAATATCGCATTCCCCAATCTAGTGCAATTGTGATACTTCCTATCCGGTTGGGACTTAACTTTGGTTCTCATGATATCAGCCCAGGTTACTTTCCTGCCGCTAATGACATCCCAAGAGTGTTTATAGTTAAGGGATAGATTCCAGTCTTGTAGGTTCTTGAGCCCTAAACCTCCATCTCTTTTCAGACAAGTGACTTTATCCCAGGCCACTAAGGCAAGAGGGTGAGCTTTGTAGTTACCCCCCCAAACGAATCTTCGTATGATACCCTCAATTCTATCACACAGTTGAAGAGGAAGTACTGCCATCTGCATGACATACGTCGGTAGTGCCTCAAGGGTCATCCTGGCTAAGCAAATTCTTCCTTCCAGCGAGAGGTCCCTTGCCGCCCAGGCTTGAAGCCTTCCATTAACAACATCTAGGATATTACAATACATGTTTTTATTAACTCTCTTATGAATTAGAGGCACTCCCAAATACTTGCCCAGATCATTGGTCTGCTGGAAACCGCTCGATTCAGTAATGCTCCTTCTTATTCTGCCCTCCACACTCCTAGCGAAGAAGAGTCTAGTTTTTTCCTTGGATACAGTCTGCCCTGATGCCTCCTCGAATAGCTTGAAGCACTCCTTGATAACTCCCATCTGTTTGATACTTTCCTTTGCAAAGATGATTAAGTCGTCTGCAAAATAGACGTGGGAAATCATCAGGCCACAGGTTCCCACCTTGATAGGCTTCCATCTTCCATCTTCCACCTTCTTATGAATGAGTTGAGTCAGTCTTTTCAGACAGAGCACAAATAGGTATGGCGACAATGGGTCACCTTGCCTTAGACCGCGGCTTGCCTTGAAAGCATTTGTGGTTTTGCCATTCCATGCGATTTTAATGTTCCCCATCTAGATAGAATTCATTATATAACTACAGATGTTTTGGGGGATACCAGTTCGTATTATCGTATCTCGTATGAATTCCCAGGACATTTGATCGTAGGCCTTGGTCAAGTCGACCTTAATCGCCATCACTTTTGCTCCTTTCTTTCTCTTCATCGTATGCATGATTTCCTGCACTAGAGTTATGTTATCTGTGATCCTTCTACCAGGCACAAAGCTGCTTTGGCACCAGGAGATCCAATTCGACATATGGGGTTTAAGTCTCTCCACCACAACTTTGGATATAATTTTCAGGACCATGTTGTTCAGAGATATCGGTCTTAAGTGTTTGCATCTATCCGACGACTGTTGTTTGGCAATAAGAACGATCGTCGAGTTACACAGATCTTCAGTTACCTTGCTAGATTCAATAGCCTCTTTGACAGAGCGGACGACGCTAGCCCCCATAATGTTCCAATTCACTTGTATGAATGTGCCATTGATGCCATCAGGTCCCGCTGCTTTTGTTGGATCCATGGATCTGACCACCGATAAGATTTCCTCCTCGTGTGGTCATCTGCTTATCTTCTCCTTCTGTTCTTCTGAGAGGGTTGCGAACCTCCCTAGGAACTCCTCCATCCTCAGGGGATTCTGGTGTTCTGGATCTGTAAGAATCTTCTCAAAATAACTCGTCACTAGCTGCATGAGTTCAGCCTCCTCCGTAACCCATTCGTCTCTATTGTTTTTCAATGCGTGAATGGTGTTTTTTCTTCGTCTCTGATTAACATAGTTCTGGTAGAACTTCGTATTGATGTCGCCCTCAGCAACCCAGTTGATATGGCTAGCATGCTTTAGGTCCTCCTCCTCCTTCTTTAAGATTTCATCCAGTTCAGTCTGGAAGGCGGTACACAGCTCATTTGAGATATCATTGTAATCATCTGCCAGTTCTATTTGCAACTTGTTGATATTATTGGTAAGAATATATTTCCTTCTCCTAGCTTCCTTCTTGGCTTTCTTTTCCCATCGTGTAATAGTATTTTGTGCTTGCCTTAAAGCGTCAGGGAAAGTGGCATTCGATTTCCAAGTGTCTGTGAGCATGGCAGTGAAGCCATCCGTCCTTTGCCATGAAGCGCGGGAGGTGAACCTTCTCGCATTCTGCACTCTGGATTTGAAACGGACCAGGATGGGGCACTGGTCCGACCCCATTCTAGGGAGGTGTTCAACTGCAACGTTGGGCAAAATATTGATGAAACTGTTGTTCGCCATTGCTCTGTCCATCCGCTTCTGTAAAAGACCATGACGATACGTGTACCTCATACCTGAGAAACTGAGGTCTGTTAGGCTAGCTTCCATAAATGTGTGTTGAACTAGGGTAGCTTCTGAATCGTTAAAGCACTCGCTTCTGCATTTTTCCTCCGGGCTTATAATGGTGTTCAGATCCCCCACCATGAGCCACGGTGAGGTGAACTGGTTCCCCATATTAATAATGTGCTTCCACAGCAGCTTCCTGGTGCATATTTGGGGACTAGCATATACAAAAGTAAAAATCAAACTGTCGTTGATCTTGCAGGTAATGAACTGCCTGTGAGCTTGCATAATTTGAATTTGCACTGATCCTCCTTCCAGCATATCCAAATACCTCCGGCATAACCCCTAGCCTCCACACGATAGGATCTAGTGAACCCCAGCCGTTTGATAATTCTAATAGCATTCTCCCCGCTCATTCTTGGTTCAAGGATGGACACCACTCTAGGATGATGGATAGCAATCAACTCTTGCAAAGCTCTCTATCTAACCTCTTTTCCTATTCCTCTAACGTTCCAACAGAGTATATCAATCATTAAAAACAGTGTTATATCAGGTAAAGGATTACGCAGTATGTCCGGTTGCCTCTAAGTCTGTGATGATCCCCTCTTCCTCCGTCATCTCTTCCCTCGCTTCCCTAGTTTTTGGTTCTTGTTGGTTTTGCCTTGGGCTTCTTCTTCTATGCTCGTATGGGGGCTTCATCCTGTCCTTCTTCATTCTGGGCCTGCTGCCCTTCACCTTTCTGCTTGGTGCTAATTTTTAATCATCTACGATGGTGGTGGTCTCTATATCATTGTTTTGGTTACGTGGTGGATGATCTCTATTATCAGGAGTTGTTGTGGTTGCACTATTATCACCTTGCGTTATCAAGTTCGATTCATTGTCATCAAGGGGCACTTCCCGTGTTTCTTCTCCCTCCAGCCCTGCCTCCTCTAGCGTGTTGCCTTCATCTTCATCCATCACCTGAATAACCTCATCGACTTCCGGGTTAATGACCTCATGTACCTGCTCTTTACTTGACTTGGAATCGCCACACTTGTTTGCTTCTGCCTGATTAGCTTCAGTAGCAGCCTCCACTTCCTCCTTCTTGGCTTCCACATCCTCGAAGGACTTCTTCTTGTGCCATTCTTTAGTGGTCTTGGACTTGCTCTGTCCCTGTTCTTTGGGTATTTGTTGCTTGATGTTGGTTTCTACTGCACCATTGCCATTATTTTCCTCCGGTACCAAGTTGTCAAGGCTAGCAAATGCATTCGTACTAGTGGCGTTTTGTTGGATTCTTGCTTCTTGCCTATTTTTCTTGGCTCCCTTTCGTCTACCGTTTCCTTTGGCTCTCTGTTGCTGCCACTCCTCCCGGTCGTTTCCCAAACAGCAGTCTAATTTTTTTATTTATAAGACAATGCTAATTTCTTACTTGCATTTTTAGTTTCGAATCTAGTGTTTCTATATTAGAATGATTAATTCATATCTATACATATGTTAACTATATTGTTTATCATCTTTTTGACCTCCTCTCTACTTTTATTCTTTTATTTGTTCTTCTTCCTCTAGAAATGTTGATTTGTTTTACTTTTTTCTCTGCATGGTAAGGTTCCTACTTTATGATGCTCTACTTTTTTTTCTTTATTCATCATCTTCCCCAACCTCCTTATGTTTTTTTAATTTGTTATTATTCCTCAAGTTTAACAAAGTTCTTTTTTCCTTTTATGTCCTCCTATTAGTAATTCCTACTGATTCATATATTTCTCGTAGGTTAATGTATAACTATACATACATTTTTATGTATATGTATGTACATATATGTAAATTATATATAAAAATGCCTAAGAATGCCTAGGCCTCATCCTAGATGCCTAGGTTGTTTGGTTGTCCCTAGATAACACCTAGCCACCTAGACAACGTAGCTAGAGTGTACTACTTAATTCGATGGATTATTTCACAAACATGAAAAATGTAGACTGGGAAATAGTCAAGGCCTATAAATATGGAGTGACACATGGATCATACCAAAATGAGATTACTCAAAACAAAGCATGAAATTACCAACTAGAAACCCCATTACCACAAAACAAGGTAAAGTAAAACTGATTACCATAAAAGCTGAAACATATTACACCTGAGTCCACAAAATTTTGTCACTTGTATCACATATCATACCATAAAGTTATTCACATCACTGTACAATAGCCATCCTGCCACAACCTGCTATATATGATAACATGTTCACATATACAAACCATATCTATACAACCATGGCATACTGCCAAAAACTTGTATCAATAAATAACATCTACAAAACACCCCAAGGACCTGAGAGCATAGGGACAACACTTAGGACTCTACTACCAAATACTAGCAACATATCCAACCTTCAACAACTACTACTCCTCTTGCTACTCAGCCTCAATTGCACGATCTCTACCTCATCATGCATGACCACCTAAAAGATGTGGAAACCCACAAGGTGAGACCAACGTCCCAACGATAGATATAACTCTCTGCCATCAACTATTATTAACACTGATAAATTAAAGTAGGAAGATAACATTATTATCAGGATGAGCAGATTCAGCTAAATGATATGAGTAAAATAGTTAACACTATTTAAGCAATTTAGGCAGCTACATTGATCAGTAGCACATCTTATACTTTTAGAAGGAATAAGAAGAACATGTATACCCATTATCAACTAAATAGTATAAGAAAAAAGGAAAGGGTTCATCCAATGTGAATCGTGTTTGACCTTAGGTAAATACACTACATGGTTGTATTACATCTTTAATTATGCCCCGAGGAGATGAGGTATACCCCTCATGCTCCAACTGACCACTGCTAAGTCGAAATCAGTGCCATACAAGATCTAGGAGAGTCAGACTCCTATGATCTCCCAAACCCTCAGTCAGTACGAGTCCGCCGTAGTGACGTATAGAGTTCCAACGGCAAAACAACCTAGTTTGCCTTGGTATATAGGCACAACACTAGTAAAAACTGAGTTACGACCTCAGCCACACTCTTGCCAAGGTATGACCGCAACCATCCTCAATATATATCATATATACTAAATCAAATTATCTAAGATATGGCCTTGGCCATTCTCCTACTAGCGTATGACCGCATCCATCCCTGTGAGCATGCATATAATGAATAGTATATGACTCTGAGCTTGCACTGAGAGAGAACCCGTTTCACCATCCAACAAATATTGATGTTGAAGATGGATCTATGGCATAGGGAAACTACATGATTGGGGTTTCACTTGATTAGATAAGCCAACTGGGTGTCTTTTAGCATCAATCAAGTCACAATGTACAAACCCTAAACAAACTCTACAAAGATAAGGGTATGATGCAACGTCAGAAGATATAAAATGTATTGCAAATATATTTAATCATATAACCATGTGGTACTGATACTGTCTCACTGCCTTATACCAAGACATCATCATTATCATATCAACTTAGGATAACCATCCCTCATTACATCACTAGAGGATATCACCTCACATTAGGCATTAAGCCGCTGCTAGTTCATAAGACCCAATCACATAGTTCATGCATAACAACATTATCTCATCATGCCTCATAAAGGCTCATAATCATGACCAGGTGTAATGTCAAATACACCATAGCTATCAGTAGCTATGATATATATTCCACCTGCAAGGTTAGGGTTACACAAGTAGAAGAGAGAAAACATCATTACATTCTAGTCACTTTAAACAGGACAAGCATTATATTCATACACCAAACTAGCATCAGGGTTTCTCATACAACGTGTAGCATTGTACTCCATGGTACATCATTCCCACATTCTTGGAGCACATTAGGGTTACGCATCATTACCATGAACAACCAATCATTCCACACAACATCATGTGTCAACCATACAGAAAATCAAGGTGTAGCGACCAACCTTCATAACACATGTAGCAACCACTACAATTATACTTGTCTGTCAACCACTAAGGTCATACCATGTGGGTGTAGCAACCATCACACCATGTTCAAAGTGTAGGGACCTCAACCATGTAGTGAACTCCACATAAACACCACTTGTAGAGACCCTCAAGATAGGGTTAGGGTTAAGACTTAGTCATGCACCAACCACTATTGTGACCATCCAAGAACAAAACCAAGTTTAGCATCCAACACCAAGATCAACATGTAGCGACCAACACAACGACTTGTGTAGTGACCATAGTAGCTTGGGGTTAGGAGAGACTGAACCAAAACCCTAACACACCATCAACATGGTCAAAACAACTTCAAGGAATCAAGGAAAACATGTCGACCAAATCAAACACTCAACATCAAGAACTCAAACGTTACCAAGGTAAAATATCAAGAAAGGATGAGCATTAAAACCCTAGAAATGATCACCATCAAGATAAACAAGGAAACCATGCTAAGAGAGAGAAAACTAACATCTGACACATGCACATAAGAACCAAAACCTCCATCTTACACATGGTGGCTGAAACATAAACATGGTGATAAAACCAACAAACAAGGTGCATGTAAGTATCATCAACATCCACCATCACTAAGGGTTCAAATTCATGAATTAGGGTTAAGAGAAAGAGAAATCTATACAAGAAAACTTCAAAGTCTTAAACCCTAAAACAAGATAGCATTATCCATCAACTCATGATCACATTTTAGATATAAAACAATAGCATGCAAGTAGGATAAAGGTGCAATAATAGTAGAGGGAAGAATTATATAACCCACCTTAAGATGAAGATCAATCTCTAAAGCCACGAGCTCTAAGAGAGAGAAGGAAGCTACAACTAGGATCAACTCCACAACCAACAAGGTCACCTCAAGAGAAGAATAATGCACCCAGGTCAAAGGAGCATAAAAAAGAGAAAGGGTAGAAACCCTAGGCCAAAAATAAGGAATAAAGAGGGAAGCTTCATCTCACTCAGGTGTTACCATGGTCAAACCATAGTCTCTACCTCTATGGAGAGGAGTTCCTCAAGATAGCCACCATGGTGATCCATAGTCTCATGTCCAAGAGAAGAGAGAAAGAGACATGGTTCAAAGGAAACGAGATCAAAGAAAAATAACAACTTACCAAGGTCAAAGATCGCCAAGAACCACAACAAGGAAGTTGATCAAGCCCTAGATCACCACATGCAAAGGTGAGCAGCCACCAAAGCTCCAAGATCAGCACCTCCACTTGTACCACCAAGCTCAAGTAGGAGGAGAGAAAGAATAGAGCTAAAGGGGATACTTGCATGTGAAGGAAGGAGCATATATACTTAAGAGTAGGAGGGAGGTAAATACATGAGGTGTTAAGATATGAGAGCACTAAAAGGACACATGTTCCACAAAGTTGCGGCCATGCAAGCACTCTTGACATGCATGCAAAAAAGGGTGATAAGAACAAAGCTTAATTACGACCACTAGGTCTACTACCTACCTTCGGTCAAAGCAAAACTCAAAGAACAACATGGTAGACACCGCACCATGTCACTCAATACAAAGGTCAGAGCACCAAAGCACCAAGACAACCGTAGAGACCAAAAACCAAAGGCAAGCACATAGGTCGAAACAAACCAACCAAGGGAATATGCTTAGGTTGAAACACAACCAAACATGAATCACTTTGGTTTCTACAAAGAGAAACACTCACATGGTTGACACCACCCTCAACATAAGCATATATGAAACCCTAGCAAACCCTAGCATCAACAAATGATGCCACATCATCAACCAAGGTCCAAACAATGCACCCCAAAAGATCATTCTCTCTCTCATTATGCTAAGGCACAAAGGGCACAACCTACATGTGACAAATTACAAGATAAACCCTCAACATGGGTAAATTTCAACTTGGCTCAAAGAAAGCATAACTTGCTCAAACATCAACCAAACAGGACCAAACTGAAAACAAGCTTGTCACATATTATTAAAGCATCTCAAGAGATTAGAATAAGGTTAAAGTGTATTATTAAGCAAGGCAAACACAATCAAGAACTAAGATAGGTCAGGGGTCTTACATATGGCACATGGTAGACTTGGTAGTTAATGTACTTAGTTGAATTTCAAAATTAACAATGAAAAATAACTACTCAAAAGCCCTTTTAAACTTATCTATTTAAAACTAGTACGAATGAGGGTAAATGTAGTTTGTTAAACCCTTATAGAAAGCAATAACTATATATTTAGTAGTTTATAAATATATTCTGGGTTTCATGTATATAGGATTTGATAGATACATGGATTTACTTAAGTGGGTAGATAGACCCTCACTTAAGTGTTCTTACATTAAAATAATCATTAAAGATATTGTAAGGACCCTAACCTACGTTTTGGGGTAACCCTATTTGTTTTGGCTTGATCATGTCCTTATGACCTTGATCTAATCTTTTGAGATGTTATTAGGGCTTGTGGAGAAGTTAAATCTCCAATTTGAGCTTGTTTTGATGATGTTTGTGCTTTCTATGCTAGTTTTGGTGCAAATTACAATTTATCCAATACATGGGGTTGATGTGAAATTTTCCACCTCTGGAGTGTTCCTTCTCTCTCTTGGATTCATGAGGAAGAGTGTGGTGCTTTGAGTCACCTTTCTTGGCTCTTGGTTGAGTAGTATCACCCTTGGTGGAGATTAGGGTTTTCTAGGGTTTGTATGCCTTAGCTTTGTGACCTTGTTATTTTTCCTTGACCTAGGTCACGACCTAGGGCCTGTGGTGGGGTGTCCTGGTCATGACACTTCCCCCTTGGTGTGTTGGTCGCGACCAAGGTTTTCTTGGGTCGAGGTAGGGGTTGGAGAGGTGTGTTTTGACCTAGGCCTCATGGGGTGGTCTTGGTGTCACAATCTTGTGGAGATGTTGTGGTGTGTCATGACCTTGGAACCCTAGGTGTGTCACAGTAGAGATATAGGGTTGGTTACTTAGGTGTTCGAGATCCTACCTAGATATTATCACCTTCTCTTGCATGTGGACCTTATGTGGTTGCATGTGGATGTTATTGACCTAGAGGTTATACATTGTCCATATTTTGATAATTACTTAACCATTCCATTCATATGTATCTAATATGTTTGTTCAAGATTGATTTCAGGCTTTAGGTACATGAAAAGAATAAATTTACACAAGCCTTAGTTTGTCAAATTTCAAGTCAAATGCAATGCAAGTGTGCTAATAAGGAAATCACTTCAAACGACCTTAGAAGAATTTTGTAATCACTTGTATTGATGATATGACTTGTAACTAAGATGAGAAAAATATGTGGGACACTTAATACTAAGTTTTAATCACTTGTTAGCCAAATTAGAAAATTGATCACAAGATGTTGATTGGTCGAGTTACAATCTCGACTGATCCTATGGTTGATTTTCTGAAGATGGTCGTCGGTCGAGTTGTGCATTCATAAAACTCGACCGACCGACTCACTGATCAAATTTAAATTTGGCTGGTCGGTCGAGTTCCCCAAAGCAAACTTGACTGATAGTTTGAAAATTGGATTTGTCTTTTAGTCAATCGGTCAAGTTACCTTTATTGAAATTCAACCAAATGAACTTTATGAAAAACGTAGAAAAAGTGATTATAACCGTTGGTGACTTGTTTGAGGTGAAAATAGATCCATTGCTTTGAGGAAAATGGTTATATTTCGGCCCTAAGTGTTCCCCAACTCAAGGGAGCACCCCCAACTATAAATAGGATCCCTTAGAGTTCATTCCAAGTTTGCTCTTTCAATACATTCAAGGTCCTTGCTATAGTTGAGAGTGCTACTACTCCTTGAGCCCCTTTCTCTCTCTAGTTTACACTTCATTTTGTGATTTGTGAGTGAGTTAGGTGTATTGTAAGAGAGCTCCACCCTTGTAAATGCAAAGCTCTCAATCTTTCTCTACTTCCCTATCCCCTTCCTACATGAAGAAAAGGTGAAGCAAGCTCCATCGAGTGAAGAAGGATCTGTAGCTAGTCCTCTTCAAGGTTGTTGAAGAGGTGGTAATCTTCTCCAGGTGAAGGAGAAGGCAAAGGCTGAAGATCTAAGAGGTGAAGCAAAGTCCTTCAAGGCGGAAGACTTGAGCTTGAGTGGGTAAGACTTTGTTGAAGGTTGAAGACTCAAGCTAAGTGGGTAAGCTCCTTGTTAAGGTGGATATCTCCTTGTGGTTGGATGGGTAAATCCTTTGGTGGTCTTTTGTTGTAATCTCTTTGGTAATAATATAGAGAAAAGCACTTGCAAAGTCTTAGAGGTTGACCTCTCTAGATAAGGGACTGACTCACTTCTAGTTTGAAGTGTGGAACCACTCTACATCCCTTTGTAAAGTGCTTGCTATCAATCTCTATCATCCTTGCTATGCTTGTTAGATAGGACTTCAAATTGACATCTAGATATTGCTCTAAAATTGATATAATTTGAAGGTATAATATGTTTTGTGAGAAATTTTGTAGCTTTATTCACCCCCCTTCTAGAGCCTTTAGATCCAAAAAGTGATATCAGAGCCAAGGATCTTCTCCAACAATCTCCCACAAGATGAGAAGATGGGCGACAACCTACTTGGTTCACTCAACCTAGAGGGACGCTTCTCCATGCGTCCTCCGATCTTTGATGGCACCAACTTCCTCTATTAGAAGAGGCGTATGCAGTTCTACATTCAAGGGATGAACTTTGATATGTGGAAGGTGATGGTCACACCCTATAAGGAGCCAACTGGAGATGTAGCAACATGGAGTGAAGTCACACTCAAAGAGGCTCAACTCAATGCCAAGGCCATTAGCATCCTCTACGCAACCCTCATCCCCACAGAGTTCAACCAGATCTCATCTTGGAACACTGCCTATGAGATTAGGACAAGTTGTGCATCACATATGAAGGCACATAGCAAGTCAAGGAGGCAAAGATATACATGTTGAACATCCTCCTAGAGAACTTCAAGATGGGTAAGAAAGAGGGGATTGCAGAGATGTATTCAAGACTTAATGTCATCATTAATGGGCTGGATGCTTTGGGCAACACTTTGGATAGAGGCATCATCAACTCAAAGATCTTGAGAACTCTTCCAAAGAGATGGGAGTCAAATGTCACCTCCATTGAAGAAGTGAAGAGCCTTGGTGACATCCCAACTGAAGAACTCATTGACAATCTTCTAGTCCATGAGCCTAGGCTTGACAAGCAAGAAGAAGAAGCCAAGCAAGAAGAGAAGGAAGCCAAGAAGATCAAAGATAGTGCTTTCAAAGAACAAGTAGAGGTTGTCATCCTTCAACAAAAACTTACTTTCCAGACTTCTCCCTCCTCCTCTAGTGAAGATGAAGGACCTAGTGAGCATGAAGACAACTACATCAAGGGCAAGCACTTCAAGGGAAAGCAAGCCTCCTCCTCCTCTACTCTGAGATGCTACAAGTGTGGTCAAAAGGGGAACTACAAGAGTGAATGCCCAAAGTCAAGAAAGTCACACCACAAGAGTAGCTCAAGGAAGGAAGATGATTACAAGAAGGAGAGAAAACACAAGAGGAATGACAAGAAGGAGAAGAGGCATAAGAATGCATCTCATGTGGCTTGGTAAGCTTCATCTTCAAGCAGCTCAAGTTCCAAAGAAGATGGAGAGTTCCACCTTCCTCTCATGGCCTCTACAAGTGAAGATATTGGTGAGGTAATTGAGGTAAGTGAGGAAAAAGGTAGATGGATTGTTGATGGTGGCTGCAAAAAGCACATGACCGGTGACATAAGCCATTTCAACAATTTCACCAAGAAGAAAGGATGATCTATCACCTTTGGGGACAACAAGAAAGGTAAAGTCAAAGGTGAGGGTGATGTAGGTGAATCCTTGTGCATAAAGAATGTTCTTTTCATGGATGGCCTACATCACAATTTAATAAGTGTTAGTCAACTTTGTGATAATGGTTACCTTATGCTTTTTACTTCTTTTGAATGCTTGACTCTAGATTCCCTCACCTACCAAGTTATATATAAGGGAACTAGAAGTGGTAATATTTATGTTATTATTTTTAACTCTATTAAGCCTATGGTTGGTAAATGCCTAGTAGTCAACTCGAATGATATTTCTCTTTGGCACTGCCAGCTTGGTCATGTAAATATGCTTCAATTGAAGAAATTGAGCAAAAATGACTTGGTCAAGGGACTTCCAAATTGGATTTTGAAAAGGATGAGGAATGCCAACCTTGTACACAAGGACAGCAAACCAAGTCCTCCTTCAAATCCAAAGGAGTCCTTAGCACCAAGAGAGCTCTTGAGTTTCTTCATATTGATCTATTTGGACCAATGAGAACACAATGGCTTTGTGGTTCCAAGTATTGCCTTATTATTGTCGATGATTTCTCTAGATATACTTGGACCTTCTTTCTCATTTCTAAAAGTGATACTCTTGATGTTTTCTCGAGATTTTGCAAACTAGTAGAGAATGAAGCTTTTTGCCAGATTGTTTCCATCCGTAGTGACCATGGGGGAGAATTTGAAAATGAGCTTTTTGAGCATTTTTGTCAAGAATGGGGTTATGCACATAACTTCTCTTCACCTCAAACACCTCAACAAAATGGGGTTGTAGAGAGGAAGAATAGGTCTCTACAAGAGATGGCTAGGACCATGCTTCTAGAGTATGATACTCCTAAGAATTTTTGGGCTGAAGCTGTCCGTACCTCTTGTTTTGTGCAAAACCATGTTTTTTCTCATCCTTCACTTAAGAAAACCCCCTATGAGCTATGGCGTGGTAGGAAGCCTTCTATCGAGTATTTTCACATTTTGGGATGTCCTTGTTTTGTTTTGAATATAAAATATTCTCTCAACAAGTTTGATCTGAAATCGTACAAGGCTTTCTTTCTTGGCTATAGCACTACTAGCAAGGCTTATAGAGTTTCTAATGTTAACCTTGCCAAGGTAGAAGAATATATTAATGTAAAGTTTATTGATACCAACTCCTACATTCCCAAATATATTATTCCAAATGATGATTTTCCAGGTGAAGTAATTCCTATTCTTAAAGAACTCAACATCACCCAAAAGGGAAAAGAGGTGGCTGCTCAAGAAGAAGACAAAGATGATGAAAAGAAGGATCCAACTCCCCAATTTGGAAATAATCATCCAAAGGATATGATTCTAGGTGATCCATTTGAAAGAGTGAAGATGTGGGCTACATTAAACAAAGAACAATCCAACAACACCTTCATCTCACAACTTGAGCCTAAAGATGTCAAGGCAACTCTTGAGGATGAAGAATGGATCCTGGCTATGCAAGAGGAGCTAGAGCAATTTGAGAAGAATAAAGTTTGGACCCTTGTGCCAAGACCAAGTGATAGAAAGATCATTGACACCAAATGGGTCTAACGCAACAAGCTAGATGAAAGAGACAAAGTGGTAAGGAACAAATAAAGGTTACTGGCTCAAGGCTACAATCAACATGAAGGTATTGATTTTGATGAAACATGTGCACCTATAGATAGACTTGAGTCCATTCATATGTTTCTTGCCTTTGCTAGTTATAAAATATTTCTTTTGTATCAAATGGATGTTAAAAGTATGTTTTTGAATAGTACAATTGAGGAGTAAGTGTATGTTGCACAACCTCCAGGCTTCAAACATGATAGTCTACCCAACCATGTTTATTTGTTGCAAAAAGCTCTCTATGGACTCAAACAAGCACCAAGGGCTTGGTATGAGAAATTAAAGAATTTTTTGTTAGATCATGGTTGTTATATCATGGGCAAACTGGATTCTACCTTGTTTCTAAAACACACTTCTAACAATTTTCTTATCATTCATATATATGTTGATGATATCATTTTTGGCAGAAATAAGCTTGATCTATGCAAAGAATTTAGTGATCTTATGCATAGTGAATTTGAAATGAGTATGATGGGTGAACTCACATTCTTCCTTGGCTTTCAGATCAAACAAACAAAAGATGAGAACTTCATCAACCAAGGCAAGTACACAAGTGAACTACTTAAGCGCTTTGGGATGGAGAACACCAATTCGATGGACACACCCTTGTCAAACACCACCAAAATTGATAAAGATGAAGAGGGTGAGAAGGTAGATGAGAAGCTCTATAGAGGTATGATTGGAAGTTTACTTTACTTAACTGCCTCTAGACCTGATATAATGTTTAGTGTTGGCTTGTGTGCTCACTTTCAATCAAATCCTAAGAAATCAAATCTTATAGTTGTTAAGAGGATTCTAAGGTACTTAGACAAAACCCCAAATTTGGACTATGGTATCCCAAGTCAAGGGACTTTACTCTTACATCCTATAGTGATATCGATTATGCAAGGTACTTGATTGATAAAAAGTGCACAAGTGGCACTTGCTTCCTCCTAGGACCATGCTTGGTGTCTTGGTTCTCCAAGAAATAGAGCATCGTGGCAATATCAACCACCGAGGCTGAGTACATTGCAGCTATGAGTTGTTGTGCCTAGGTCCTATGGATGAAGCAAATGCTCCAAGACTTTAACATTCATTTTGATGCTTCTCCTATCTATTGTGATAATACTAGTGCAATCAAATTGTCTTACAATCCTATATTGCATAGTAGAGCTAAACATATAGAGGTTCACCATCACTTTCTTCACGATCACATTTCCAAGAAGGATATTGATATCACACATGTGGACAGGGAAAATTAGTTGGCAGACATTTTCACTAAACCTCTAGCCAGAGAGCAATTTAATTTTATTAGATCAAAATTGCTTGTAACTGCTTTGAATGAATATGATATGCCTTCTAGCTAGTTGTCATCTATTCTATATGTTTTGTATCTATCTTGATCATCTTTGCTTGCTAATATGCTTAAAATCAAATTTTTTCATGTTTATTTTGCCTTGTATTTATCTTATTTTTGGGTATTTTTCACAAACACATGTTTTATCACAAAATAGTACCCAATGATGAGTGATATGTGCCTAAGTTTGTTTAATATACATAATGAACTTGAAAAATAAATTTAATTAGCACTCAAATAGATAGAAATTAAGTTTGATGGTTTTAGGTTAGGTTGACCATCGGTCAAGTTTCCCCAGGACAACTTGACCGATCGATGGCCGAGAGTTTTTTAAAAAAGGGCTAATCGGTCGAGTTTCCAAGTTCACAGAAATCGACCGATCTCCAGGTTGGAGCTCACTTGAGTTGGGTATGGCTGACTATTATCCCTCTCAACTAGAGAAAAGTCGACCAATTCTACTTTCTCAAGCCCTAAGGTCTCAACCCTTGACCTTCCCTTCCCTTACCTAGCCCTAATCTGACCTAGGAAGACCTTCCTAGACCTCCCTCCTTGCTAAACCTAGGTGTGTGAATGTTTTTAGTGGAGTGTTTATTGCGTTTGATCTCTTCTTCCTCTCCATTATGCTTCCATGGCTTCTAATAGAAGGAAGAGAGCCGCTCCTAGCAGTGCACCATCCTCCTCCTCGTCCTACCACTTGATCCCCTTTGATGAGACCTTTGTCTCAAATGAAGCTATTAATCAGTATAAGGATCTTCTTCCACAAAGTCTTTTTTCCTTTAGAGCTCTCTTTGAGCCTAGACCTAGACTCCAAGAGGTCATAGATCAAGTGGCAAGATTGTTTCAAGTTCACCACCTCTCCGCCCTGGGTGTCGAACGTGTGTGCTTCAATAACTCCATGACTAGCACAAAATCCATCCACAAATTCTACGCAAACTTGCGTTGGAATTATAACACCCTTGTACCCCCTCCTAATACTCAAGTCATCCTTACATCAATGATAGTTGGGAAGAAGTTCCAAGTCTCAGAGGACATCCTGAACATCTTTTTGTCAGGTGCCGATGAGAATGACTCCTGGCGTAAGGATTATGGTGAGTATTTTGACCTTCTTGACCCTAAGGGTTTGTACAAGCTATACAATATCACCCTTCCTGAAATCCATCATTACTTGAAGAAACCTTAGGTCCCCTATAAGAAGAAGAGTAACCTACCCTCCTCTGCCTTAGATCTCAAGAAGCATATACTTGCCCTAGTGGTCAACTGCAACATCCACCCTAAGAAAAATCAAACAGATATTGCAGAGAACACTGCGGTGATAATGTAATGCATCTTAGAGAATATCAAAGTCAAGTAGTCTAGATACATCCTCCATTACATGACTTGCTTTGACTCTAGAAATAATACCTGTGGCACCCATCCTCCATACCCTGCCTTGATATGTGGTCTTTTCCAATTTGCCACTGAGAAATCTCTCTTCCATGACTTCCATTACAGACCTGCTCAGAAGGGAGTATGTATCAGTGAGACCACTATCCAGAAGTCTGTGCCTATCCTTTCCTCCACCACACTTGGTGCCTCACCCTCTGCCTCTACATCAGATGTGCCTACTTCTACCTCTACCCGAGCACCTCCACCTCCTCAGCCTACCCGACCTAGCCGTGCCTCATTTTGTGTGTCCAATGAAGCCCTCATGGGTTATATAATACACCAACAAGCATACAACCTCCAGGTCTAGGAGCACCTACATCAGGATTTATGTTCAATCATGTCTACCATAAACTTATCTAGTGCACACCCATATCCCACCTACCAGCCATACCCAGTTAGTGATTATGCATCCTATGCATACAATCACTTTTACCCTACCCCTCCACCTACACCTACTCCTTCTATTGCTACTCCCACACCCTCTGCTGCTGGTGGACCTACTCCAGTCATCCTACCTTTACCTACTGGCCCCTTGGCCACTATGCTTGCTAGTCTTGGCAATTCTATTCCTTCCTTCCCACAGGACAATGAGCTCTATGCTCTTGGTATGTCTTGAGATGATCAGAATGCTCGTTGGCCCGGTCGTCACTTTGGACCTTCTGTTGATGAAGAGATGTTGAACCAAGCTAATGACGAGACTACTAATGATGATGTCAGTGATGGTGAGGATGATTGTGCTGCATCAGTCGATGGTGATGGCTCTGGTGGTTATGCTGGTGACTCTGGTGATGAAGGTGATGTTGGCTAAATTGGACATTATTATAATCCCTTTATTTTGATGATGACAAACATTTCATTCTTGTGGATCTAACATGCTACTTGAGTGTTGCAGGAACAAGGTGGATGACAAACCTTTGGAAGATCTATATGCTCAATATGCTTTAATTTCATGATTGTAAATCAAATCTAAAAAGTTGTACAAGTATATAATGTACAAGTACTTAGATATCATGTAAATCAAGCGTTTAGATCTTCCCTAGCCACTCACAACACTTAGATAGCCATCCCCTATAATAGTGTCACAACTGCACACTCATACACACACTTAGTATTCATCTAGAACCACCAAAATAGAGACATTCTCGGTCGAACTATTTGTCGACCGAGACACACTCGGTCGAACATCTTCTCGACCGAGAGTGTCCCAGGTTAATCCTTCTAAAAGATTCTATAGCCATTAGACCTAGAAGACAAGGTGGTTGGGAGTTGTATATACACTTTCTCCAGACTGTCCCTCAGTCGATGAGGTCCTTGACTGACTCTCGGTCGACAAACTTCTCGACCGAGAAGAACTCTGTCTGCACTTTTCAGAATTAATAAACTAGTCATTGCTAAAGCAATTAGTGGATACCTAACGTCTAGTTGAGCACTTAGAACCCCCTAGAAATTTTCTAGAACGTCCTTAAGCATTCATAGTCCATTCCTATAAATAGGACATGCCTTAGGACACCCAAAACACACTTGTGCAATACTTGAGCATACATACTTGCAATTGGCAATCCTTTCTTGTGAGCAATTGAGCAACTTCTACACTTGCTAATCTTTCTCATTTCTACAAGCTCGTTAGGCTAGAATCTCCTTTCTACCATACTTACACTTTCATACACATTGGTTAGGAGATCAAAACACTTGATATAGGAAATCAAGCCTTGTGCTACAATGGTAATTGTAATTTCCATTTTCCCTTCTTGTTCCTTTTTATTACTTGTACTCTCCTTGCTACTCCTAGGGTTGGAGGTTGCGGATTGGAGAGGGTGCTATCTTCTCAGGTGGAGAAGAGTCTTCTCATAGGAGAAGGTGGACTTTGGACTACTTCTAGAAGGTCTCAACGGGAAGCTACTTCAAGGAGGAAGGATACTTCAAGGGGGAGCTTGAAGTTACTTCAAGTGAAGGTTGCTTCAAAGTTGGTGAGACGACTTCGGGGTGAAGGTTGTCTAAATGGTTTGGGAAGGTAGATGTATTTTATGTAACATCCTTGTGAGGTAATAAAATATAGGTTCTTTCAAAATCCTGGTTGGGAGCAACCAGGTAGTGGATTGACTCCCTTAGTATTTGCTAAGGGTGGAACCACTCTAAACCATGTGTCCCCTTATCTAATATTTTGTGGTTGATTGTTTGAATTATTATTTTTAATCTTCATAAAAACCCTATTCACCCCCCTCTAGTGGTTTTTCAATTGGTATCAGAGCAAGGCTTTAAGGAACTCTAACAAAGTCTTGAAGAATGGGTGACGGGGTACTCAACAACCTCAACTTGGAAGGAACACTCGTGGCTAGACCTCCACCTTTTGATGGCACTAACTACACCTACTGGAAGAGGAGGATACAGTTCTACTTCCAGGTAATTAGTTGGGATCTCTGGAGGATGGTGTCAAATCCATATGACTTTCCTCAAACAAAGTATGGAACTTGGGATGCTAATACGGTAAGATCAGCCCAAATGAATGCAAAAGCTGTAAGTATACTCTATTGTTCAATTTCTGTTGGTGAATTCAACAGAATATCAAATTGTGAAACATCATATGAGATATGGCATAGACTCTCTATTACCTATGAAGGAACTGTTCAAGTTAAAAATTCAAAAATTGGCATGCTTAAACAAAAGTTTGAACAGTTTCGTATGGAACCAAATGAGTCTATTAGTGAAATGTATGCAAAGTTTTCTTCTATTGTTAATGTTTTAAATTCTTTAGGTGAAACAATTAGTGAAGAGGATCAAGTGTAAAAAATTCTTAGATCTCTTCCTCCCAAGTACAAGCCTAAAGTGATGGCAATTGAAGAAGCCAATGTTCTCACCCGACTAAGGATGGAACAACTCATTGGCAACTTAGAAGCACATGAGGCAACCTTGGAGGAGGAAGAAAGATGAGAGTGTGAACTTCAACAAGGGAGAAAGAAGGACATTACAACCAAAGCATCAACCAAAATTAGTCATGACACGAGTGAAGATGATAGTGAAGAAGAAACTCTCTTTGTAAACGGTAAGCAGTATAAAAGTTTTAAAACTAACAAAACTTTTAGTGTTTCTTCTTCCAGGTGCTTTGAATGTGGAAAAAAGGGACATTTAAAAGGAGATTGTCCAAAACTTAAGAAGAGGAAGAAATAAACTCACAAGAAGAAAGAAAGAGCATATAAAGCTGCATGGGATGATTCAAGTGATGATAGTGAAGATGGAGAAAATGAAGTAGAGTGCCTTATTGCTACAATAAATGAATAAGAAGAAGAGGTAAGCCTTTTTTATTTACCAAAAGAAGATCTAATTGCTAGTCTTCAAGATACACATGAGAAATATGTTGATTGCAAAAAGAAACTAAAGAAAGCTACTAAAACTAATGAGGATTTGTATGCTAAATTAAATGATCTTTCTTTTGAAAAGGACATTTTTGTTGATGAAAATATTACCTTGAAATCATCTTGAAATGATTGCAATATGAAGTTGCTTAATTTAGAAACAAATCATGATCTTCTTTCTCAAGAAAACTGCATAATTTTCAGACTCAACCTATCCTATGTAATCATCTAGATTATGATGCTATTGTTAAGGAAAAATATGCTTTATCATCTAATCTAGATCAAGAAAAGTTAGATATCAAAAAGAAAATGGATGAGATTACCAAGTCACAAAGAGAAATTAATAGCTTAAGAAACAATGATGTTCTTGATAGAATTTTAAATAATTCTTCTAGTTATAATGGAAAGAGAGGTTTAGGATATGTTTCAAAAGAGAAATCCTATCAACCTAAATCTAGAAGAACACAAGCACCCAAGGCCAAGATTATGTATGTACCCAAGAACAACTCAGCTCCTAGAAAGAGAAATGACATTGACTTTATTAGTTGTCACTATTGCTTACGTCTTGGACACTACTCTTTTTCATGCCCATACAAGAAAAGGAATGATGATATAGTTAAGGTTCCTAAAACTTAGAGATTTGAATTTGATTAGTTGAGATTTGACCTAAAACATTTCTTTGATATTCAAATGTCTTATCTCAACAAAACTGAGCTTCAACTTTCATATTCTTGCAAAATTGTATTACCTTTTTCATGCAAATAATTATTGAATAACAATATAGAAACATACTCGGTCGAGAAAATATTTGACCGAGACACTATCGGTCGAGAATTACTCGACCGAGCAGGTTACTATTTTTAAGCTTGCAAAAATGTGATAAAACCTGTACAAATAGCTGAATACTCAGTCGAAAAAATCTTTGACCGAGATAAATTCGATCGAAGAAATGTTCGACCGAACCAAGTTCTGCTGAACCTATTTAATTGATCCAATTTGCTATCAATTTGTTATTAATGATTGATTTAATCTACAAATCAAGAATGAATCTAGGAAACAATTCTTTAAACATATTGATAAACTTGTATCATGACTCATTAAATATACTTTGTTTATAACATTCTTATTAAGCTTGTTACAAAACATGTTGATTAAAAACATGTATACTTTTTGCAAACTAAAATTGGACATGATATAGCATAGATTGCAAGTTCATTTCTATCATCTCCTACATTGTTTGGCTTAAAATTGAAAATTATGAACCATGTTGATTTAATCAAGGAAATTACTATTTTATAATAATCCACATGGTTTGTCCTAAGTATTCCTTGGTTTATCTATACAGAAATCATGTGTCTTGAAATTTTCCTTTAAATGATCATGATCATTATAATTATGGATATGCCTTACTGTTTCACCATGATCATTGTGTTTCATCTTTTACTTGGTTCACCTAAAATGATCTTTGATCTATATATAAACCATGAATGGATATTGTTTTCAAAATGATCATAGTGATTCAGTTCATTACACATAAAGATAATGTTATCATTAAAAATACAATTTTTGCATCAAGATAAATCTCTATGGCACAAATGCATCTTGACATATTAGTTAAATGATTATCTTTTGCTTAGATTATAGAAAATGATATTCTTGTTATACATGGATATTACTTTGTAAGCTATGTTTCAAATATTCAATTAAGTAGATCATTATAAATGCTTAAATTGGAAATCTATAGAAATTGCCTCTTGGTTGAAATCAAGTTTGACCAAGGGGCACCCAGGTCGAAGTCAAGGTTGACCTAAAATAAGCTTGACAAAATGCTTAATTGTAAATCATTTCCTTGCACTCAATCTTAGTATATTGAAAACAAGATTTTAGTGCATAGCTCTCATAAAAGGTTAACTTATTATGATCTAATGCTTATTGTGACCTTAGAATCCTTAAATTATCTTGATTATAAGATTAAGGGGGAGCTCACAAAAACTATCTTGACTATAAGATTAAGAAGGAGCTCACAAAACTTTGTAAACATCATAAAGAAAATTTAAATCCCTTGACATGCATGGGTTCAACGTAATCCTTGGAATGGACACCTTGAATAAGTATAGAGTGGTCTTGGATTCTAGTTCCAAGCAGGCAACATTTGCAGATGGTGATCAGATGTGGATTTTCCAAGGAGATAGGAAGATTCTTCTAACATGTCTAGTATTGGAGATGGTGACAGAGAAGTTGTTGAGATAGGGTTGTGAGGCGTTCTTGGCACATGTGCTGGATAATGAGGTAATGAGTCCTAGTATTCAAGAGCTACCAGTTGTCAGAGAGTTTGAAGACATAATTTCCTGAGGAGTTTCCAGGTGTTCCCTCACCCTGAGAGATTGATTTTGAGATCAATTTGTCCCCAACATGAAATCGATAGCTCAGAAATTGTATAAGATGGCTCTAATAAAAATAACAGAGCCGAAGAGACAGTTGCAAGAGCTATTTGACAATGGTTTCATCAAGCCGAGTACATCGCTATGGGGCACTCCAGTGCTATTTGTAAAGAAGAAAGATGGGTCTATGAGGCTCTGCATAGACTATAGATAGTTGAACAAGGTGATGATAAAGAACAAGTATCCTTTTTCCAAGGATAGATGACCTACTTGATCAGTTCACGTGGCACGACAATGTTCTCAAAGATAGACATGTGGTCAGGATATCACCAGTTGAGGATCAAGGAGGATGACATACCTAAGTCCACTTTTAGGATGAGGTATGGTCACTGTGAGTTCGTGGTTATGTCGTTCGGGATGACCAATGCACTGACATCATTCATGGACCCGATGAACAGAGTGTTCAGGCCATTTCTTGACCGGTTTATGGTTGTCTTCATAGATGACATCTTGATATATAGTCATGATAATCAACAACATAAACAACATATTCGTCAGGCGTTGACTGTGCTGAGGAAGCATCAGTTTATGCCAAGTTCAGCAAATGCGAGTTTTGGTTAAAGGAGGTAGATTTCTTGGGGCATGTTATATCTATCAAGGGAGTTTGTGTGGATCCTAAGAAAGTTGAGTCAGTGACAGAGTGAGAGCAGCCAAAGACGCCAACAGAAGTGTGTAGTTTTCTAGGTTTGGTAGGCTATTACAGGAGGTTCATCAAGGACTTCAGGGCTATCCCTTTGCCCCTAACAAAGTTGACGAGGAAGGATGTGTCATTCTCCTAGGATGATAGATGCCAGTGTTCTTTTTAGATGTTGTAGGAGAAGTTGATAAGTGCACTGGTTCTGATCTTACCTGAGCAAGAAAAAGAATACATAATCTTCTATGATGCATCCAAGAATGGTTTGGGTTGTGTGTTGATGCAGGACAAGCAAGTGCTTTCTTTTGCTTCCCGATAGCCTAAGAAACACAAGGATAATTACCCAACCCACGATCTGGAGTTGGATGTTGTAGTTCATGCTTTGAAGATATGGAGGCACTACCTGTATGGGGAGAAGTGTCATATCTTCATGGATTACAAGAACCTAAAGTACATCTTCTCACAACAGGAGATGAACATGAGGCAACGACGCTGGATGGAGTTAATCAAGGATTATGACTGCACGATTGATTATCATCTAGGAAAGGTGAATGTTGTGGTATATGCATTGAGTAGGAAGTCTTTGTCTTTGCCTATGGATGGAGCCCAATTGAGTTATTTGGTGTGCCACAAGCGAGACATGTTGATCTCCCTACATTAGATGAATGTTAATCTAGAAGTTTCTTTTCTAGTAGGATTGTTAGCACAGTTGCAGGTTAAGCCCACATTGATACAACAGATCAGAGAGGCACAATAGGTTGATACCGTGATACAACAGATTAGATCAGAGTTTGGCAACAAGAAACATGATGGCTTCCACGAGTCAGATGATGTGACCGTTTGTTACCATGGCATAGTAGTGGTTCATGATACTGATGACCTAAGAAAGATGGTGATGGAAGAGGCTCACTCATCCATGTACGCCATGCACCCATGTAGCACCAAGATGTATCATAAATTGAAGGATATGTATTGTTGGCCTAGTTTGAAGAAGGACGTGTCTGAGTTCATTGCGAGATGTGTTATGTGTCACCAGGTTAAAGCTGAGCATCAAAAGCCTGTAGGGATGTTACAATCGTTACCTATACCATAGTGGAAATGGGATCATGTGACTATGGACTTTGTGGCTGGTCTGCCTTGGAAAGCCAAAGGTCATGATTCCATCTGGATGATTTTTGACAGGTGATCAAGTCAGTGCATTTTCTTCCTGTGAAGACGACGCATACCTTTGAGAAGCTTGCCCATATCTATGTTGATGAAGTAGTGCATTTGCATGGTGTTCTAGCAACTATCGTGTCTAATAGAGGCCCTCAGTTCACAAGTCACTTCTGGAAGTGACTGCACACAACTTTGTGTATGCAATTAAGGTTCGACACCACTTTTCACCCACAAATAGATGGTTAGTCTGAGAGGACCATTCTAACTTTGGAGGACCTATTGAGAGCATGTGTTCTTCAATTTTTAGTCAGTTGGGACATACATCTCAGTTTGATAGAGTTCGCCAACAACAATAGCTATCATAGTAGCTTCGACATGGCACCCTACGAGGCATTGTATGGGAGGCATTGCATGTCTCTACTATGTTGGTATGAGATGGGTGAATACCAGCTTCTTGGTCTTGAGCTTGAGAAGCAGATGACAGAAAAGATCAAAGTAATCCAATAATAGTTAAAGGCAACACATGATAGATAGAAGTTGTATGCAGATAACTATCATAGACCCTTGGAGTTCCAAGTGGGAGACATAATGTACCTTAAGATATCACCTTAGAAAGGTGTTCTGAGGTTTGGGAAGAATGGTAAGTTGGCTCCTAGGTTTATGGGACCTTACTTAGTGGTGGCATATGTTGGGAAGGTGGCCCACAAGTTGGAGTTGCCACATGAGTTGCACAGGTTGCATCCAATGTTACATGTGAGTATTTTGAGGAAGTTTCGTCCTAATACAGAGTTGATGTTACATCCTGTGGAGGTGGAGTTTGATGAGGATATGTCCTATGTTGAAGGATAGTGTTGATCCTTGACAAAAGTGTGAAAAAGCTGAAGAAGAAGGACATAGTGCTTGTAAAGGTTTTGTGGCATCATCTTGGTGTTGAGGAAGCCACGTGGGAGCTCAAGGAAGAGATGAATAGGAAGTACCACTCTCTTTTCTCTTAGGATTTTGGGGGTGAAATCTTTGTTAGGGATTTATGGCTAGTAAGGACCCTGACATGAGTTTTGGGGTAACCCTATTTGCTTTGGCTTGATCATGTGTTTAGAACCTTTGTCTAATCATTTTAGATGTGATTAGATCGTGTGGAGAAGTTAAGTCTCCAGTTTGAGCTTGTTTGGATGATGTTTAAGCTTTCTGTGCTAATTTGGGTGCATATTGTAATTTACCCAATACAAGGGGGTTGATGTGCAATTAAACACCTCTAAATTGTTCCTTCTCTCTCTTGTCTTCATGAGGGAGAGTGTGGTTCTTTGGGGCTCCTTGCTTGGCTCTTGGTTGAGTAGTATCACCCTTAGTGAAGATTAGGGTTTTTTAGGGTTTGTATGTCTTAGCCTTGTGACCTTATTGTTTTTCCTTGACCTAGGTCACGACCAAGGGCCTGTGGTGGGGTGTTTTAGTCACGACACTTCCCCCTTGGTATGGTGGTCATGACCAAGGTTGTCTTGGGTTGAGGTAGGGGTTGGAGAGGTGTGTTTTGACCTAGGCCTCATGGGGTGGTCTTGATGTTGCAATCTTGTGGAGATGTTGTGGTGTGTCGTGACCTTGGAACCCTAGGTGTGTCACAGTCACAACGTAGGGTTGGTTTCTTAGGTAGTCGAGATCCTACCTAGGGATTATCACCATATCTTGCATGTGGACCTTATGTGGTTGCATGTGGATGCATGTTGGTCCTTTTAATGGATAAATATTTATTTGGAGCTCTATCTTGTTGACACCTCATCCTTTGTCTTACCTCCCTCCTCCTTTGCTATATGAACCCTCTTCTATCCATGAAAGTGGTTATTTTTTGTCATCTTCTTCCTCCCTTCTCTTGTGCTTGTCCTTGGGGCTTGGTGTATCAAGAAGGAGTGCTCTTGGTTCCTTGGAGGTGGCTCGTCCCTTGCATGTGGTGCTTATGGTGATCCTTGGCCATCCCTAACTCTAGTGAGCCGTTTATCTTCTTTCTTTGGTCTTCCTTCAGATCTTCTACCCTATCTTCTTCCTTCTTCTTGGCCTTAAGCCATGTTTTCACAAGGTGATGCTCTAGTGAG
Organism: Alisma plantago-aquatica; assembly: GCA_963693085.1. Lineage (NCBI taxonomy): Eukaryota > Viridiplantae > Streptophyta > Magnoliopsida > Alismatales > Alismataceae > Alisma > Alisma plantago-aquatica. Next base: position 936,779,289 of record OY856413.1, on the reverse strand, counting down.
TGAGAGAGTGTTTCTTCTCTCTTTTCTTCCTTCTTTCTTTGGTTCGGTTTTGGAGTTTTTCTCTCTCTTCTTGATCTATTCTTTGACCTTGGTGTTTCTCCCTTCTTGAGGTTCTCTTGTAGCCAAGTGTGGAGCTTCTTTAACCCTTGGATCCTGTTCTGGTGGTGATCTTCTTAAGGCGGGTTATATAACACTAAACCCTCTCTATTATTGCACTTCTTGTTATGTTATGTTGATGTTCCTCCTTTAAGACGACCGAGACATGGGTATGGGCATCGCAGTCGTGACATAGCTGATTGAGTTGGTCGTGACCTAGTTGGCTTTGGTCGAGATGTCCCTTCTTGCGGTGTTGTTTGACCTAGTAACATTGGGTTGAGACCTATGGGGCATAACAACCTTGAAACCCTTAGCTTCTTGCCTTAGCTTTGTGAAGACAACCCTCAGTGTGGTGGTCATGACATGGTGGTGTTGAGGTGTCACAGTCATGACATATAGGTGGTCGAGGAGCTTGGTTGCGACACATGGTTGAAGGGGTGAAGAGAAACCCTAACCCTAATGCCCCAGGCATGACATGAAGGGGGTGGTCATGACATGGTGTAGAAGTGAAGGTCGAGATGCCCATGGTGTATGCCATGGTTGTGACATAATATGGAGGGTGGTCATGACCCATGTGCCTAAGTGGTTAACATGTGGTGATGGTGGGTGGTTATAAAACATGTATGAACATCTAATGCTAATCATGTATACATATGTGTCATGCTATTTTGTATGATCTCCAATATTCTATAATGATGTTTCTTAATCCTAATACACTCCATGATGGTGGATAGTGGTGGTTGTAGGATGGTTAGTTGACCTTAACCTTCTGGACTCTAATCGGTAAAAAGTGGAAACCCTAAACCCTAAAAGTGAACCAGCCTTGCTTATATCCTTACCATGGATGGTTATGATGTTTTATGATTATCTCTCTTGATTATGATCTTCTAACCATGTAGGTGTTTTGTAATTGATTATCATAGCTAGTTTGATCTATGATGGCTATGATGTGAGACATGATTGAATATGCCCTTGTGAGGCATGCTGATTATACATGTGATACATGAATATAGTGGTTGCACCTTATGACCTAAAAATGGTTATTGTTCTGACATAAAAGTATGTTTAGGATTGATATCCCATGGCTTGTGTCTTGGTTGATTATGTTGTGAATGGCAATAATACATGCATCATGAGAGATATGTGACAAGTTCACACCCTATATGTTTCATCTGCAGGAAGAGTACTATACCCTTATGTTTATAGAATTTGTTATGATTTTATATGTTGTAACTTGATTGATGCTAAAAGATACTTAAATGACCTAACTAATCAAGAGAAATCTAATAATGTATATTTGCCCTATGCCATAGATCTATTCAGTGTTAGCACTTGCTGAATGGTGAAATGAGTTTAAATCGGAGCGCATATTTTTGAATATGCGGGGGTGAGGACGAATATCCCCTTATGTCCAGGATATGTGATATAGGATTGGCTGTGGGCCTTACCCTAGTAGGAATGTGGCTTTAGGACGTAGCTCAGTGATATGTGATACAAGATTGGTTGTGGACCATACCTTGGTAGGAGTGCGATTGTGGGTGATAGCTCAATTTCACTAGCACCGTGACCTATACCAAGGATGGCTAGGCTTGTACAACTGGATTATATGTCATTAGTAGTAGTTTGACTGGTGATGTCACTATAGGTTCACTCATACTGACAGAGGGGGTGAGGTCGTGGGTTCTGACTCTTCCATGGACCTTGTATGGCGCTGATTTCGACTTAGCAGTGGTCAGTTGGATTTGGGTGGTATGACTCAAATCCTTGGGACACAATAAAACATGTAACTAGCAATGTAGCATACTCGTATAGGATCAAATATAGAAACATTGGATGAGGCCTTGCTTGCTTTTATACAGTATAGTTGGTAGTGAATACACATGTTCTTCATATTCCTTTTATGATGATAAGATGTTTTATAATCCTATTACAATTTCTTATTCTGTTAGTGATGATTACTTTCTTATCATGGTTGTATCTTTACTAATGTTCTTTAATCATCTTATCTGTGCTAATAATAGTGTTGGTGGAGAGTTATATCTCCCACTGAGATTTTGAATCTCACCACATTATTTTCCCACATCCTTTTTAGGTGGACGTTCATGAGGAAGTAGAGATCGTGCAACAGATGTTAAGTTGTAGCAAGAAGGATAGTAGCTACAAAGTTCGAATTGTTGCTGGTGGTTCTTTTGTTGTCAGAGTCCTAGAGTCATCCCTGTACACTCAGGTCCTTGGGATGGTTTCTGGGTGTGATTTGTAGACATGTTTCGATATGAGGTTTGTCTTGTATGCCCTTGTCATGTATGGACACACACACACACACACACACACACATATATATATATATATATATATATATATATATACATAGAGAGAGAGTCAGGCTAGAATACACTCGAGTGTACAGATCACACAAATACACTCAAGTGTGTTTTCATATCAAGATTATTTTTTACAAAATGTAAACCATTTATCTTCACCATAATACTATAACTAGGCTACAATCAAATTTTGAGCCCATTTGGATGAGTGTAAGTCACTCATCCAAGGGCAACAAAATCGACACATGAAACTAATTTGAAATGCATAATTTTTGCGGTCTTTATAACATGACCTATAAATGTCCAAATGTGCTCAAATTTTGCATATGAACTATTCACAAGATGTTTAAGAAGATCAATAGATTAGATTTTTGAAAAAAATATTGCTTCATGAAAAACTACTTGAATGTATTCTACTCCGAATACACTTGAGTGTATTCTAGCATGACTCTCTCTCTACATATATATATATATATATTTGTGTGTGTGTGTGTGTTTCAGATAGGTTTTCTTGTAACAGGTTGATGGCATACATGGTAAGTATCTTGCGACATGAAAGGACTCATATGTGAAGGTTTTTCCTTTTGGATCTTAATGAAAATGGTTTTAAACTTCTAGAGTTTTCCAGTAATCTATTTGTTTAAGGATTTTTTCCATTATTAGTTTTGAGTTTTCTCATGGTTTGTGGAACAGGATGTCACAGATATAATGGTCTCAATCCCAATTAACAAGAAATAATATAAAAACCACTTATGGTAACACTCCTACTCAAGCGTGAGGGTAGATACTGCATATTGCCATCTTGTCACCCATATACTTAAAAAGTGATGGAGGAAGTGTTTAAGTCAAGATATGAGCAAGTTGATCATTGGTATGTAAGTGAAGAGTCACAATCTTCTTGGGTTTAACCAAATATTGTACAAATGACAATCAACTTCGATACATTCCATATCATCATCATCATCCTCATCATCTAAGCCTTAGTCCCAACTATATTGGGGTTAGATACATGGATCCATCATTTTCATTTAACTCTATCATTGGTCATATTCTAGTCGAGATGTAGAGTTTCAAAATATCTCTTTATAATCTCTTCCCATGTTAATTTAGGGCCTTCCTCTTCTTTTGTAATTTGTGCTTAACTTTGATATATTTTGTACATTCATGTAAAATTGGATTATAGGAAATATGGACAACTACTTGGTTGTCATAATAAGGACAATCTGGAGTTTGATAAGAAATATTGAATCTAGTCAAAATGGATTGAACCCACTAAGGATCACAACATTCATGGGTCATCTCATAATATTGAACTTTAGTGTTAGAGCGAGCAACTCTTGGTTGCTTTTTTCTTCTCTAGGCCACTGGATGATCCCCAATCATGATACAAAGGCCAAAGGTGGAGTTACAGTCTTTGGTATCTCCTACCCAATATCTAAAAATAGTGATAGTCTTATGTTGAAGATATTTGCAGATGAATTAATGGGGCACTCTTGATATTGTGAAGGATACATCAAATGTTTTACAAATTTTGTTGGAAGGGTGAACTCATGTGCTAACTAACTCCCATAACATGGGTTATAGCATGTTTAGTAATTATTTGATAGATCAAAGTTTCAACTACTCGATGATTTTTTATCAGGAAATAGGCCCCTTCCCAGAGAGGAGCCTTGTTATGGTAATCCATAGGGGTAGACATAGGCTTAGCATACATTGTCTCAATCTTTTGGAGTAGATACAATACAAAACATCATTAAGAAAAATTGATCCATTCAAATGAGAAAAGGACTTCTATCAAATAAAAAATATACTACAGATTTCTAAATCCTTATTATGAAAATAGGCTTCTAGGGACTATTTTGGTTTGTTGATGCCAATAATGTTACTTCCAATGATTATATTATCGTCCATATAAACAATAAGAAGACTATTCCAACATGGGAGTTTTGATGAGAATAACAAATGATCTTCAGTTGATCATTGGAAATCTATCTTTTCAAGTATTATGCTAATCTTTTTGAACTAGGCTCTAGGATATTGCTTGAGACCATATAACGATATTCAAAGTTGAAGACTTTATGAGAAGATTCCCCCCCAACAACAAAATTGGAAGGTTGATGCATATAGAACTCTTCTAGAAGATCTCCATTTAGGAAGAGATATCTTAATATATAATGGAAAGAGTGGCCAGTCAAAGTATGCTGCTAAAGAGATAAGAATGATGATCAAAGCAAATCTCATAATAGGAGAGAATGACTCAAAACAATCCATGCTAAAGGTTTAACTAACCCTTTTGCAACTACATGAGCCTTTCGTCTCTCAATGGAGCCACTGTAAGGAGTGGGATCCTAAAGAGGAACCACTCCCTACTAAAAATTTGAATAACAAAACATCCATCCCAAACATACTCAAAAGATATGCTGAAATGGGTGTAAAGTTTTCAAATCTCATTAAAGGTATTCAAAACAAACAAAGTGTAGCAGCAGAAGAAAATAATGACTATATTCAACTTCGCAACATGATTACAAAAGTATAACTCAATCTCCCACATAGGGTTTACATGTATGATATAGCATAAGGATGTAAGATAGAGGGAAGTCTAAACCATAACAACTTTGTCTCTAAGATTTAACTCCTTAAGCTATGTCCATATCTTCATGCCATATCATCCAAGTCCTTCACCTAGGGTTGCAAGCATACCTAGCAAGAAGACAAAAATAGAAGACATCAACAAAGGCTGGTATGTGCATACTAAATAGGAAATTGAGCAATTTATAAAGAATAAAACATCAAGTATAAAAGGCTTCCTATAAAAAAGTAAGTACTACCCAATCAGGCATAAAAGAACATAAATAACGAAATAAGAATGAAGCAAAAAAGTATATAAATAAGGCATCAATGTGTTTCACCTGTGACAAATCTAGAATAATATATCATGTAGGTAGGAAATACACATCTACCAAAATAATGTAGAGTGAGAAGGGTATTATATACATCTTCTCTATAATAGGGTGGTGGCGGGGTCAGTCAACATCTGATGAGAAGGAATTTTCACATATGCCATAATTTATAAACATGTACGAATTTTCACATCTACTTTCATATGTGGGAATTTTCACATCCACAGAAAAGCACATTTGACATTATACTAGTAGTTATCACATGATGCATATCAAAAGATAAACAATAATAAAAGAATAATGTGCCATAAAAGTAACATCCACTACCATGGTGGGAAAAGAAGCAACATCCACTACAAAGTGGGCACATATCATCAAATAAGTCCAACATGCACAAAGGATATGAAAAAGAGTCCAAGAGAATATCCATGATCACAAGATCAGTAACAAAATAAGAAAGTTCACAAGAACTATGATTTCAAAAGAAAATACATAGTGTATAGGCTAATGTCCATAGGACCAAGAGAGACAAAAATAGGTTATTGCTCAATATAGAAGAGTAGGAGATGCAAACATATCTTATAACAGAGTCCTAGAAACACTCATCACCAAACTAGTTGTTTCCAAGATCAACCTTGCCTAAATACAAATTACATGTATTAGGGGTTTGAGATTCATATATATATATATATATATATATATATATATATATATATATATACACATATATATATATACATATATATATATATATATATAATGAAACTCCGATTCTAGACCTTTCTACAAAACATCAGATTTTGGACTCCAAACCTAAAACAACTGACTTATTAGGTTTTTCTTATTAAGAAAACATATTTATTTACTAAATTTGGAGTTCATTTGAATTAGTTACCATTTTTAGGGATTTTTATATTAATTAATTAGATCCTTAAAAATCCATCATTAAAAACATCAAAATCAAGCTTTAAAACTATTTTTATTAGAAACAACACATTTTTTATTCCAAAACATATTTTACTTTAATTTTTGGACAAATAGATCAAAAGATATGATTTTTTTAATTCAAAAAGTGTATAAAGTTGTCAAAGAGCCCAAGAAGGGTTTTGACGGCTCTGCTAGGGTTTCATGTGCGGCGGTGGGTTCGGCGGCCGGGGAGGCCGGGGTGGTCGAGGATGTTTCGGCAGATCCCGACCACCGGAGACAGCGATGAGGGAGGAGGAATGACAGACGGAAGAGATGGAAGGTATGGAGGGGGCTACTAGTCTCGAGGAAGTCGAAGTCATCATGACTTCAGAGACTGCTGCGGCGACGTCTACCGAACTTGAGGGAGGAAAGGAAGGGCAGTCACCGGCCACCATCTTAAACGAACACGACAAGTCGGCAGACTTGCACAATAATCCATTGGTGGAGTCTGTTCGGACGTGCAAGAAGCAATCTCAACATGAGATTCTCAGAAGACTGGGAATCTCCTTGAACTTTAATGAACGTAGGAAGGATGTAACGAACCCAAATCTAGGTATCACCTCTATTTTATTTTTCCCGAAAAAAAAACTTAAATTCAATTTCTCTTAAACTTTGTTTAGTAATTTCAACTCTAAAAATAATCTTAGGATAATTTAGACTTTATATCACCACCCATTTACATAATCATACATGGTAGTGACATTGTGGACTTTTGGAAATTTAATTCACATATTGTGGAGAGCGAGGCCATATCAGATGTAATACCATCTTTTACTCGAGAGAGAGAGAGAGAGAGAGAGAGATTTAATGAGTAGAAAATACCTAGAAACTATTTTAACAATATAGAATATAAATTATCCTTTTATTAGGCTAATTAACACCCCTTTATTAGTATTAACGCCTAACATTTTTGATATGGATTTATGGGGTCAGATTATGTACCTTGACGGTTTAAGAGTCAGCCTACGAAATTAGGAGTCTAAAGAAGGATTAATTGTACCCTTTTAATGCTTTGAAGGAGAAGATATGAGGTGGCCTTTAATACTTTGATTTCATTCATCACGTTAATTGACCAAGGTTCAAGAGCTTATTAATATTTTGATTTTAAGAGAGTACACTGAGAGCGGGTGCAAGGCTCTGTCTTCCTTCCGCATGAACTGGGAACCCAGGCGTTACGGTCCCTCTCCCACCGATGGCCTCCACTCCACGCCTTCATTTCCTGCCTTAACACCGGATACGCCTCGAAGGAATGAAATGGTCTAGGAGAACCCTAAAACGAGGCCTAAGACGTTGCATTCTCTAAACACCCAACAACTCCTCCCGCAGACCTTCGTCATCCCATAGTAGTGCTTGGCCGCCTGGACTTAATAACTCCTGACGACACGGAACTACTCACATGAGTAGTGTGATTCCTTCTCTACTGATCCCTAATCCCAATTTCTATGGTGCGTTGTGGAGTCCTCATGCTGGAGTGACCCTTGTCTCCGGTGAGGAGCATCTCGCAGCGCCATCGTGGTGGATCGCAGGCCGATCCCAGGTAGGAGCACCATTTCCATACCATAATTTTTCAATCGTCATTTTCAGTTAGTGTTGGTTTTGCCCAAATCAATGGGTCGACGAAATCCCCTGTTTTCCCGTGGGCATGCTCTTGTGAATGGGAAGCATTGTTTGTTCTGACCCTCAAGTCCGAGCACTAGATCCACTGCTGGTTCGAGTAGACAATTCTGACCGGTCCGTTTCTGATCTTGGTTCCCTCTCCGCCGCCGTCGTGTGGAGATGATGAGTTAGATTCAGGATTTCAGCGTCCTTCGTACCTCAGACGACTCGTTTTCTGAGGCCACGCCTCATTTTATTGCGTCTATATATGCATCGATTACTGTGTATCTACTACAAGTATTGGAGCTAGAAGTATGAATTTGTCAAGATGGTATGTGTATTGGCTGCCCGATTTCTCCTATTGCGATTTGTGTGAGGTCCTTGACAGTAATGATGCAATTCTGATCGGTGATGCCAAACTATTTATCAGCCGTGAGGAGGATCTTCCATTATGATTTATCATTCACATTTGCAGTACCTCGTTCCGAATCCAAGTAACATGCCCAAATCATGTATTGTTGTCTTTCTGGGAACGGTCAAGGTGGTAGATCAACCGCTGAGTTCTGGGAGGCGATGAGTAGCTTTGGTTTCTAATTTCTTCGTATCTAGTCATTTTTAGAAGCGTACACCTCTGTTTATTTTTCTGTATCTGATATACTCTGCCTTCCAACTTGGTATCAATGATTGCTCCTGCAGCAAGTGTGAGGGAGAGGCAAGAGACGTGTGTTCTTTTGAATCGCGATCAAACACCGGATGATGATTTTTGTTTTTGGAAACCGAGAACAAACATTGCTGGTTAGATAGTGCTTACCTAATTAATTATAGTGGATAGCTGGACTCTGTTAATCAGTGGGAAACCAGAAGATGAGGTGGTTGTTTGGCATTTTTTTTCAGTTAATTAAATGTGCCGCTGATTAATAAGACTTAATTAGTCATGTTTCACGTATTAGGACCTTACTGGTCATGGAATAACTTATTTGCAAATTACCTTTCGATTTCATTCCAACTCGCATTGACTAGTCACGATGTTGGTTGGAAATCCAGGAGATATTAGTCATTATTTTCATGTGGCTTCAGTACCTATATACGGTAGTAGTTGGTTTGACCGGATCGATCAATATTGAGTCAGTGGATAATTATAGATGAGTGTGTGGATGTTTTAAAATCAGGCAGATTTTATGAATATTTAGGCTTCAGGACCTAACCTGAGATTTTAAGGGAAGTGTTTTGCAAGACGATCATACTGGAATACCCGCATGATGAAATGCGCATTCGACTGATTGAATTTCTAATCGATGATGCTCTTTGGAGTTCCTTCTACAAAGTATACCTTGAGTTTTAAAACGCAAGTACTGCCTGGATGTTTGGGAAATCAGATAGTATAATCATGATTTTCCCTGTACCATTTGTTGCAATTTCAGGACTAGTATGGGTTAAGTTTGGGTGATTATGTGATTCCATACATGGGATTTTCCGGGCGTTTAGCACGGACCATTGTGCCAAATATCAATTTTCATAGGGAGTGTTTAGCTGGTTTAAATATTGCATAAGGAACAATATTAACACAGTATAATATTATGCGTAGGTGATATTAAACTTGGCTCAGACCTAGGTGACATTTTATTTGGCGTAAGTAGAACTTGAGGTATGTACTCCTCCCTATTTATAACTGGGCATTTATATGATTAACTTTTCCCATAATGAGGCATCTTTTGTAATACTTAATCTTATTCCATTTGTTGGACAATTCATATACTTTCAGTTGGATTTATTATTATTCTTTTGAAATTACTATCATGCTGAATTGGGTTAATGACCCCATCTACTATTGTGCTTAAATCATGCCATATGTTTGTGAAAGGTATATCTTGCCACTCTATTTATGCATGTTAGATAGTTCGGCTAGTTTAACTATTGTAGACGCTTATGCGTAACCATTAGGGTATGCTTTTCTACCCGGGGTATGCTTTTCTACCCTTATATATATACAGAGGCGTGCTTTTCCGCCTAGGGTGTGTTTTTCCACCCATTTTACTTAGGCCAATGACCCAGTGGTGTCATGGCCCTACTATAGTTACTTTAGTCAAATATATCTACATGCGAAATTATTATGATTGTTGTGATATTGTGAATGGTTAATGGCAAGGTGTATTATTTCACTTGTTTATTTATATGCCTCATTCTTTTGGAAATTCCTTCTTTTGGTACTTCTCATTGAAACTTACCTAGCTTTAATGGCCCCCTTTTGATGGGAACATCTTACTTTACTTTTTAATGCCCTAGTTAATCCTCTAATGTACCTACTCAACTTTTGATGATACATATCTTGTTTTCCTATTCTTCTGGGTGTTCCCTCCACCCAGGTGTAGGTGCTTGACAGGACAAAGACTCAGGATGTTTGTGAGCTAATTGATGGACATAAGGACAACTTGAGATAGCCTTATTACCCTCTGCATATGGGAATATGTGTGTATAGGTGTAATCTTTTCATTTTATGTACCACCCTTAGGGTGAGAAAGTTATGTACATGAGAACATTTTGTAACTTTGTAAATAGTTATGTTTTCCGCTGCTTAAATATTACATGGCTCGTGTTTTTACCATTGAGTGGGCCCACTATCGGGTCCCACTCTTTACAGAATGGTATCAGAGCCTAAGCATTCGGTAACTAGACTATTTCAAGTTATCCTAGATTGTTCCTTAGTAGGTAGGTGACCCTTAGAGGTTGTTGTCATACCTAAACCCGAATGGTGATTACCAATTTGGGTTTCACCCCTATCTAATTTTGTAGTATATATGTATCCCATACCTAGTATGCGAATGACCTATTTTTGGATAAAACCCTATCAGTCCTAGCCTCTCTTTAATGGTTTGCTTTCTATATTTATAGGTTGACTCTCCTAGGGAGTAACATCTACCTCCTTCCTTAGTTGAGGACAATTCATCTATTATAAAGAATAGGTTGATTTGAACTCACATAATTATGTATAACCCTAGTACAAGTCATTAAACCTTTAACTTTTGTTGTTTTCTAGCATGCATGTGGATGTACACGTTATGTGGACTAAGAATGTTTGGATACACATTAACTTAGAATATTGACATGCGTTTTAGATTTTGAGATGTTCTATGATAGTACATGATGATAGGAACTAGATCCTTAAGGTTAGGGTTGTTTTTCTTGCAACTGGGGGTTATTCCAACATAGTTTTTCTTGAGACTCACCATCCAAGGGTTGGATACATTTAGATAAACTTGCAATATATCATAAATGAGGATTTATTGAAGACATATGTTTTAAATAACAATCGTTGGGATTTCTTCCCTCACATACTCATAAGGTAGGAATGATTATTATCTCCCTTGTCCTATAAGGAAATGATCATGTAGTTGGATCATATAATAAAACCTTGTGCTATATTAATTTTCCTCGAGGATATATATAGGCACAATCATGTTTGGAAACTATGGTGGATACTCTTTTTCATGAAACTTTGAATGTACATCGATTATGAGGTTATGTGAGGTAGGTACATCTAGGGTTGATCCTTAAAGAATTGACCACTCTCTCATCACCATCGTGTAATTAGTTTACCTAGTGCGTGAGATGAGGAGTTGTTTGACTATCTAGTTGACATGGGCTTATAATGACACCATGGTAGTTAACCAACTAGGGAAGTAGAAACCCTAATCAATTCTTATTATGGTTACACAATCTTTTAAATAAATGATGTTTTCAGATATGATGATCTAAGTCATGATTAGGAGAATGGTAGGATTATGAAGGTTGTGCCTAGTAGGACCTTCTAGAAGTTAACTGCATGCTGGAAGAAACTTGCATCCCCTCCTAACCTAGAATGTGGATATGATTGTTGTATTCCTTGAAGGCATGTGTAGAGAAACCTCTTTTGTGAAGATGAAATGATGTTAAGGTGATAGTATATGTTATATGTGACAAATAGTGGTCGACTTGGTTCTCGACTTGATTTTGGCGCCATTTTAGATTTCCAACGTAAGGTTTCCATCGTCAAACTTATTTTTTTTGTTATATTATATTTAAAAAAAAATCAGATTTCATCGATGATTTTGGAACCAAGTCACCACAACAAAGAAGTTGTAGTAGTAGATAGGCCTTAGTGTAGAAATCATTAATTTGTAGGTTCAACTTTCCGACCCTAGATATAAAGAATAAATATAATGGCTATATTCTTGTCTTCTACCTCTCTCAACTCTATGTATGGTTAGATTGGTCCTTTTAAGGGATGGAGCCTTGTACACTTAGGTCTGTAACTTAAATTAGTGAATAATTGAAATCAATGGTTATTAGCATCAGAAATTGTTAATGAAAGGGATAAGAAACATCATAATAGTATGATGGACAAACCTCCTTAATTATGTAGAAAAAAAAACTAAAAATGATGATATCATCCTCAATCTTAGTATAAATTTCCTAGACCAATTCACGATATGAGAAGATAATAAGATGTGATGGATAAAATAATGTAAATTCTGGTTGGGTTCTGCATACAATTGTTATGTGACTATGTTATGCTAGGACCCCTATATTAACTTTGTCTAGAGAATTAGAAATTTATATTTTGTTAGAAAATTACAGCTTAGTATTTTAAGTTGTAGCTTTGTGGATTTCGGGGACGAAATCCTCTTTAAGGGGTGGTGTTCTGTAACGAACCCAAATCTAGGTATCACCTCTATTTTATTTTTCCCAAAAAAAACTTAAATTCAATTTCTCTTAAACTTTGTTTAGTAATTTCGACTCTGAAAATAATCTTAGGATAATTTAGACTTTATATCACCACCCATTTACATAATCATACATGGTAGTGACATTGTGGACTTTTGGAAATTTAATTCACATATTGTGGAGAGCGAGGTCATATCAGATGTAATACCATCTTTTACTCGAGAGAGAGAGAGAGAGAGATTTAATGAGTAGAAAATACCTAGAAACTATTTTAACAATATAGAATATAAATTATCCTTTTATTAGGCTAATTAACACCCCTTTATTAGTATTAATGCCTAACATTTTTGATATGGATTTATGGGGTCAGATTATGTACCTTGACGGTTTAAGAGTCAGCCTACGAAATTAGGAGTCTAAAGAAGGATTAATTGTACCCTTTTAATGCTTTGAAGGAGAAGATATGAGGTGGCCTTTAATACTTTGATTTCATTCATCACGTTAATTGACCAAGGTTCAAGAGCTTATTAATATTTTGATTTTAAGAGAGTACACTGAGAGCGGGTGCAAGGCTCTGTCTTCCTTCCGCATGAACTGGGAACCCAGGCGTTACGGTCCCTCTCCCACCGATGGCCTCCACTCCACGCCTTCATTGCCTGCCTTAACACCGGATACGCCTCGAAGGAATGAAATGGTCTAGGAGAACCCTAAAACGAGGCCTAAGACGTTGCATTCTCTAAACACCCAACAACTCCTCCCGCAGACCTTCGTCATCCCATAGTAGTGCTTGGCCGCCTGGACTTAATAACTCCTGACGACACGGAACTACTCACATGAGTAGTGTGATTCCTTCTCTACTGATCCCTAATCCCAATTTCTATGGTGCGTTGTGGAGTCCTCATGCTGGAGTGACCCTTGTCTCCGGTGAGGAGCATCTCGCAGCGCCATCGTGGTGGATCGCGGGCCGATCCCAGGTAGGAGCACCATTTCCATACCATATATTTTCAATCGTCATTTTCAGTTAGTGTTGGTTTTGCCCAAATCAATGGGTCGACGAAATCCCCTGTTTTCCCGTGGGCATGCTCTTGTGAATGGGAAGCATTGTTTGTTCTGACCCTCAAGTCCGAGCACTAGATCCACTGCTGGTTCGAGTAGACGATTCTGACCGGTCCGTTTCTGATCTTGGTTCCCTCTCCGCCGCCGTCGTGTGGAGATGATGAGTTGGATTCAGGATTTCAGCGTCCTTCGTACCTCAGACGACTTGTTTTCTGAGGCCACGCCTCATTTTATTGCGTCTATATATGCATCGATTACTGTGTATCTACTACAAGTATTGGAGCTAGAAGTATGAATTTGTCAAGATGGTATGTGTATTGGCTGCCCGATTTCTCCTATTGCGATTTATGTGAGGTCCTTGACAGTAATGATGCAATTCTGATCGGTGATGCCAAACTATTTATCAGCCGTGAGGAGGATCTTCCATTATGATTTATCATTCGCATTTGCAGTACCTCGTTCTGAATCCAAGTAACATGCCCAAATCATGTATTGTTGTCTTTCTGGTAACGGTCAAGGTGGTAGATCAACCGCTGAGTTCTGGGAGGCGATGAGTAGCTTCGGTTTCTAATTTCTTCGTATCTAGTCATTTTTAGAAGCGTACACCTCTGTTTATTTTTCTGTATCTGATATACTCTGCCTTCCAACTTGGTATCAATGATTGCTCCTGCAGCAAGTGCGAGGGAGAGGCAAGAGACGTGTGTTCTTTTGAATCGCGATCAAACATCGGATGATGATTTTTGTTTTTGGAAACCGAGAACAAACATTGCTAGTTAGATAGTGCTTACCTAATTAATTATAGTGGATAGCTGGACTCTGTTAATCAGTGGGAAACCAGAAGATGAGGTGGTTGTTTGGCATTTTTTTAGTTAATTAAATGTGCCGCTGATTAATAAGACTTAATCAGTCATGTTTCACGTATTAGGGCCTTATTGGTCATGGAATAACTTATTTGCAAATTACCTTTCGATTTCATTCCAACTCGCATTGACTAGTCATGATGTTGGTTGGAAATCCAGGAGATATTAGTCATTATTTTCATGTGGCTTCAGTACATGTATACGATAGTAGTTGGTTTGACCGGATCGATAAATATTGAGTCAGTGGATAATTATAGATGAGTGCGTGGATGTTTTAAAATCAGGCAGACTTTATGAGTATTTAGGCTTCAGGACCTGACCTGAGATTTTAAGGGAAGTGTTTTGCAAGACGATCATACTGGAATACCCGCAGATGAAATGCGCATTCGACTGATTGAATTTCTAATCAATGATGCTCTTTGGAGTTCCTTCTACAACGTATACCTTGAGTTTTAAAACGCAAGTACTTCCTGGATGTTTGGGAAATCAGATAGTATAATCATGATTTTCCCTGTACCATTTGCTGCAATTTCAGAACTAGTATGGGTTAAGTTTGGGTGATTATGTGATTCCATACATGGGATTTTCCGGGCGTTTAGCACGGACCATTGTGCCAAATATCAATTTTCATAGGGAGTGTTTAGCTGGTTTAAATATTGCATAAGGAACAATATTAACACAAAGTATAATATTATGCGTAGGTGATATTAAACTTGGCTCAGACCTAGGTGACATTTTATTTGGCGTAAGTAGGACTTGAGGTATGTACTCCTCCCTATTTATAACTGGGCATTTATATGATTAACTTTTCCCATAATGAGGCATCTTTTGAAATACTTAATCTTATTCCATTTTTTGGACAATTCATATACTTTCAGTTGGATTTATTATTATTCTTTTGAAATTACTATCATGCTGAATTGGGTTAATGACCCCATCTACTATTGTGCTTAAATCATGCCATATGTTTGTGAAAGGTATATCTTGCCACTCTATTTATGCATGTTAGATAGTTCGGCTAGTTTAACTATTGTAGATGCTTATGCGTAACCATTAGGGTATGCTTTTCTACCCGGGGTATGCTTTTCTACCCTTATATATATACAGAGGCGTGCTTTTCTGCCTAGGGTGTGCTTTTCCACCCATTTTACTTAGGCCAATGACCCAGTGGTGTCATGGCCCTACTATAGTTACTTTAGTCAAATATATCTACATGGGAAATTATTATGATTGTTGTGATATTGCGAATGGTTAATGGCAAGGTGTATTATTTCACTTGTTTATTTATATGCCTCATTCTTTTGGAAATTCCTTCTTTTGGTACTTCTCATTGAAACTTACCTAGATTTAATGGCCCCCTTTTGATGGGAACATCTTACTTTACTTTTTAATGCCCTAGTTAATCCTCTAATGTACCTACTCAACTTTTGCTGATACATATCTTGTTTTCCTATTCTTCTGGGTGTTCCCTCCACCCAGGTGTAGGTGCTTGACAGGACAAAGACTCAGGATGTTTGTGAGATAATTGATGGACATAAGGACAACTTGAGATAGCCTTATTACCCTCTGCATATGGGCATATGTGTGTATAGGTGTAATATTTTCATTTTATGTACCACCCTTAGGGTGAGAAAGTTATGTACATGAGAACATTTTGTAACTTTGTAAATAGTTATGTTTTCCGCTGCTTAAATATTACATGGCTCGTGTTTTTACCATTGAGTGGGCCCACTATCGGGTCCCACTCTTTACAAAGGAAGTAGCAAGTAACAAAGGACCTAGCAACGGAGGGGGCCTTGGCGCGCCTGCGATAGAAGAATTTCCGACATTACAAGGCGGGAAAGGCGGGGAAGCATCGACAGGAGGAGCAGCTCCAAGGAAAGTCGTGTCTTATAAAGACATCATCACCGACGGCGATGGAGGCGGCAAGCTGACGTTCCTCAGATTTGATGACCCGAACGCAAAACTTCTAAAGCAAGACATTAGAACAAGTATGATACAGGGAACACCGACGTTCGAAATCGAACATGAGAGGTTTGAAGCATTGATGAGGTCATGGACGTACGCGGTCGTGGTGAAGGTCATTGCTAGGAACGTTGGATTCCTCACGTTGCAGGATAGAATCAAGGCCATATGGAGGCCGGGTGGGGCTTTTAGCCTCTGTTTGGTTCTGGACTGAAACCGGATCGGCGCCTGTCGCGTAGCGCCAGCTCAGCATTTTTCGATCCGGATCGGCACAGATCAGCGTTTGGTTCAACATCCCGGAACGGTGCCATTTCGGGGTTCCGTAATCCCAAAACCCGGACCAACTCAGTCCCGGTCTGAGCGGGATTTCATTTGCAACCCAGTTTCAACCTCGTTCCCATCTTTCCGTCCCGATACTCCCCCACCCCCGCGCCACCCGATACCCTCCTTTACTCCGTCTGAGCAGTGCTGCTCGAGGAAGATGATAACTGGGTCTACAAGTAGATGTAGGTCGGCTTTACCTATTCCCCGTCCACTCGGCTCTGTCCCGGCGCCGGTGTGTGGTGGTAGTAGGTGTTTTGAGAATGCAGCTGGTAGGGCGTCACCATGGCAGTGCTGGTGGGAGGCTGTTCATGGGGCGAACAGGAGGCTGTAGCAGACAGCGAATTGAAAGCAGGTAAGGGCATTGTGTTGTCCAATCTCTTCTTCCCCCTACTGCTGTCACGACGCTTATCAATTTTGCAGGATATCGACAAACATCGAGCCGCCCCAGTCGAAAAGGCAGCAGTCGAAAAGGCATTTCTGCTATAAATTGGGGGCAGTGGTCCTCCAACTCCTCCCATTTCACCTTGTGAGTGTCGTCAACCTCCTCGCAGACGCCTTCGGTTCCGGCGATTTGTGTAGCTGCTCGACAACCTGGTCGGATCCAACACCAGTCCTTCCACGGTAAGTGCATTGTGTTCTTCTGTTGTTCTTCCGCTATTATTCGTTTGTAGTTGTGTTCTTCCATTGTTGTTCCAGTTATTAACCAGTGTCTTTGCCTTGTGTTTCTATTTTTTTGCTGCTGTGGTGCGCGTGGACGGCGACGACACTGTGGTGTGTGTGCGTGGACGGCGACGGCACTTCCGGTGTTCAGGTATGCTCTCGCTCTCTGACCCTCTCACACCATGATCATTGCCAGTTTTTGCTGCTGTGATGTCCGTTTGAGGGCAACCACATCCCTTCCTTCTTTTGTTTTTGATCCTATCCCATTCCACCTTATTTTGAATGGTGCTTTTTTTCATTGTTGTGAGCTTTGTTCAAATTGAAATACAATTCAACGTTGATAATTTGATTGTCCATTGGTTTCTGTTTAATCATATATACTATTTTGGATCCGTGCAATAGTGTATATCTGAAATGAATTCCTTGTGTAAAATGTAAATAAATGTAACAAGATTGGAAAAGCAAATACAAAAGAACACCATGTTTGAGTACAAATAATATCTTCCTAGCTTGGGCAGTCAGTTAAAATTTATGTGTGTTCCCCTGTTTGAATATGAGCTCATTGAATGTGAATATATAATTACTATTTACTGACAATAGTATTCATGCATTTTGTTTTTATACAAATATGCTTAAATGATATCATCATCATCATTTTCGACAAAGTCTCCTTGACAGGGCCTCCTTGAGAGGGCCTTATGATCCATGTCTGCTATGTGTTCTAAGGAAGAACAAGAGTGACTAATTTTTGTTGTGGGAGAAAACTAGGGTTTAATTTGGGTACTTGATTCGGTTGGGATTGGTATAATAATTTGGGGTAATCAAGCAAAGGCAAAATTGCAAATGATTTGTATAATAATTATAGCACTGGGGTAATCAAGGAATGGCAAAATTGCAAATGATTTGTATAATAATTATAGCACATGATTATTCAAATTACATATGTTTCTTATTATGTTTCTTATTCTACACATGTATTTGTTGATGTGTATGTATAAGTACAAGTACTACAAAATTTACATACAACTTGCTAAAAACTAAATTGAATTATCACTTGACTCCCTTCAATGCTTGTCGATTGTTAATATATAATCAATAGTCACAATATATTAAAAGAATCTGGTCTCCTGCCATCCCGTCCCATACTTTTGTGCTAAGATTTCAGGGTTTCACATTTTAAGCAATGCATCATTAGTTACCTGTGTTTGTTTAAAGTGAAAGTCCAAATTTGAGAAAATGTCGATATTTTGGAGAAAGCTGTGAATAGTTGAGGTTTTAGGTGTAAAAACATGCGCAAATCAGACCAATAATATTGTAAGTATTTGGTTTGACAGTTCAAAAATAGTTGCACACAAACATGGACCACTGAACAACCCAAAAGAAAGACCACACACTCACCTTAAGATAGTCATCCATGTACTGCTGTGGATTCCAAGTTCTTCAAAATCACGGTTAGTTTGTGTGCTCTTGGTAACCGGATTTGCAGCTTCTCAAGGCGTATGTGCTTGATAATTAACCAGCTTGCAGAGCATCATGTCTGTGAATGCAGTTGAGGTCCAGAGTAACACCGTCTAATTTAGTTGTTAGCGACGACCTATTGAGTGATATTATTTTGCATTTTATATTTTTGTCTTATAGGCACCTTAAGCTACAAAGGTTCTATATAATGACTATGATGATTCGGCTTTATGTGTACTCTCTTTTGCTTGACATGCCTTTCTTGCTGCTTACAGTTATGCAGCTTTCTGTGACAATAATTTTGTTAATTGTGGGCTCCATTCTTGCATATTATATGGCATTCATAGAACAAGTCTGAAACCTGAATTTCAGCAATTTTTTTATTCCATTTACAGAATTTCTGGACATAATTGACCAAATGTAAATAGGTAAATGTATAAGGTAACATTGATGGTAGAAAATCATGCTTGGATGTGTATGGAATATATTGCTTATTATATATTTATACATGCTATAAACACCGCTTACATTATTTATATATTGCAGCAGATACGGGAGTATGTCTGCCACTGACCCGAAGTTGCGTTTTATATGGTTGAGAGACAGTGACAACGGTTTAGTTTCAACACTGAGGAGGTAGTATGATATGGGTAGGTGTATCGATGGACACTTTACAAGGGATGCATGGAGGGAGACGGTCCATGAGATGCAAAATAGGATGTCGAGGCCGGACTTAACGATGGACCAGGTGAAAACTAGGTGGAAGAACCTCAAGAGGGACTATGTCAAACTTAAGCTTGTAATAAACAAGAGTGGCGTCGGATAGGATGAAGTTAGGAACAAGCCGAGGCTGCCCGACACCCCTGAGTGGAAAAAAACCCTTGCGGTACATACAATAACCTTACATTGACCGAAAATTAGTCTTTGCCACCTATAAATATTGTTATCGTAATAAACTCATATTTTTCAAATTTAGGTAAACAAAGATCTTGCTAGGTTGGTTAATCGGCCCTTTCCCCACTACTACAACATCGAGCTGATGGCGGGGAGGAACATTGCTAGAGGACATCATGCAATGTCTTCTACGGATAGACAAATACCATCCGACGTCGCCTCCGAGGAAGAAGTTGCTGCCGACCTAGATTCATCTAATACAACAATGCCCTTAGAAACGCCCATTGCAGAACCGGACTTAGGCACACCCGGGATGCAGAGTGAGGCCGACACCGGGGGAGGTGGCACAGATTCCCAGGGCGTTAGGGGAAGGACTCCTCATAGCCACAGGCGCAGGAAGCGGACATCCTTGCCACACGAACGATGCACCCTTTCTAATGAAGTGTTATCTGAATTCACACAAGTGTACACAAAGGTACACGAGTTGGGCACAAGTGTCGCCAGTAGAGCCATTGAAAAAGAGGAGTTTGCAACAATTTTACAACATTTCAATGAAAATTTTCCTGAAGCCCCTACACAAGTGTTTACAACTCTTGTGAATGCCATCAAGGATTCGACAAACTGTACGATCTACCTCAGCCTCACTGACACCCCACATAAACTAACTATATGGTTGCATGATCTTTGGGAAAGGTCCCACATAGGCAGTGCACCAGCCCGACCTTCAATGGCATCCGATTATGTGCCATCTCAGTAGGGATATGCTTCACAGTCGCCATCATCAAACTTCAATGCCACGACAAGTATACCATCTACGTGGTATACTTGTAGCAATGTTGGTGGTAGTAGTGGGAATAACACAGGTCCTTCAGCATCCTAACTCCTAACTTATAGGAGGGTTTGGGTTGTGGTTTGCTTTCCAGTATCGTTTATCAATTAACTAGTATCGTTTATCAATGAACTTTAAGATTTTAGTTTGTGATGATGGTTTATTTGTTTACGAATAGGAAAACAATTTCGTTGTTGTAATAAATATGATGCATCAGTACATTTGTAGCGCGTCAATTTTATTTGTATTTAATGTTCATGTTGTTCAATTTCATTCACATATATCATATTATGATCATGTTGCTACTCTTTTTAATGTACGAATCATGAAAGTTTGAAATCGTTTTGGTTGTAGGCATCATGTCGGGTAGTGGGCATACAGAACCAATAGACCTCCTACCACAGATTATAGATATCGTGACTAGTACAGCAAATCATGTTGCTGATGCAATAGCTGAGTCAATAGCTAACTCCATCATGGATGATATTTCTGATGATGATGACGTACCTCCTTCAATACCTAGATCAGTTAGTATTAGGAGTGGGCACCAAAAGGTGCTAGAAATAATGTTTGGTCATGAACAGAGGGCTTATGACCTATTCCGAATGCGTCCACAAACTATAAATACCCTTGTAGACAAGCTTGAGGATCATGGCTTGTTAAAGAGTAGTAGAGGAGTCTCATCAGTTGAGGCTGTATGCTACTTCCTTCAGATGGTTGGCCATGGCCATACCAATTGTGCTTTGGCGGAGGACTACATCCACTCTGGTGAAACCATCAGCAGAAAGTTCAACGAAGTATTGGACGCGGTGTGCGCGTTGTGCAATCACTACTACAGAAACAACCTTTCGCGTCGGTTTTTTAACCCCCTTTGGCGTCGGTTGTTTAACCCCCTTTGGCGTCGGTTTCTGAGCGACGCCTATGTGGGTGCTGCTAAAGGTCGAACACTTCGGCGTCGGTTTTTTAACCGACACCTATTTAACATATAGGCGTCGGTATTTTAGTAGATAACCGACGCCAAAAGGGTTCGCGCCACAGAAAACGGCGTCATCTAGGACACATTCTGCATCGGTTATCTACTAAAAGACCTACGCCTATATGGACTATAGCGTTGGTGTTTACTTGGTAACCGACGCAGAAAGTGTCCTAGATGATGCTGTTTTCTGTGGCGCGAACCAGTTTGGCGTCGGTTATCTACTAAAAGACCGACGCCATTTCCAGTACGGCTGTTGCCACATTAGGTGTCGGTTTTGGTCAGGAACCCGACGTTGTAGGTCTTTGCTGACGGTTTTCTGTAAATAACCGACGCATATATCTATTTTTTTTCATATCAGTTTGCAGGCCTACTGTGGCTGGTCAGCAGGATGAGAACCTGCAGTTCAGTTTTCTGAACTGCAGGTTTACGACATCCATTGATATCAGCCTACAAACAGGCCACAAACCTGCAAAAGTCCCAAGGAAATTTTCACACAAGTAGATACATTTAGACATCAATTCAATTCTCACATTCACACATATAGAAACATTCAAATACATGTATTAACATTCAGAAATATTCATTTACAAAGTATCATTCATTATCGCTATCAACATCCCAATTATATCTTACAGTTGCCACTGCTTGTATGGCTTTTGCCCATTCTTCTCTTATTTCATTTAATGCTTCCATCGTATATGGAGCAGGTATATTTTTTAAGCGTTTACCTATAGTGTTGTCAGTTTTAAACACCTACAAAGAGAATGATGTATATATATAAGTAATAATATAAAAATAAGATTGATATATTTCATACTAACTAATGAGACTATATATAATACCTCATGTATGGTATCGATGTCCAATGCGGCATCTTTGATAATCATCTGCATAAATCGCATCACATAGTATGTGCATGCCCAACCATTGTCTTGTGTAGCGCACTATAAATTGAAACATACAAAATAATACAACTAAGCACAATTCACATCAATAATATATACATTGGAGTCGGGAACTTACTTGTACGTTTTGCCAATTTATTGGCTGGTTCTTTTTCCTTGGGACCGTTCCTCCAGCCTTTTTGAATGCATCTAAACCCCTTCATGTTAATATAACACAGTAAATTACATAAGTAAATAGTAATGTAATAACAGATGTTAATAGATACAAAAATGAAATATTTCTCACCAGAATAATGGCATTCTCATTACGTGTCCAATTTTAGTGTTTAATGTACTTCCCGCGGGATCTAGATAATAAACAGTGAACATCCCGGGGACAATAACTAGCAACTCCCAATGTCTACCGCTAGAGGTAAAAAGTTAACAATTAATAACTCAAAATGCACAATAAAAATGGAATTTTCTTAAGTCCAAATCATAAATAAAGTAAACTTACTTGACATTGAATGGAGCTATTATTATCGTCTTCTTTTGCTGACCAAAAATTGTAAAAGCATCTATACAGTATTGTTGAACATTATCAGGGTCTTTAGCTACCATACTAATCAATGATGGAATAAAAAATCCCACATGATCAAATGCAAATTGTTTGCAATGATCTTCGACTAAGTAGCTGCAAAACATGTATTACGTATGCATTAATATATAAGAAACCAGATCACCGGATCTTACACAAGGTATATGGATGTATAAACAAGATCTCACCTTATCCATGTCTCTATCATTGATGTATTCATCCAATCATACATAAACAGTTCAATAATATCTTGTATAAATAAAGAGCTATCGTATGATTGACCTGCATAATCTGCATCTAAAGAAACAATTATCGGGCAAGGTATATTCTGTGCCCGTAGCCAACATGCCATTCCCCTACAAGCAGGACCTAACGGGTATGTTAGGTCAGTTGGAACCCAAGTTGGTAATGCGGGAAGTGGAGGTGGAGGCCTAGGTGCTCCTGGTGTCTTCTTTTTAACATGTATATATAATTTCAGATCAGTTGACATCATATATACACATTAACAGTCTAAATCAATGTAAATTTATCTTACAATTTCAGTAGTGTAGACGACATCTGCTTTGGGCCACAATATGACCCCGCCTTCTGCCTCAGCAAGTGTATCAATATCCGGGTGGGGATATGGCAATGTAGCTTCCCTCCAATCGGGTAACACACGTAATGGGCCCACACGAACGTAGCCATGTGGCATTGGAGTCCCGTGAAACCTTTCCCCAGGAAGGGACGGGTAAGCCTGCACCTCTGCAACAACATAGTCTTGTATTCTTAAGCGGCATGGCTTCAATGCCTACAAATTTATGTAAAGAATGTTATACATATATACATATCATCTTGAAAACATATCATCTTGAAAAGACTAGCTACAATGTCATAAACAATACTTACAGCAGACGTGTTAGGCGATGGGTCTCCAGGATTACTCGCAGTCTGTGCATCAGGAGAAGAGTGGGTCGCCATAGGCTGATTGGAAGCCTGAGATACCTGCCACCGCATCAATTCTTCCTTGACCTTCTCAGCAACTACATCGTTGACCTTCTTAGCAACTATATCCTCGACTCTCTTATTCTCCTATACATGGATAAAAGAAACATTAGCTTCTTATTATTGAATTTCCTTTTGCAATAACATTCTAAAAAAAGAATAGGTTACCTCTTCTTGAGAAAGTCCTGCTCTGGGTTTGTGCTGGGATGGCCCAAAGAATGCTTTAATGCCCACACCAGCGCCTGCACCCCTAACACGTCTAGGATGCTCTGGGTTACCCAGAGCAACTATCAATTCATCCCTTGTGCCCTGAGGGATGAACGTGCCTTGTTTCCTCTGCTCATGCATCTCCCACTAATCACCATCAACAGAAATTAGTAAGTTAACACCACAAATAATCAATATTCAAATGATTGCTCTAAGAGTTGTATTTTACCATTTTCGCAGCCGCCTCAGCAGTTACGGGCTTCTTTATTTCACCCTTCTTGTTTTGCCTCCCAGCTATCCAGATATCATGGTTTGGCATGGGTGTGGCAAACTCCTGAGTAGGAGTAGACTCCTGAGTAGGAGCAGACTCCTGAGTAGCCGCAGACTCCGCATGTAGTCTTTGGCGAACGCTTGCATAGCCTTTTGGACCCATAGTGTGGTCATGCACATTCAGTGCACGCCTTGCTTTTTGTGCGTCACTGAGGGCCTAGTTAGTATGCACATTAATGATTTGGTGAGTATCACTAAATGTTAATCTTGAATAGGTGAATACAATGTATATTAATTAAATTGGGAGTGACACCTAATACCTTGAATTCTTCATATTTTCTTGAAGCAACAAAATTGTCCCAATCTTCTTTGTCCAAGAAGTTCCCTTGTTCAAGGGATGACTTCTTTTTCTTATCACCCTCTTTTATGTATTCTCTGTTCAGATTTGTCCTATAATTCCTAAGCATCTTTCCAGCGCGTTGCATCACACTTTTACGATGCAACTTCTCATCCAATGCAAACAGATTCTGTAAAATAGAAATGTTATTAACTAGTATCCAAAATAGAATTGCAAATAATAGAATTTGTAATCTACAAAATAGAATTGCAAATAATAATAACTGACGCATAAATCCTTCCATATCAAGTCTTTTTTCCCCTGAGGAACTTTATGCCAATTATCATACTTAACATCACAATGGATCTGAGTGGTACACCCAAGATAGTTTACAAAATTATTGCGGTTCACTCCAATTGCATTTCCTCCATTATCAAACTCCACAACCAATTTGGATCCACTGCCACTAAGCGCTATTAACTTCTTCAACAGAGTGATTCCCATTTTCTTGTTAAGTGTTTGGTGTTGCGCATCAAGTTGCTCCAGTGCTTCAGTGGGTACATGTGCATCATCAACCTAAAATTTGACAAAAATAAACACACTGAATTAGCCCAATATAGAAATATAAGATATATGACATAACTAGAAGATAATGAATTTTATATAAATACAGGATATGTTTTTAGAACTTACATTGGTATCCTCGCCATGCTCGTCATGGACAACATGCTCATCATGGACTTCATGCTCATCATGGACTTCATGCTCATCATGGTCAACCATCTGAAAATGTCATTAAAAAGGCAAACATTTAGCATTTGTATTAACTAGAAAAAGGAAAACATTTAGCATTTGTATTAACTAGAAAAAGGCAAACATTTAGCATTTGTATAAACATACATGTCTCTAAAATTGTGATCTTTTATCAATTAACAATCCTTCATTGTGATCTCTGCGCACATGTAAGTCATCATTAGCTTCAATATTTTGTGGAGTTGGCAACCCAACTGAGAATGGACTGGAGTC
The DNA here is from genome assembly GCA_963693085.1 of Alisma plantago-aquatica. Lineage (NCBI taxonomy): Eukaryota > Viridiplantae > Streptophyta > Magnoliopsida > Alismatales > Alismataceae > Alisma > Alisma plantago-aquatica. The sequence continues at coordinate 936,753,381 of OY856413.1, read as the reverse complement.
ATCATACTTATCATAGTACTCTTCTTCATCTATAGGATCTTCAATGAACTGTCTTTTACCATGAAGAACAACCGACCATTTATCATTTGCAGGATCATCGATATAGAATATTTGTTTCGCCTGTGATGCCAATATGAATGGTTCACCCTTCTCGCCAATCTTTTCAAAGTTCACCAAAGTGAAACCCAATTCATCCACTATAACTCCTTTGGTGTTATCAACCCAATTACATTTAAAGAGCGGAATTTTGAAATCTATGTAGTCAAACTCCCAAATGTCTTCAATGACACCGTAATATGACATATTAGCTTCACGTGGACTCTTATCCTTTGCACTTGCAAAGTACATAGTCGACGCTTGAAGAGTGACCCCACTATTTTGGACGAAACTCTTATCATCTTGGCGCTTTGTGTAATATGTGAATCCATTAATGTCAAACCATTCATAAGACATAACATTCGGTTTTGGTTTAAAGGTGAGGCATTTGATAGTTTCTGTAATATCATTTGGTGTTTGAGATAGTTGATGTAAGACTTTATCTTCAAACCACTTAGTAAAAGTCTTATTATGCTCTCTAGCAAGCCACATTGAACTTGCTCGAGGATGTTGTCTCTTTATGAAATTGGTATGTTCCTCGATATAAACACTCACTTCGTCCATATTGTGTAAAATATACAAGTGAGCTTGTTCCAACTGCTCACGGCTGATTACTTTCACCCGTGATCCCAAAATTCCTTTTCCCTCCTCAATATTCTTGTCATTATCAGGAGTGTCATTACCACTGAGAAAGTCATTGCAAAAATCCATAACCTCTCTCGCCACATAACCTTCAATAATACTCCCTTCAGGCCGATAACGGTTTCGAACATCACCTTTAAAAATGCTCATGTATCGTTCAAAGGGATACATCCAATGCAAGAAAACTGGTCCCAACATTTTCACTTCCCTAGTCAAGTGGACAACAAGATGTACCATGATATCAAAGAATGAAGGAGAGAAATACATCTCAAGCTGACATAGGGTAACAACCACTTCTCTTTGCAAATTATCGAGAGTATCAGGGTCAATAACTTTGCTGCATAGACTGTTGAAAAAGAAACAAAGTCTGGTAATTGCAAACCTTACATGCTTCGGAAATATAGATCGAATTGCCACGGGCAATATTTGTTGCATTAGAGTGTGACAATCATGAGATTTAAGACCTATCAAATTCAGATCTTTCATTGATACCAATCTACGGATGTTGGATGAGTAACCATGTGGCACCTTAACATTTACCAAGCATTCACAAAAAGTTTTCTTCTCCTTTCTAGACAACATGTAACAAGCGGGAGGTAAGTATGTTCTTTTATTACCCATTTCACGTAATTCTGTTAATTCTAACCTTATTCCCATTTCACGTAGGTCCAGTCTAGATTTTATCCCATCTTTAGTCTTACCTGGTATATTTAACAGAGTACCAATGATGCTATCACAGACATTTTTCTCAACGTGCATTACATCGATACAATGCCTGACTGTCAAAGAACTCCAATAAGGAAGATCCCAAAATATTGACTTCTTCTTGAATGAAGAATTGTCACTCTGTGTGGCCATACTACATTGTGATTTCTTACCAAATTCATTGACAATGTCTTTTACTCTTGCATAAACAACATCCCCTGGTATAGGTTTAGGTGCACTCCGTTCATCATTCCATCCATTGAATGCTTTGCGCTTCCTACGATTCGGATGGAATTTTGAAAGAAACCTTCGATGACTAAGATATACAGTCTTGCCGCCATGTTTTAGTCTTATTGAATCAGTGTTTTCTTCACATATAGGACACGCTTTAGCTCCTTTGACACTATATCCAGACAAATTCCCATATGCTGGAAAGTCATTAACAGTGCAAAACAACATAGCGTGCAAACGAAATGTCTCTCTTGCTAAAGCATCATAGGTCATCACACCTTCAGCCCAAAGTTTCTTTAAGTCATCAATCAAAGGTTCAAGATAAACATCGATATCATTTCTGGGTTGTTTAGGGCCCGATATCAACAACGACAACATAACGTACTTATTTTTCATACACATCCAGGGAGGAAGATTGTATATAACAAGCATGACTGGCCAAGTGCTATGTTGGCTGCTCAATGTCCCGTACGGATTCATCCCATCTGTACAAAGCCCAAGTCTTAGATTCCTATCTTCTTCACCAAATTTGGGGTATAATAGATCAATCTTCTTCCACTGTGGGGAATCAGACACATATCGTAGGATCCCATCATTATTTTTCTTAACATCTGCATGCCACCTCAAATTCTTCGCATCTTTCGGATTTGCAAACAAGCGTTGAAACCGTGATATTATAGGTAGATACCACAACACCTTGGCAGGAGAACCAGTTTTGGACTCCCCCGAAGTCGTCAATTTATACCTTGACGCACCACATTTTGGACAATCTTTCAAATCTACATAGTCCTTTTGAAATAATACACAATCATTCGGGCATGCGTGTATCTTCTTGGCCTCTATTCCCATTGGGCACAACATTTTCTTTACCTGATATGTTGAGATTGGCAGCTCGTTTCCTTCAGGAAGCATTTCTTTCAACAAAGTCAACAATGAAGTGAAGCTCTTGTCGCTCCATCTATTGTTAGCTTTCAACTTATACAATCTCAACACAGCGCTAAGCTTCGTAAACTTAGCACAGCCTATGTATAACGGTATCTCAGCATCATGCACAATGTTTCTAAAGATAGGAGGTGGATCAGTGTCCTCTACCCTACAACTATCCAGCATCGCATCAACAATGTCTGCTGGAACTGGTTCGTTCACATTTACGTCATCGGAGGCAATTTTTTCTTCCACCCAAGCACTGCTATCGACATCTACTGGTTTCGATTTTAAAATCTCTCCATGCCAGTGCCATTCTGTATAGCCTTGTACAATCCCGTTGCACATGACATGACTTTTGATTTCCTCACCAGTGTTGACTTTCAAGTTGTTACCGCAATGCCTACATGGACAATAGAACCTATCTGTAGGTTTTTTCCTATGTTCCTCGGCAAATCTAATAAACTGATCAAGACCAGATATAAACTCTAGGGTGCAATGATTACGAATGGACATCCATGATCTATCCATTCTATGATTAGAGAAAACAAGTATATATTAGGAAACAAGTATATATTAGGAAACGATTAGGGTATACACTTACATCCTAAGTGTATAATGTGATGTCATTCTTATATATAATAAATGTGTACCACCTATCCCATCCTTGAACACCTAATCTCACTAGTAAGTGTATAATGTGTATTGGGTTTTCAAGAAAATTTCGACAGCATTTCCCCGCTGTTCTCTAAGTACATATTTACTTAGAGAACAAATGGGGAAATGCTACCGAAATTTTCTCGAAAACCCAATACACATTATACACTTACATCCTAAGTGAGATTAGGTGTTCAAGAACAGTCCCAAACCGGGGACTGTCCAAGATTTACTCCTAATTAGTCAATCTTGGATGGGTTTCTAGGCCAACAAACACATTTGATGTCATTCTTATATATAATAAATGTGTACCACCTATCCCATCCTTGAACACCTAATCTCACTAGTAAGTGTATAATGTGTATTGGGTTTTCAAGAAAATTTCAACAGCATTTCCCCGCTGTTCTCTAAGTACATATGTACTTAGAGAACAAATGGGGAAATGCTACCAAAATTTTCTCGAAAACCCAATACACATTATACACTTACATCCTAAGTGAGATTAGGTGTTCAAGAACAGTCCCAAACCGGGGACTATCCAAGATTTACTCTTAATGAGTCAATCTTGGACGGGTTTCTAGGCCAACAAACACATTTGATGTCATTCTTATATATAATAAATGTGTACCACCTATCCCATCCTTGAACACCTAATCTCACTAGTAAGTGTATAATGTGTATTGGGTTTTCAAGAAAATTTCGGCAGCATTTCCCCGCTGTTCTCTAAGTACATATGCACTTAGAGAACAAACGGGGAAATGCTACCGAAATTTTCTCAAAAACCCAATACACATTATACACTTACATCCTAAGTGAGATTAGGTGTTCAAGAACAGTCCCAAACTGGGGACTATCCAAGATTTACTCCTAATGAGTAAATCTTGGACGGGTTTCTAGGCCAACAAATACATGTGATGTCATTCTTATACCTACAATCCTAGTTCTTCAAGTTAGGGTGATTATTGATGTCTTTAAAAGCATGATTGGCAATTTAGGGAAAAGTTCATTATTTACATTCCAAGCATGTCACATGTGTGCATTACAGTTCATCATTAAGCAAGAAGGGTGATTAGGATTCTCAATATACTCAACAATATTGAAACAAAGACAATCATTTTTTTTATTAATATATTGCTTCTTCAGTCGTGTACCAAACATGAAACATGCATAGAGTAACATCACATTAAAATATAAGAAGTATAACTAGAGCTTTAAAAAAAAATCAAGCAATTCACTCATTTGAGCTAAATTTTCACCATTGTGATGTACCCATTATACATGTTCCTACTCCCAGTGCTTCAGTTACTTATTCTACATGTTTTGATAAGTTACATTGCAGACAAATGTTACTTCCCCTAGTTGACCACAGTATGAGGCAATGCCACCATGATGAATAGGATGAAGAACCAAAAGTCAGATGGATAATCAAATATCACTGTCAACAAACTGTCTTCCTAACTTACTTCAACATCAATGGATATGAGTTACTTATCAAGTTACCAATAAGTAAATAACTTAAATAAAAAATAAAAAAATGCCCAGCAGAAGCCTTGGCGTGCCTTGGCACCGCCCAAGCAGCCGCCTAGGCGGAGGAAGGAAGGAGGAAGAAGGCAGTACCTTGAGGGAAGAGGAAGAATGCCTGGCCTGGAGAGCAGCGGCCTGAGCAGAGACCTACAGGCAGCCGGCACCGGCAAGGACAACACCAAAGAAGCCACCGGCAGCAAGGAGAGCAGCGGCGTGGCGGTGAGGAAAGCTGAGGAGAGGAGCGGCGCGGCGGTGAGGAGAGGAGCAGCGGCACGGGGGAGCAACAGCGGTGGCGGCGCGAGGGAGGGGGGCAACGACGGCGGGGAGCACCGGCGGTAAGAATCGCCAGACCTAGCAGGAGGTTCGCAATGAAACAGAGAAATGGGGAAGAGTTCTCTATTTCGCGGGGCTATTAAGTTCCCAAATAGCGTCGGTTGTTTCAAACAACCGACGCCTATTATCTTCAACATCGGTTGATAGTAAAAAACCGACCCCAAATTAGTTGGCGGGAACTATTATCAGCGTCGGTTATCCAAGGATAACCGATACCTAAAGTGGAACTTTTCGCGCAGAATTTCATTTTAAATAGGCGTCGGTGAATAGTTAAAAACCCGACGATGTATGTGGCCCAAATTTTTTTCGGTCGAAAATTGGATTTCGCGGGTGCTTTTAGGCGTCGGTTGGTTATAGTAAGCCGACGCTGAATACAAAGCGGTACCCGTGTCTGTCTGGTCTTCGAATATAGACGTCGGTTTGCCTAAATAACCGACGCCTGATATTATAGGCGTCAGTTTTCCTTAATAACCGACGCCCAGAAAAGCAACACTGAATGCTATTTCTGTAGTAGTGAATGACTATATTGTGATGCAAACCACAAACACAAACACACATCATCGTATATCGGAGAACCCAAGGTTCTACCCTTACTTCAAGGTAGTAACAGTCATCTCCTTTACTATTTATTACCGTTGCAGTTTTTTTGTATGTTGAAACTCGATTATGGTATTGTAGAATGCCATCGGTGCTATTGACGGGACACACATCCCAGTCTTGGTAAGACGTGACAAGCAAAATCGTTACCGAGATAGAAAAGGGAATGTCTCCTTGAATGTCATGGCTGCTGTAGACTTCTCAATGGAGTTTACATATGTACTCACTGGCTGGGAGGGCTCGGCCGCTGACCAAAGGGTCCTACAAGCAGCAATGACTACATGCGGTTTTAAAGTCCCTGCAGGAAAGTATTACCTAGTGGATGCAGAATACGCAAACACTCGGCAATTTCTTGCACCGTATCGCAACACAGCTTACCATATATCTGAGTATCGGGGTAACAGACATTCGTACAACAACAAGAAGGAAATGTTCAACCACCGCCATGCTCAGTTGTGTAATGTCATCGAAAGAGCATTTGGAGTGCTTAAGAGGCGGTTTGCCTACCTTAAAAAGGGGGCGACATACCCTATCCATTCCCAGTGTCGCCTCGTAATGGCTTGTTTTATCCTCCACAATTTCATACGTCGCCAAAATGATGGTGACACTATTATGGAAGAAATACCTGACAACAGTACAACATCTTCCGTCCCACCCAATGGCGTCGATCTAAGTTTGCTACATCGAACAAATGCGACAGATGCAAGGGAGGGTGATGTACAACGTGAAACTATTTCCACTTTTATTTGGGATACTCGTTGAACTGACTTCGTAGTTATCCTCATTTCTATACAATATGAAAACTCATGTAAGAGTTGACATGTGTTGTGCCCCTCTTTGTTTAATAACAATGTATGTTTCACATGTGTTCTCTAATTATTCTAGCCCCTCAACATTTTATATGGCCCATAATAAAAAATATCCCATTTTATTTGATTAGGTTGTCAGTCTTGAAATGGAGAATGGAATGCCGTAGTGTACATGTAGGCTCCAGTGCACCGTACGAGTGTACATGGATGCCACAGATGTGGCAAATGGCCGGTTTGAAGACAACAACCCCCACAAGCCATATTTTACATGTGGTAGGGGAGTTGTTCCAAACAGATGTCACATGATGTTGCCCGCGCACCGCGTACATCATACACTTTCCACGTTAACTACAGTTAGGGATGCGCTGGTAACACAACTTGCATATGCACGCAATGAACGCAAGACATGGTCAGAACAATGTGACTTTGTAAGTTCCACTAGAGCAGACATAGACCGGCTAAGAGAAGAAATTGAAGTGTTGCGGGGGAGGCGTCTATATCTACACGAACGACTCGACCTCCTGAGTGATAATGACTCTTCAACAGAGGAAGAGGGATACAATACATCATATATGTAATATAATTATATGTAATTAAGTGTGGCTTCACTACATGTTTCAACATTCAAATGCGACTAACGAACTACGTTCAAACCTAAGTCTCATACAAAGACATATGTTTTGAAGCCAAGTTTATGTTACTAATCATTAATCGTGTTTTAGATGTCGATCAATCTATCTGAAGTTCCGAGGTGTGATTGTGGTCTGGTTGCAGCATTGCGAGTTAACACAGAGGATGCAGGGTTATATGATTTTGGCATTCTGAGTCAAAGGCCGAGAGAAATGTATTATATATGTCCTTCTAGAGAGGTGCGCTAGTACAACCACAAATAATCAGTTGCACTAGCTAAGTAAATGGTGAATTTGTTGTTTTTAACTCGGATTTGGGAAATATTTTTAGGGAAAAGACCAATGCAAATACTTTCATTGGGCAGTCGATCTCCCCCCAACAACTGATTCACTGAAGGCTGAAATTATGTTACTAACTTACGAGTGCAAGTCGGTATGGGGGTAGGCGATGAACATGAAGGACTTTGTTGAAATCCATCACGACTTCCAACATGTTTACACCTCTAAACAATACGAGTATGAAGTTTTACAAGCCTCCGTTCGGAGGTTGGAAGACAGTTGTACTCTGCTTTTGGATACTCCTTCACCCCCGATGACTCCATGAAGTTGTTGTTACACTTACATCGCAAACTTTGTATTTTTCTTAATTCTGTTCCATTCTTATGGATGTATCACATTTTATACCCGCAGTTATGTTATTTTCTTAATTCTGTTCAATTCTTATGGATATTAATTGCAATATTATATACATACAGAATTTTGTAATATGGCTGCACAAAAAAATACGACTTATGTTATATGGTGTAGAGAGCTTGATATGGTTCTGCGAGGTTTGATGAGAACCCAATATGAAATGGCGAGATGTGTGAATGGAGTATATACTGCTCAAGCTTGGAGGGAGGTGTGGCGTCAATTTCTGCACATAACAGAGGCGTCTTACATTTCTTTGAGCGAGCTGCAACTGCGGTGGCAGCACATCATGAGAGAGTTCATAACAGATAATCTTTTCATTTTAGGAGATTTAGTGCCTCCCCCGCCATTGACCGTTCAACACGGCGTTTGATGCAACTTTGTGACTACTCGTCGCACCTATCCACCAGCACTTGCTGAGTACCTTACGAATGACGAAAACAACAATAATGCATGAAGTTGTAACATAGTAGCTCAAGTTTGTATTTGGTTATGTTTGCCTGTCTCTAATTTCTATTTCTTTATGTTGTACAACTTATGGGCACAATCAGTTTTTTTCCATCGTTTGATTAAACATCTACTTTAGGCTTTTGATTACAAGACTTACATCGCGTTCAAACTTGCATTTGTGTATGTTTGCTTGACAACTTATATTTCAATACATTACTATAAGTATTACTTGCATTGTGTGCTCATATTTTTAAATTTTTTTTAAAATATAGATGTCGCAATCAAGATCAAAGTCACTGGGTAAATATGAAAAGATATTGATGTTTCCATCAAAGATAAAAAAATATGTTGAAGAAAATATTGTATGCAAAAAAAAATGTTGCGAGACTTCAGTTAATGGGGGCAAACCTGGGAGTCAGGAACAAGGAAAGGAGGAAGGAGTCAATCAAACTAGGGTTTGTCATCTGCCATTGTTGTTTGACTGGCCAAAAGACGATGTCAAACAACCCATGCAGCCTGTGCAGGACGAATGTACCGTTTCTTGGGACGAATATGATGAGGCCCTGAACTGGGCCAACTAGGATGGTTCTACCTAGGATCAAAATAAATCATCGTTCAAATGAAAACTTCTTTGTCATTTCTTTTATTATTATGTAAGAATTATGTGTAACTATGGTATGGACATGTTTCTATTCAAATGGTTATGCTAAATGTGTGTAATTTTATGTTCTATCATGACAATTTCAATTATCTTGTCTGTTACAAATTATTGGATCGAATACGCATGACTATATACATAAATACAAGATGCCACACAAGACAAGACAGATGTATATTATATATTTAAAATAAACATATAAAAAGAGCATACTCATCTTATATCCATACCACTAAACAAAAAATAATATCATCCACATTGTGTATGGATATATTTTTTTCTAAAATTGTTACTTGTATTTTAGTGCCATCACAGCTTCACATATTGTGTACCTGTTAAGTCATTTCTGTTAGAAGAGGACAGAATAGACAGATCCTGACTAGGTTGCCAAACAGAATCAGACTACAGTCAGACTGATAACCAAACAGAATCAGATTGAAACCAGACTCAAATCAGATCAGCTGACCAGAATCAGACTGGGTTACCAAACAGAATCAGACTGGATCCAGACTACACCAATCCAGATCTACTGACTAACCCCGCCCAGTCCAGTCCAGACTACGGAATCTCAGTCTCGAACCAAACAGGGGCTTAAGCTCATTGATATGGAGAACAATTACTTCATCGTGCAATTGACGCGAGAAGATGACTATCTGCCGGCTCTTACAGGAGGACCGTGGCCATTGATGGGGTCCTACTTCTGTGTGCAACCATGGGACCGATTGTTTTCACCTTCATCAGCTAATCCAAAACATATGGTAGTGTGGATTAGAATCCCGCGATTGCCTATATTCCTTTACCAAACACAGTTCCTCGAGGAAGTCGGCGACACGATGGAACAACAATCAAGGTGGATTCGAATACTGATCAGAGAAGGAGAGGGAAATTCGCAAGAATAGTAGTGAAGTTAGATACCAGCAAACCTTTGGTGCCAGAAATAATGGTTCAAGGGGTGCGGTACAACATCGAATATGAGAACCTAACAAGCATCTGTATGTTCTGTGGGAAGATCGGTCATCTAGCGGAGGAATGTGTTGAATGCAAAAAGGCTATTGAAACCCGGACAAGTGCGGGGAAGCAACCAGATGGTGCGGAAGCATCGGTGAGGCCATTGGGTAATTTCTCGGAAAACCTACATGCACAACCATTCATCATGCGGCCAAGGAAGGAACAAGACACACAAGGAAGGAAAGGTGGCATTCCAACAACCAACAGGTTTGTGGATTTGGACGCTGAAGAGGAACAACAGGAGGGCCCGAGGATGGAAGGTAATGTCGGTCTGAAACCAGGGTTCGAATGGTGACAGTGGAAGGCAATGAACAAAAAGAAAAGAACGGTCGAGGATGTCAATAGAAGCTACACCACCAAGACTCAGAGTAAAGGGGAGCTGATACGAGCCGGAGGAATGGAGAAACAACATAGGGCGGTGGTTATCGAAGGCGAGAACATGGTGATCATCCCAGAAGGGGAGGTCGACCAACCGGAAGGGTTCACCTTTGTCATGGGGGAACGGAGACGAGGAAGACAACTGTGAGCAGCCCGAGTAAGTCGATGTCGTTTGGGGCATCAGTCGGGATTCACCTCAGGAATAGGAAGGTTATCAACTCAAAAGACCTATCGAGGAATGGACCACGGAAGAAGAACAAAAGGAACGACGAGGAACCGGAGGAAAGCGAACCGGGATCAGAGGACCTGAGATCTACTGAAATGGTTACCCAATGAAAGTGGCCACCTGGAATGTCCAGGGTATCTGCGGGAAGGATACCCAAAACACAATACGAGATCTAACTCGGATCTACAAGATCGATGTTCTTGCTGTGCTGGAGACTAGAACTAGTGGAACGAACGCATATAGGATTGTGGATTCGTTGGGGTATGACAGATCCTACAGAGTCGAGGCGACATGCTTCTCAGGAGGAATTTGGGTGCTATGGAAAAGTAGGATAGGGGTGATGGAGATCGTAGCTGGGCATAAGCAATTCATACACTGTCGAATTAATAAACAGATGTGTTTCACTTTCATTTATGCGAGCACAAAACAGGCAGGAATACGACTGTTATGGGATCACTTACAAACGCTTGCAGATACTTCACTGTCGCCTTGGTTGGTGGTGGGCGATTTCAATGCGGTTCTTAGAGCTGATGAAAAGGTGGGGGGCGAACCTGTCATGGCTAGCAGCTGCAGGGAATTTGCCCTGGGCCTCATGAATGCAGGCCTCGAGGAGTTGGGGGCTTCAGGTCCAAAGATGACCTTTAGAAGGGGGTGGTTGACGGAGAAATTAGATCGGGCAGTAGCAAACCAGGCGTGGTTGGAAGTGTTTCCGGCAACTAAAGTTGATGTACTTCTGAGGATTAACTCGGATCATTCTCCGATCCTTATTACAACGGACGACAGCACTAGGAGGTACGTGCCTCATCCAAAGACGAGCACCATCTGGTGTACGTGGAAGTCCTTCCCGAGCTTTCTAAAGGAGAATTGGGATACCACCTTACCCTATCATGAAGCAGTGGCAAAGATGATGAGCAGGTCTGTTGATTGGGACAGGGTCGAACGACGACAGCTCACGGAAAGGAAAAGAATGCTATTGAATGGAATAAACAAGCTTCAATCGGAGATCAGAGGGAGGTGGGATGAAAGGCATGACAAGCAAATAACTGAAATGCAGGTGGATTACAATGACATCCTCAACGCTAAATGCGAAGAATGTAGACAAAAGGCGCGTTGCGACTGGATGAAGGCAGGAGATGCCAATACCAAATATTTCCAATCATTGGTCAAAGCTAAGAGACAGAGGAACAAGATAATGAGACTGAAGATGGAGGACGGTGCCTGGGAGAAAGACAAGACTGCAATCAAGACTATGGTGCGAAACTTCTTTATCAATCTCTTCAAGAGGAAGGAAAGGCGGAGAAGAACTGAAGCTATTGCTGCATATGCGGGTACCTTCCCGCGGCTCTTAGACGAGGAGACGACGTGCATGGGGCAACCACCAACTAGGGAGGAAATCAAAGCAGTGCAGATGAAGATGAATCCTGTAAAAGCTCCAGGACCCGACGGCGTTGATGTCGGTTTCCTTCAACGGAACTGGGATCAACTGGGCGAGTCCATCAATCTAATGATCTTTAACTATTTTGCAGGAGAATCGATTGCTGACAAATTAGCAAATGCTACGCTGGTCTTGATTCCCAAAACGCAGACTCCAGAAAACTACAGCCAGTTGAGACCAATTGCCCTGAATAACATCAGACTCAAGCTGCTGTCCAAAATCATGGTGGAGAGAATCAAACCTTACTTGCCTGACTGGATTTCGCCCGCTCAAAGTAGCTTTGTGTCGGGCAGGCGAATTACAGATAACATTATCTTGGTCCAGGAGCTTGTTCATTCAATGAGAACCAGGTCGGGGAAAAGTGCAGCTATGGACATCAAAGTGGACCTCTCAAAGGCGTATGATCGCATGGAGTGGGAATTCATAGAAGATACGCTGCGCAGAACTGCTATCCCAGTGAATATGATCACTATCATCCTAAACATTATCAAGGCAGGGGAGATCTCGATCAATTGGAACGGCGAGAACCTCACACCGTTCAAGGCATCCAGGGGGGTGCGACAAGGTGACCCGCTATCCCTGTACATCTTTGTTCTATGCCTGGATAGGCTAAGCCAAGCGATCGCAGCACATGAGCAGGAGGGCAGCTGGATGCCTTTCAGAGCTTCACGAAGAGGTGTTGGAGTCTCTCATGTCTGCTTTGCGGACGACCTCATCCTTTTTGGAGAAGCAACACCTCAACAGGCCCACACCATGATGAAGGTATTGAAGAACTTCTAACGAGTGTCTGGACAGATGTTAGCCAAGGAGAAATCAGCTGTCTTCTTCTCTACTAATACACCTTCTACAGTAAGAAGGGAAATCACCAGAATTAAAAGCATACGCCAGACGAGCAACCTCGGGAACCATCTGGGAGTTCTGATTATTCATGAGAGACCTAAGAAGGAACTGTACCTGGACATTATCCACAAAATTGAAAACCGCATATCATCCTGGGCGAACAAATCTCTGTCACTAGCAGGCAGGACCACGTTGGTTAAATTGGTGCTCAACACTCTCCCGGTTTACTTGATGCAGTCGACGATCTTGCCTTTGGCAGTGTGTGATGAAATCGACCAAGTAGTGAGAACTTTCCTATGGAAAGGGGCGATGAAACAAAGTGTCATTCACCTGGTAGCTTGGGACAAGGTCACGGCCTGCAAAAGTGAAGGTGGGTTAGACATCAAAAGGGCGAGAGACCAGAATGAAGCTGCAATACAGAAAACCTGTTGGGACTTTATGTCGAACAGGACTATGGTTTGGAAACAGGTGATGAAGGAGAAATACTAGCATAAAACTAATAAAGGAAGGATGTGCGCGACGAGGTTGTGGAGATCGCTCATCCGGATACATGATGAACTGATCACAGACACCGGGAGGATCATTATGTCTGGAGCTACTACTACAGTGTGGATGGACAAATGGGTGGAAGGTGGTTGTCGTCTTGAACTGAAGCAAGGCAGAAGTGTCCCGATGGAGCTAAACGACCTGAAGGTCGAGGCAATGGTAGACCTGCATGGCAACTGGGATGCGGAATTCCTCCGTTACTGGTTTACTGACAGCACAGCGCAGCTCATTCTTTCTATGCCTCCGCCAGATCCTGCCGCTGGACCCGATGAGCTGTGGTACTTGCCGAATGAAGCCGGGCACTTCTCTACAAAGCGGATTTATCGGAACCTACAACAGACGCACTCGACGAAGACACCGGGGCGGTGGAAGACTATATGGCAACTCCAGGTGCCGGAGAGGGCCAAAATGCTGCTTTGGCTAGGGCTGCATTGCGGCTTAATGACGAACGAGGCAAGGATGAGGCGAGGATTTACTGAGGATTCTCATTGTTTGAGATGTAGAAGTGGAAACGAATCCCTTATGCATCTATTCGTTAATTGTCCGGAAAGCAAGAAAATTTGGGCACTAGTTGAGGAGGCTACCCAATCTAAACTGACAGTGGGTAAATCGTTTGAGCAATGGCTGCAGACCAATCTGCGGAGGAAGAAGGACAACTCAGACTGGAATACTTGGCTTGCAGTGACCTTATGGAAGATTTGGGGAAGAAGATGCGCAGTGGTCTTTCGAGAAGATGGAATTAGCACAGAGGCCTTGTTTACTACAATCAAACAAGATGTGAAGATCTGCAGGAAAGCTTTTGCTTTAAGGAAGGAATCGATAAAGCCTAAGGCAGACGCACCCTGGACATTGCCGGAGAGGGGACACATCAAACTCAATGTGGATGCTACTGTAAAGAGGAATGCAATGGCTTCAGCTTATGTGATCAGAGACCATGCAGGTCATTGGCTAGGAGGGGGCTATGATCAGGGCCATATCACAAACTTCCTCAAGGCGGAAATGAGAGCCATCGCCATTGGCATTCAGGAATGCAAGGGTCGATTCAGCAACCTTCAGGTAGAATCGGATAGTAACAAAGCGATAAGTATGGTGCAAGGTAGAATGGAGACCCCAGCCAGCTGCAAACAGGAGTGTAGATTCATCAGGAAGCTAGCAAGCTCTTTCCAGTCAATTGACTTCTCCTTTAAACGACGATCTGGTAATAAGGTAGCAGATTTCTTAGCAAAATGGGGTAGAAGAAGGAGTGAAAGTCGGGCTAGGTGGTCACAATGTCCTGAGTTTCTCCTTGAGGTGATCAAAGGGGAAGCCACATTGGGTCACCATGTAATAACAAACGAGGATGAGCCTGTACTGAGGGAACAGGATGAATAATATGCTTCCCTTTTTATAAAAAAAAGATATGATTTTTACAAAACAGACCAATCAAGAAATTATATAATGCCACATAAGCAAAGATTATTCGCAAAAAGGAGGGGGAGAGGGACCGGGCCCTGCTGACTTGGCCTAGTTGGAGTTGGTCATGTCTGTGGGTCATAGTCTTGGCTTAACTCATTTACTGCAAAGAAAAATCTGGGCAAAAAGACATATTTGCCCATAGAGAAAAGATGAAAATGAAGGAGGAGCGAGGGACAATATTGGAAATCCATCGGGGTTATCACTTTCACAACTCTCATGCACCATGGCCATGAAGCAGGACTCCTACTAACCATGTCATATTTGGGGGAAACTGTAATACCTTGAATCGAAGAAAATTGAGGTCATGAGGAGTTCCATGAGCACACTCTTGACATGAGCCCATGCCTCGGAAAGACCGTGCACCATCCCCCATACTAAGAGGGTACCTTGCAGATGAGGTAATCCACCAGAGTTAGCGAGACATATCCTGGAGCAGCATGGACTAAGTGAGGAGAAAGAAACGCACTGAGGAACAGGGAAGAAATAGAGAAACTAGGATGTGCCTCATGATATTTGTGTGATGACAATGAAACCCTAGCATATATAGGGTCCATGTGATTGGAATAAAATAAGGAATCTTTTGGAAAAAATTGAGAAAAATGGATCAGTGGAGAGAGAGATGTCGAGGAGAGATAATGGGAGTTACTGTTCACAAAGAACCCAGTCTCCTACCCAAGGTAAGAGATGACCTACTGTTCATCAAATCATGGATCAGATGGTCCATGCTAAATCCAAAATCTTAGTTGGCGTGTGATAATAAATATGATACCAAATCAAATCTGACTAAAGTGTGAAATAAATTATTTCTTATTTTCTCTTTCCTCTTGAGGGTACAAACGAGCCCCAAATTTAATGAAATTTGACACCCAACCTATTTTGGATATGAGGAATCCGAATATGAAATTTTTTTTGCCTTTTGAGAACTTTTGAAGTGTTAAATAAACCAAATCTCATTTTCTCTTTCCTCATGCATTAATGATTATAAGATTCTCCAAATTTGATGAAACTTCACCCATAAATCATATTTAATGTGTTGGATATGATTTTGTCATAAATTTTATATGTTGCAGAGGTTTGTACATTTATTTAATATTTTGAAGGTTCTACACACTTTCTCTCTCCTGATTTCACCTTTTAATCAAACATCTTCCAAATTGGATGAAAATTTACCCAAAGGATATATTTATTATGTAGATTACAAATCCAAGCTTATTTTCCTCTTTTCGAGTCATTTATTATTTTATTTTATATTTTGGGGAAAACTTAGATCTTCTCTTTCCAAATTGAATTAAATTGATTATTATTATGTGAATAATGTGAAACTTGACTCCCAAGACAATTGGGACCCAAGGCACACAATTTTTAACTTAGATTCTACTTTTGGGTTTTCTTTAATGAGTTATGACACAATTAATAGGTGTGTCCATTATTATCACATTATTTCATTATTATCATTATTATCATTATTATTCATCCAACTATGTTCCATAACTTAATATTATCACCAAAAGAGTTGGGTATGATTATTTGCATGAATTCTTATGTGTTCTTTTATTAATATCTTATGACATATTTTATATGTCCATTATTGGCCCAAGCATAATGTGAAAACATTAAGGTGATATATACATGCATTAGCACTTTAGGGATAAACTAAACATCTTTTAGGTCTAACTTTGACCTTATTTGGCTAAGTCTAAAAGGTCAAAGATCTAGGGTAGGCTCTAAGATCTGGTATGTTACACCACTCCTCCCCTTAAAAAGGATTTCATCCTTGAAATCTATTGATTCAAACATCAAACAACCAACTACTCTCCTCTTAAAAGGTTTAACCTAACAATTCAAACTAACAACATCATTTGGGGTTACCCACATATCTTTTAATTGTGAATATTTTAGAGATTTATGTTATACATGTATCCAATTAACAAGTCATAACCAACTAGGGTTGAGTTTGAGGTCCTCGTGTCTCTAACCTATCAACCCTAAGATCCAAAAAGTCATAGGGTATAAAGGGTAGGTACACTACACCTTAACATTATCTCACATATTCCCAGTTACTTCTTCAAAACTAGGGTTACCACTAGGTTTAGGGTTTCACTACCAAAACTTCTCAAAATCTTCATTGTGACTTAGTTCAAGAAAACTGCGATAAAATCCAAAAAATTTTGTACATATAGTTGTATAATGAAAATAGTTCTTTGTCAATGAGAAACATTGAAAAGTAAAACCAACAAGTTGACCAAAATTCAATGTAAAAGCCAAGTCACAAGAAATCCATAACAAGAACTCTTCATCCTACTACCTCCTCAACCTAAATGCGTCCTAAAAGTCAAACCTCATAGATACAAGAGATACAAATCATAATCAATCTATATGATAGGGTAAGATCTCCTAAAACCTCATCACATATTTAAGATACATCAATTCTATTGTGAACATCTCACCTAGAGAGCAACTATGCAAGGTAAGGGTTCTAATCAAGGAGACAAAATTGAAATAGTCAGATTCTGACTAATGTGGCTCTGATACCATGTTGTAAGGAGTGGGATCCCAGAGGGGAACTACTCCCTACTAAAAATTTGAAGAATAAAAAAATCCATCCCAAACATACTCAAAAGGTATGCTGAAACGGGTTTAAAATGTTCAAATCTCATTAATGGTATTTAAAACAACCAAAGTGTAGAATCAGAAGAAAATAATGACAATATTCAACTTCTCAACATGATTACAAAAGTATAACTTACTCTCCCACATAGGGTTTACATGTATGATGCAACATTAAGGATCTAAGATAGGGGGAAGTCTAAACCATAACAACTTTGTCTCCAAGCTTTAACTCCTTAACTAATGTCCATATCTTCATGCCATATCATCCAAGTCCTTCACCTAGGTGTAAGAACCCCTTACACTAAATGGGATTACTCAAAACACAAAACACAATTTCTCCTTAATTAATCACAAACCCAGAAAATAGGGTAAATTAAAATTGATTTCAACATTTCCCAATTGCTCAGAGCAGTTATATAAAAGCCCATCAACTTGATTTAATTCACATAATGCTCAATATTCTTTACAACTACCCTGTAGCCTCAACTGCAGCATAAACTTTACAAAGGTACACTATCTACATATTCAACATATACAAGCATCAACATGTTGTAGAAAGCTTGATTCAATCGAACATCATATACAAACTTTTCATCCAGATCTGAGAGTATAGGGATGACTCTAGGACACACTAAACCACTAAACAACCATCTCTAGGATTTATTACCTCAGATTCTTCTCACTGTCATGATACTTTTGTCACTGTTGTCGATCACCTAAAAAATGTGGTTACCCATGAGGTGAGACTCAGTCCCAGTGAGAGATATAACTCTCTCCAAAATATATTGATTACATCATACTAAATAGAATTTATCAATTGGAGTATTTAATAGTCAATTGGTAAGATTACACAGTTCAAGCATGCTAAACAAATTAAGTAAATAAGCTTAGAAACAAGTATTATTATCAATGTATATATAGGTAACAGATAAATCCATTTCTTTTATCACATATCTACTCAGGTTTCATAATATTGCATCTAATAACAATCATTATCATTGATCTAACTATCATCATATGCCTAACTAACAACACAAGCAATCTAGAGCATAAGCATCTTTGATATGTCTAGTAGTATGACATGGCTATCAATATTGGCATATTTAATAAAGTGAACCAGTCTACATAATAAGTAGAGCTAACATCATAGCACAACTAATTGCATAAGCATAATTAGTAGTTTAAGCATTTATAATTACATGGGCCTGGCTAGTAGTATTAAGCATTGCTAGAAGAAAAATAAAAATATCAGTGTTAGTATATTTGACAACATAGACATGTTTACAACATGAGCACATCTACAACACAAGCATATCTATCATCTCTCATTGTACTATATATCATCTCTATATAAGAAGATCAAACAAGGGTTATCATCCAATGTGAGGCATTGTGTATATCCCTAAACAGATATGCTACACGACTGTCTTTCATCTTTATTACACCCTGGGGAGTTTGAGTCGTACCACTCAAAGTGCAACTAACCACTTCTTGGTCGCAATCAGTTCCATATAAGATCTAGGAAGAGCCAAACTCTAAGATCTTGTTCATACTCGGTCAGTACAAGTCTGCACCGCAGTGACATATAGTCAAACTGCAAAACAACGATATGTAGTTCGGTAACTAGCCCACCTTGGTACAGGTCACGACACTAGCATATAGGGTATTAAAACCCAATCACTAAGGTACAACCACAATTGTCCTCTAATCACATCATGTTATAATCACTAAGACCCGACCATAGTCTTTCTCAAAAAGTGGTCTAGGTATGACCACAACCATCCTCCCAAAACACTTACTGTCAGGATGATAAGCACCCTGCATACTCAACAGTATGCGCTCCGAGTTTCCCTTAGGAATACTCATTTCACCATCTGGCAAGTTCTGACACTCAGATGGATCTATGGGACATGGCACTACATGATTACAATTTTACTTGATAAATTATTGCCAATTGGGTGAATTAAGGCTTCATCATAGAAATGGACATACAAACCCTAATTCATTTCTATCAAGTGTAGAAGCATTACAACTTTAGAAGATATAAAATGTTTGAAGTATAGATGTAACATACCAGATCTTGGACCCTACCATATAACTTTGATCTTTTGGGTTTGGCCAAACAAGGTTGAGGGTTAGACCTAAAAAGATGTTTAGTAAATCCTAATGAGTTAATGCATGTAAAATCACCCTAATGGAATGGGTAATTAAGATAATGAACCATTAGTGGGCCTTAAGGCATATATCACATAAATAAGACATAATAGTGCAAATAAACTTCAAATTCATAATCTACATATCAAAATAGGCCTACATGTCAAATTTCATCTAATTTGGACAACCTTGAAATAACATGGTAAGTTTAGGAGAGAGAAAATGCATAAAATACATAAGTAGAAAATAAATATGATATATGTCAATATGGAAATAATGGCAAACTCATATTCAACACACTTTAGTTAACTTGTGGGTAAAGTTTCACCTAATTTGGATAATCCTAAAGTCATTAATGCATGAGGAGAGAGAAACTAAGATTTGTTTAATTAATGCATCTAAAGTCCTCAGAAAGGAAATCTAATTTCATAAATAGAATCTACATGCCTTAATTGACCTCTGTGCAAAATTCCACTTTAATTGGATAATGTTTAGACCCTTAATTGAAGAGAGAAAAAAACTAAATAATGCATCATATTTCACTTTAATCCAATTTCCTTTTAGTTATGGATTTCATTTATTTCCTGTCACGCATCCGGTTCTCCTACGGTTTGATGTGTCACGTTGTTTTCATTTGGGCTTGATTCTGACCGTTGGATTTTTCCTTTGACAGCTCTAATTTCTTCTCGTAGCTTCCGCCTCCTGCTTTCCTTTTCCCTTCCCTCGTGAGAAGGCATCAGTTGCCGGTCTGATTCTTCCTCTCCTCCACTTTCCTTCTTTGATTACATCCAAATTCTTCTCCCTAAACCTTCCTTACTTCTTCTTGCATCTGGAAACCCTATAAAATCTAAGATTTTGGGGCTCCTCAACCCAAACGACACTGCTCATGTTCTTCCTATATTAACGGCCTATTCCTCCCCCCTTCTGCTATTCCTTCACTTGCGAGACCTATAGATTGGTCCCTGACCTTTGAGGGAACCCACAACTTCTGTTTTCGGCTTTGGTTCTATCTCACAGGGCGTAGATCCTATTTCCCCTATTCACTTTTTGGTATGAGCCTCCCCGACTCCGGTGTGCTGGTTGAGGCCTCTGGAGTCTTTCTCATGGAGCCAGAGGTGTTTGGATGGGTTGGGCTACCCCTCTTGAGCTCCTAGCTTCTCCAATTTTGAGTATGTCATATTCCCCTCTTTTTGAGCCTTCTACCTCCCGTAGATCCCAGTGGTTGTTTGTGGCGTGTGGATTTCAGTTTCTTCTATTTTGGCCACCTTTCGTCTTCGCGATAGCACGTAATAGCTGGGACAGTCTTGGGGTCTACATCATCTATATCTCCTCTCACTTCATGCCCTCCTTTCCTCTAGACCTTTCGAGTCAAACTCCATGGATTTTGCTCGAGAGTTATTCTTTAGAGAACAATGTGCGATGTTGTTTTTCCAGTTTCACCCCTCGTGATTTCCTTGCTTCTTTGTTTTCAATTCGAGGGCATTTTGGACTTTTAATATTTTTTTCCCTTCCTTGAATGTGGGTCACATAGGGTTTCCACTTGACCAGATTGGGCTCTATTATTGGGCCAAGTCGGTAAGGTGGATTGCTGACTGGATTTTTGGTTGCTGACGTGGCTTTTGCTGGGATTCTCATTGGTCAGTTTTTCCAAAATTCGTAACTAATTATTTATTGATAAAAAAATATAAGAAAATGTGTTTTGAAACTAGAAAAATAAGATCTATCTAATGATACCAATTTCTTCACCAAATTCCAAACTAATGAATATGTGATATTTAATGGATTTTCTTAATTGGTTATAACTTGTAAAATTTGTAACTACATATTTATAAGTTAGAAAAATATAATAAAATATATTTTAGAATCCTAATAACATAAACTAAAATGTGGCACAATTTTCATAACCTATTTCACACATTAATAAAAAGGTGGTTTTTAGGGTTTGAATAATGAATATGAAATTGACACAAAATCTACATAAGTGCTTAATAGGTTCTTTAGAATCCTAGGCTTGGACCTAGATTGGACTTTGGACTCTGAAGTTGAGGTATTTTTGCATCCCCTATTATTCCTTTGAGCAATTAACCTATATTAGTCTTTCTCTTGGTCCTATGGACAATAGCCTATACACATTGCTCTTATCTTTTGATATCATGGTTCTTATGAACTATCTTATTTGTGGTAATCTTGGATATTCTCTTGATACTTATCGTCTGCCTTGGTGGATATTAGACTTTTGATGATATGTGCCTACTATGGCGTAGATGTTTATTTGTGGACATGTGATTTCTTTTCCCCACTTATGAGGTGGATGTATATGTTGGTCACTTTTATGGTGACTAGTTTTAATAATCTGACTATACTTTCTACTTGCCTCTACATTTAACATGTTATGTGATTTATTAGCACTAGAGTAGTGTAATTACATTGGTTTTTTTATTATGTGCCCTTAATTACTTTTGGGATGGAGGTTATATGCCCCATACTCGGGTTTCAAATTTATGAGGTTTGGTCCAACATTTATATATATTGGCAGTTTGGTTATGTGCCAATCTCTATCAGGTTTTAAGTTTATGAGGTTTGGCCTCCATTGTCTTTATATTTTTCTAGGGTTATGTTTATCTCACATGCATGCAGGATGATGATTATGGATTATGGGTTATGTGCCCTAATCTCATATGTGCTTATGTGGCACCACTTTTATATGTTGATTTAATGGCAAGTATCTCAATTATTGTGGATCAATTCTCTTGATACCAACTTGGGTGATACTTTTCTTTTCTATGGGAAGCTTCTATTTACTTTGATGTCCTTTACTCCACATATTTCTCAATTTCCTTTTTAGTATGCACATACCAACCTTTGCCGATATCTTCTATTGTTTCTCTTCTTGTTGGGGTATGCTTCCAACCCTAGGTGGAGGATATGGAGGACATGGCTTAAAGTTTTAGACTTATATTGAGAAGTTAAATCTTGGATACAATCTTGATGTGGTTTACATTTCCCTCTACATGGATCCCTATGATTTACCCTTACATGTAAGTTTAAGACGTTCTTTTGTACCCTTATGTGAAATTGAATCTAGTCAATGTTTTTATTCCACTGCTATACTTTGATTGTTTTGATTACCATTTATTGAAATTTGAAAATTTTAAACCCACTCCAAGCATACCTTTGAAGTGTGCTTGGACTGGAGGTTCTATTCTTCAAATTTTCAATAAGGAGGTGAATTCACTTCTTTACAATAGATTTGAATCATATTACCATATGCTATCATCCATTGCATTGTAATGAACCACATTATCATCATATCATTTCAAGACACCCATTTCTTATCACAAGTTCCAGGGTTTCAACCCTTATTGGAACACAAAAATGATTTCACCTCAATCAGGGCTCAACATTCCCAAAGGTCATTTATTACCATCACATTATTCATAGCAAGGTGATCCTCCTCATTCCACGCCTTAAACAAGGATCAAAATATCATCAACAAATATGTGTCCATAGGTATTATTATGGCAAGGCACTATGATATTCAAATAGCACTACATTGTGGTTTAGACACAAGAAGAGTGTAATACATTGTCACATTAATCATGCAAGAGGGGTGATTATATCCAATCACCGTCATTTAATTACATTAAGATTAGGTATAGCAAACTATATCACATTGAAGTTACACACCCACTTATTATGATCATTTATTAAATATAACTATAGGAGAGAAAAGGTATAACAACAAATTAATGATATCGAACCATTGAATTCTCATCACTAGGACCCTCATATAATATCATGGTACTCTTTCTAATCCATTGGATGTTGAAGCATCCAATCTCATTCATTAGATTGGGTTCATTGTTCAAAGTTATCAATTGAAGCATAGGTCTAACCATTAGAACAATTGAACCCAGGAACCATTGGTTTAAGGTTTATTCAAATCTATAATTACATCCTTAACTCACCATATGTGGTGATGACATGATCCACCATTAGTTGTGATCATTAAGTCACCATCGATTGTTAGATCAACACTATATTCATTTAACACCATCGGATATTAAGCTAATGACATCATTGATTGATAACATCATTAGAGAATCACACCATTTCTCATTGAAATTCTAAGAGAGATAACACTGATCTAAGGTGTGACTATCATTTCACATCATCTATCATAACCCATGGTCACCACCTTCGCTTGTCATGAAGACCACACCATCGAGTCATGTATTTAGAAGAGAAAATAACCTAGAAACCCTAATATGGATCATCAGTTGATACGTGCTTAGCACCATAGGTGGTGATACCAACCTAAACTAAGTCATATACTTCCTTAGGAAGAACGTTCACATGATTATAGGTTCATCTATATCTGGAAACAAAATAGGATACACCATAAAAATTGAAATCCCAAACAAGCTTAGCTTCTTAATGCTTAAATCACCATTTTTAAGAAAGAACGTGAACTAACAAGCTTACAGTAACCAATATAAGTAAAGAGGGTTATAATAATCACCTCTACTGAGAAGAACAGACTTCTAGAACCAAGAAACTTGAGATAAGAATTTACAAATCCAAGAGGAAGCTCTGAACTCGGCCAAGCAGGCACTCTTCTTCACAAGGAATCAAAACCCTAGAAGAAGAGGCAAGAAAGGTAGGATCTTGAGATCTAAAGAAAATTTTACCATGTAACTGTAGAGTTTAGACCTTGAGGAAGGTCTAAGGAAGGAGAAGAGCAAGAAAAATGGAGAAGGATGGAATAAACAACTTTCCTTGGTTGAAAACCCTAGAAGATGACCTTAGAAACCCTAGGCAGGGCTAGATGGAGCTCTAGGAAACCTTCTTCTCCAAAAAGAGGTTGTCTTCTACCTTAGACCACTTTGTTCTATAGACAAACATAGAAAGGTTAGTTCTCTAAGATATAGGAAGGAGGGAGTGAGCAATGATTTTGATTTGGAGATAGGAAGGGGTATATATAGCTTCATGGATAAGGAAGGGGTCAAGCATGAGGTGCCCATGAGCTTTCTGTGTGTCCATAGCCTAGAGCTTCTATGTCCATGCAACACCTCCCTTACTTTCCACCTGCACTTTCTCTCCTTTATCTATACCTTTATCCTTATCTTTATCCTTATCTTGACCCTTATCCTTTTCTTTACCATTGCTCTTATCCTTATCCATAAAGGGGGAAACCCCTAAAATGTCCTTGAAGAGGAACACCTCCAAACTAAGAACAACTAGGAGCCCCATATCCCAATAAAGTAGAGAATTATAAGGAAACCTATAAGAATCATAATTATTGTGATAATATACAAATAAAACCTCCCAATTGGGTAAATTGCAAAAAAGTCCAAAATGTACATAAATTTTCATAATTTGCTCAAACAATGTCCAAATTGGACCAAATTTGAAACTTAAAATGGTCTTATGATTCCAAATCATATCACAAGGTTATATTAAGGTTCTAAGCATTCAATTATGGTAATTAAGCTTGTTCAACACTTTAAGCAAGTATAGGTGCCTTACACTAGGGTTGGAAGCATACCCCAGCAAGAAGAGAAAATAGAAGACATCAACAAAGGTTGGTATGTGCATACTAAATAGGAAATTGAGAAATTTATAAATAATAAAGGACATAAAGTATAAAAGGCTTCCCATAGAAAATTACTACCCAATCAGGCATAAAAGAATATAAACAACAAAATAAGAATGAAGCAAAAGAGTATATAAACAAGGCATCAATGTGTTTCACCTGTGACAAAACTAGAATAATATATCATGTAGGTAGGAAATACACATCTACAAAAATAATGTAGAGCGAGCAGGGTCTTGTACACATCTTCTCTATAATAAGGCAGTGGCAAGGTTTGTCAACATCTGTCGAGAAGGAATTTTCACACCTGCCATAATTTGTAAACATGCATGAATTTTCACATCCACATAAAAGCACATTGAACATTATACTAGTAGTCACGACATGATGCATATCAAAAGATAAGAAAAAATAAAAGAAATGTGCCATAAAAGTAACATCCACTACCATGGTGGGAAAAGAAGTAACATCTACTACAAAGTGGGCACATATCATCAAATAAGTCCAACATGCACAAAGCATATGAAAAAGAGTCCAAGAGAATATCCATGATCACAAGATCAGTAACAAAATAAGAAAGTTCACAAGAACTATGATTTCAAAAGAAAAGACATTGTGTATAGTCTAATGTACATAGGACCAAGAGAAAGACAAAATAGGTTATTGCTCAACATATATGAATAGGAGATGCAAACATACCTTATAACAGAGACCTAGAAACACTCGTCACCAAACTAGTTGTTTCCAAGATCAACCTTGCCTAAATACAAATTACATGTATTAAGGTTTGAGATTCATATATATGTATATATATATATATGTAATGAAACCCTAATTCTAGACCTTTCTACAAAACATCGGATTTTGGACTCCAAACCTAAACCAAACGACTTATTAGGTTTTTCTGACTCATACAGTCAGCCACTTCTAGAGTGACTTTTCCTCATGTTCCTTAGAGATGACATACTTAGGTTCAAATAATCATACTCAATATATGCTCTTTCATCTTTAATGTTATATAATATTCATGGTCACCTCAATCTTTAAATTGATTTAGTCAACATACCTTTCTAGGGAAGGTCCTAACCTAGGGTGCCTTAATGGCTCATAGGAGGAAGTTAGGCTTCTCTAGCCACAAACTGACCCCAAGGTCTAAGGTTTTTTTTGTCCCTCCCCCATAGGTCATCTTACCCCTCTTGGGTTGACCCACCTTGCATTGGCACACTATCCCTAAAAGTTTCATATTTTCATCTTTATGCATTGTCTTTATTATTATAACTTCTCAATCCTCACTGCTCAATCTCTTGGGTCTACCCACTCACTGGGGGTGACTATCATACTCGCTCACTGGGAGCATTCCTTATTCATCCTGAGATAGTTGTAAGGGAATGAGAAAGTTATATTCGTATTTTTATTTTTATGTATCACCATTGGTTACTTATGTTCCTCTCGTATATACTCATGTATTTTCTAACTTATCACTTATTATCTATGGGAACTCCCTCTCTGGAGTATTCATGTGGGGAACCCTCTCTCTAGGGTAAGTCCCTACAGTGCACATCATACATAAGCTCTGGCCGAACCACCTATCACTATCGTGGCAATCATACATAGGCCTTTGCCCTAGGTGATTATCTTTTCTGTGCCAGATCACCGACCACCATAGTGACCATACATAGGACTTCTTGGCCTGAGGTGATTAGATAGGCCTGATCATACATCCCACATGTATTGCATACATCCCTCAGAGTTAGTTGAGCAAGTTATATTATATCACATGTTCTTCATACGTTTCTTAAAACTTTTCTTATTAATGTCTTGTTCCACATGCACACGTGCATGGGAGACCAAGTCACTTAACTCATTTATATTCATATTATTCCACATGCATCCTTCATGAGTGGGTTACCAGAACAGTTATATTCTCTCTTTCCTCTTACCCTAATTGGGTTCATATGGGTAGGGTACTATATCACCACACTATTTGTATTTCTCATGGTTAGGGATTTAGGGTTAGGCTTAGGGACTATACCCTACCTATTAGGGTTTCCATGTCACTTGACCCACTAGGGTTCTTCTAAACCAACCCTAACTCCATCTAGGGTTTATACTTACAAACTATAAAACCATTATTCTTTATTTTATCATTATTTCCATGTTACATGTACTTTACTATTTCCACATTACATGTACATTATTTGGCAGAGGATGCCTTAGTCCTACTTCTTCTAAAAACCCTAACTTGAGATGAGAAGAGAATTTCCTTTTAGGGTTTATTAAGAAAGAGGATGAGAAGTGGACAAAAGAGATGAGAAGAAACCCTAAAGGTATTTTACTTTGGGCAAAGACTTCTGGCTTTAGCCAGGTAGGATGCACAGGTCCAGGAGTCCTCATAAGTCGACTAGTGGTGCGGAGGAAAATTCTACCAGCCCCTGGTCGTGGTCCCTTCTAGACACCTCCGTCTTTAGAAAATGCCCTAATAATTCCCTCATATTTCTACAAATTACTTGAAATTATACACTATTAAATATTATTTGACAAAATCTGGGGCTCTGATACCAAATGTAACGACCTCACTTCCCGCGTCCCCCAAATAAGGAAAGACCTTCAAGTTGAGAGCCATTACCTATATTCCCAAGGATCTAGATTTAGCAAATAATACATAATAGAAAACAATTTCATCAATTCACAAATATTGTTTACAAAATGCTTACATGAAATTCCACTACCAAAACTATACACAGAGAAGAAGTGTCTGTCTAAATCCTCCTTACTTAGAATAATGTCTTCACATGGTTTCATCTTCATCTTCATGTCCCTTATCATGTATATCATCATATACCTAAAATGTCGTGAAACAAATCACGGTAAGTATGAAAAGTCATACCGGTATGTGGGAGAAACAAAATCTTGCATCTTTTTGTAACAACATAATGCAACCAAATTATTGTTTAACAGATCAAACTTTATGTATTAAACATAACTACTCAATCCCTACATATCCTTGCCTCTGTGCTATCCATGTGGTAGACATGGATACTAATCTCATATGGTAGATCTCAAATAGCCCCTATGATCCTACCTTACAGGTAGATCAAGACCTAGGGATGTGTAGTCGTACAATCCTACCCAAGGGTAGACCAACACATCAACTCATGATAACCTGATGATCCTACCCCAAGGGTAGACCATGTACTAGGTCATCCATCTCATCATAATCAAATCTACAAAGGAGAACTAGGATCTAAGGTAGTCATGCTCATATATTTATGGTGATAGTCATAGTCACTTTACAGTTCCATGAAATAAAAGTCAACCAAGTAGTTGTTTCGAAGCTTTAAATACATTATACCCTACTCATTCCTAATCTAGGGTTTTGGTTTCCCTGATTTTGAGTTATCAATATAGTTAAGCTTCAGAACCCTTAATTCCCATGATTATCATTTTAATGACTTTAGAACCCTCATTTATTTTAAGTGTATCCATGGTCATGATATCTACCAGGCTCCTTAATTATGAACACTTAGATCAGATTAACTTCATTAATCAATATAACAGATATGGTCTATAACCCTAATTGCACATAGATATATGTGATTATTCACATTAGAAATCCTAACTTTGCATCTTCATTATCATTTTCATCTTGATTTATCATATTATTCAATGATATCAAATATTATCACAAAAGAAAGGCTTTTTAAGGTTTCTGACATTTTAATACCCAAAAAAAGGCTCTCCATGTGCTAATCACCACTCTCTCATGTATAACACTAATTTTAGAGTTATAAACATAATTAGAGTCTAAAATTATTTTATTTGGATTCCTCTCATTTTTATGATCAAAATCATATATAATTGCACTATATTTGAATAACCCTAGCATTTCTTATGAATTAAGCAAAAGAAGCACATACAACTTACCTAGGGGACATGTGGCGCCTTGCCATTGACTAACGCTAAAAGAGCCCAGCACCATGCTGGCTGCGATTTGTTTTGGTGGTTTAGTACTAGACTGGCCAACGGTTGGTTTATTTGGATGAACCATGACTATCTAAAGGACCGACGTCTTTTCCTCTTCACGTGTTCTCGCACGCCCACTGCATAGAACACCATCATCAGCACCGATGTGGACGGGGTGCCAAGCTACAGCAAGGCCCTCCACGGGGACAACTGGTCTCAGCTCAATTTCCCCCAGTGTAGATCCTCCTTTGACATGAGTTTGCCCTAGCTACCACCAAGGTGAACGCCGGAGTACTACCACAGTAGAAAACAGATGGCTAAGCCTGCCAAAGGGCGTTCCCATCTCGATGCTCATCAGTCTCCGCCAACCCTTCCGTAGACCATTGCTTCCTAGATGGCTGGCCATGAATCTCCCTTGTTTCCCCAGTAGAGGGCAGAGCATGTCAGCCCTAGTCCTAGCTCGGACTTCAATCTCCTCTTGCAGCTACTGTCTCACAAGCCTCATGAGGAAGATGGATCAGAGTGATCCTAAATAGCAAGGGAAAGCAAGATTCTTTGGGAGGAAAACCATGCCCCGATGTGGGGACGAGGCTAGACTCTCATGATTTCCTTAGGTGTTTTCTACATGAAAACCTAGTGGGAGGGAGAGGACGATGAAGAAAGGAGGCAAGAGTGTATCTTCTATGAGAGATTTAGTCCCATGTATATATATATATATATACCGCCTCAAAGAGATCATCCTCCAGTCTTGTTCCTTTAGGATTACTCTCTGTTAAACACTTTCCCTATCCTCTCGTACATGTAGGTTGTCCATGGTTTAATAGTTCACGTTTCCTATATGTGATTGCCAAGGAATAAAAGGCAATGACTTAAATTATATTCTTTGTTTTCCTTTAACATTGTTGGTTTAGTAAGGAGAGATTCATGATGATGACCATAAGACAAAACACCTATAATTTCCTTTATTTATCTTCCTTTTCCAAAATATTTATTTTCTCCAAAATTCTAGAATTATCTTCTTTTGCTTACTATTTTCAAGTATACCAAAAAGTTAGATATTAATTGATGTCCCAACACATGTGTTGCCAAACTGGATAGATCATTATTCTTTTAATTATCTAAAACATCTCACATCTAATTTTCTTCTAACAACTTGCATATTATCTTTATAATTCTATTATCTATCAATTCAAAAAGCCAATAATATTTGTTTATGTAAGAAATCTATTATTTCTTTGTCATGTGCCTCAAGGACATATTTGCAATGCAAATAGTCTCATGTGCCTCATTTGGGTCATGGGTTGCACCCATGCCACACAGTGAATGGCTTTATTTTATGAATAACCACTTATCAATTCAAGTCTTGTATAATTCAATTTTGTCAAAAATTGAGGATATCACATTCACCCCTGCTTAAAAGGAATTTTATCCCCAAAATGTAGACCTCATAATCTTAAGGTGAATGATAACTTGTCTTAATTTTCAACCTTAGGGTTAATGACCCTTCTTAGGTATCCTTAGCATCTTTTAATGATATGCACATTTCTGAAATTGTCAATAAGATTGGAACTTGATTTTAATTCATGGTATATCTACAACCTTATTATTCATGATACCATCTTTTAGTGATTACATTTTTCATTTGTGATTTGAACTCCACTTGGTGACTGTCTTTTCACCTAGATTTCTAACTTACTATTCACTTGTTTTCACATAAGGGTGAGGTGACACCTCCAACCCTAAACCACGTCATAAGTTACATTTTTAATTCCACAAAGTTCTTATATTTCACGAAGTCAAGTTCTATCTCAATCTTAAGTTTGTACACAACTCCTTTCATTATTACATGACTTCTTTGTATCTTTTTATACTTACATCTCAGGTATTGTGAGCCTTAGCCACTTCCTCGAGGTCTCTAGGGGTATAGGTACTTTTTGGAGTTATCTTATCCTTGTGCATCTAGGGAGTGCCCCTCACATTCACCCATAGGCCACATGAACATCATGAAGGTGGCCAACCTCCTGAGACATGGGCCTCAGGAAAACGTAGTTGTTACCTCCCGACCACATGGTCTTGTGCATTTAGGGTCAGTCAACTCCTACTCCCATCAGTCCATGTACCTTTAATACTCCCTACTTGACCTTAGGATTGACTTCGGTTTCTATCCTTCCCAAGGGTTCATTGCTAGAACATTATTTTTCATATGCAATTCTTTAAACTAGATTCCTCCATCTCTTATAATTCTCATTATTCAATTTATGTCCCCTCATTGGACTCATGACAACATTTCAAGGCAACATTTCTTTTCTGGACTCGATCTCATACAGACAACCACTTCCAGAGTGATTTTTCCTCATGTTCCTCAGAGATGACATACTTAAGTTCAAAGAATCATACCCAATATATGTGCTTTCATCTTTAATGTTAGATGATATTCATGGTCACATCAATCTTTAAATTGATTTAGTCAACATACCTTCTAGGGAAGGTCCTAACCTAGGGTGCCTTCATGGCTCATAGGAGGAAGTTAGGCTTATCTAGCCACAACCTGACCACAAGGTCTAAGGTTTTTTTCTTCCTTCCCCATAGGTCATCTTACCCCTCTTGGGTTGACCCACCCCGTGTTGTCACACTAGCCCTAAAAGTTTCATATTTTCATCTTTATGCATTGTCTTTATTATTATAACTTCTCAATCCTCGCTACTCAATCTCTAGGGTATACCCACTCACTAGGGGTGACTATCATACTCACTCATTGGGAGCATTCCTTATTCATCCAGAGATAGCAGTAGGGGAATGAGCATGTTATATTCATTTTTCTATTTTTATGTATGACCATTGGTTACTTCCTGTGTCCCCCAATTAATGAAAGACCTTCAAGTTGAGAGTCGTTACCTATATTCCCAAGGGTCCATATTTAGCAAATAATAAATAATAGAAAACAATTTCATTAATTCACAAATATTGTTTACAAAATGCTTACATGAAATTCCACTACCAAAACTATACACAGAGAAGAAGTTTCTATCTAAATCCTCCTTTCTTAGATTAATGTCTTCATATGGTTTCATCTTCATCTTCACGTCCCTTATCATGTATATCATCATATACCTAAAACACCATGAAACAAAACAAGGTTAGTATGACAAATCATACTAGTATGTGTGGGAAGTAACAACATAATGCAACCAATTTATTGCTTAACAGAACAAACTTTACATATTAAACATAAATACACAATCCCTACATATCCTTTCCACTTTGCTATCCCTGCAATGGACATGGATACCACCTCTCTCAAATGGTAGATCTCAAATAGCCCCTATGATCCTACCTTATAGGTAGATCAAGACCTGGGGATGTGTAGTCTTATGATCCTACCCAAGGGTAGACCAACACATCGACTCATTATAACCTGATGATCCTACCCCAAGGGTAGACCATGTACTAGGTCATCCATCTCATCATCATCAAAGCTATATAGGAGGACTAGGATCTGAGCTAGTCATGCACATATATTTATGGTAATAGTCATAGCCACTTTATAGTTGCATGAAATAAAAGTCAACCAAGAAATTATTTCTAAGCAACTGATAAAACCTCAGAAATCATTGTGAAACTAGAGCGATTAGCCATAAGCGTAACAACATACCTTTGTCATGGAGATTATTCAAATATACTTCATGCATATTGTCCAATCAAGAAATCATCATATAATCTGCATTACGTAAATTTTGAAGTGTTACCAAATATCTTATATACATTATACCCTACTCGGTCCTAATCTAGGGTTTAGGTTTCCTTGATTTTGAGTTATCAATATAGTTATGCTTCATATCCCTTAATTCCCATTATTATCATTTTAATGACTTTAGAACCCTAGTTCATTTTAAGTGTATCCATAATCATGAAATCTACCATGCCCCTTTATTATGAACGCTTAGATTGGATTAACTTCATTAATCAATATAGCAGATATGGTATTTAACCCTAATTGCACATATATATATGATTATTCACATTAGAAACCCTAGATATGCATCTTCATTATCATTTTCGTATTGATTTGTCATCTTATTCAATAATATCAAATATTATCACAAAAGAAAGGCTTTTTAAGGATTCTGACATTTTAATACAAAAAACTAGGCTCTCCATGTGATAATCACCATTCTATCATGTATAACACTAATTTAGAATTATAAACTTAATTAGAGTCTGAAATTATTTTATTTGGATTCCTCTCATTTTTCCAATCAAAATCATATATAATTTCGCTATATTTCGATAACCCTAGCATTTCTTATGAATTAAGCAAAAGAAGCACATACCACTTACCTAGGGGACATGTGGCGCCTTGCCATTGGTTGATGCTAACAGAGCCCAACGTCATGATGGTCGTTGTTCGTTTTGGTGGTTTAGTACTAGACCTGCCAATGGTTGGTTTATTTGGCTGAACCATGACTATCTAAAGGACCAACGTCTTTTCCTCTTCACACGTTCTCACACGCCCGCTGTGTAGAACGTCATCGCTAGCATCGAAGTGGATGGGGTGCCAATCTATAGTGAGGCCCTCCAAGCGGGCGAATGGTCTCAGCTTGGTTTCCCTAAGTGCAGACCCTCCCTTGACATGAGTTTGCCCTAGCATCTGCCAAGGTGAACGTCGGAGTACTGCCACGACAGAAAGCAGAGGGCTAAGCCTGCTGCAGGGCATTCCCATCTAGACACTCGTCGGTCTCTGCCAACCATGCCACAGACCACTGTGTCCTAGATGGCTAGCCGCGGATTTCACTTGTTTCCCTGGTAGAGGGCAGAACATACCGCCCCCAGTCCTGGCTAGGACTTCAATCACCGCTTGCGGCTACTCTCTTGTAGGCCTCATGAGGAAGATGGATCAGAGTGATCCCAAATAGAAAGGGCCTGTAGGATTCTTCGGGGGAGGAAAACCATGCCCCGATGTGGGGATGATACTAGATTCTCATTATTTCCTTAGGTGTTTTCTACACAAAACCCTAGTGGGAGTGAGAGGACGATGAAGAAAGGAGGCAAGAGTGTATCTTCTGTGAGAGGTCTAGTCCCATATATATATATATATATATATAAATATATATATATATATATAAATATATATATATATATATATATATAAATATATATATATAGTCCCATATATATATATATATATACACACCGCCTCACAGAGATCATCCACCTATAATGTTCCTTCAGGATTAGTCTCCATTAAACACTCTCCTATCCTCTCGTACATGTAGGTTGTCCATGGTTTAGTAGTTCATGTTTCCTATACGTGATTGCCAAGGAATAAAAGGAAATGAATTCAATTATATTCTTTGTTCTTTCCTTTAACATTGTTGGTTTAGTAAGGAGAGATTCATGATGATGTCCATAATACAAAAATCCCATCTTTTCCTATATTTATCTTCCTTTTCCAAAATTTTCATTTTCTCCCAAATTCTTGAATTATCTTCTTTTCCTTATTATTTTCAAGTATACCAAAAAGTTAGATATTAATTGATGTCCCAACACATGTGTTGCCAAACTAGCTAGATCATTATTCTTTTAATTATCTAAAACATCTCACATCTAATTTTCTTATGACAACTTGTGCATTATCTTTATAATTCTAATATCTAGCAATTCAAAAAGCCAGTAATATTTATTTATGTAAGAAATCTATTATTTCTTTGTCTTGTTGCTCAAGGACCTATTTGCAACGCAAATAGTCTCATGGGCCTCACTTGGGTCCTGGGTTGCACCCATGCCACAAAGTGAATGGATTTATTTAATGAATAACCACTAATCAATTCAAGTCTTGTATAATTCAATTTTATCAAAAATTGAGGATATTACATTCACCCCCCCCCCAATTTAGACCGTGTAAGCTTAAGGTGAATGATAACTCATCTTAATTTTCAACCTTAGGGTTAATAACCCTTCTTAGGTATCCTTAGCATCTTTTATTGATATGCACATTTCTCAAATCATCACTAAGATTGGTACTTGATTTCAATTCATGGAACATCTACAATCTTAGTATTT
This sequence comes from Alisma plantago-aquatica, assembly GCA_963693085.1. Classification (NCBI taxonomy): domain Eukaryota; kingdom Viridiplantae; phylum Streptophyta; class Magnoliopsida; order Alismatales; family Alismataceae; genus Alisma; species Alisma plantago-aquatica. The sequence goes on along the minus strand of OY856413.1, from coordinate 936,718,165 downwards.
ATGATACCATCTTTTAGTGATTACATTTTTCATTTGAGATTTGAACTCCACTTGGTGACTATCTTTTCACCTAGATTTCTAACTTATTATTCACTTTTTTCAGATAAGGGTGAGGTGACACCTCCAACCCTAAACCACATCATAAGTTACATTTTTGATTCCACAAAGCTCTTATATTTCATGAAGTCAAGTTCTTTCTCACTCTTGAGTTTGCACACAACTCCTTTCATTATTACATGACTTCTTTGTATCTTTTTATATTTACACCTCAGGTATTGTGAGCCTTAGCCACTTCCTTGAGGTCTCTAGTAGTATAGGTACTTTTTGGAGTTATCTTATCCTTATACATCTAGGGAGTGCCCCTCACATTCACCCATAGGCCACATGAACATCATGAAGGTGGCCAACCTCCTAAGACATGGGCCTTGGGAAAATGTAGTTGTTACGTCCCGACCACATGGTCTTGTGCATTCGGGGTCAATCAACTCCTAATCCCATCAGTCCATGTACCTTTAATACTTCCTACTTGACCTTAGGATTGACTTCATGTTCTATCCTTCCCATGGGTTCATTGCTAGCACATTATTTTTCATATGCAATTCTTTAAACCAGGTTCCTCCATCTCTTATAATGCTCATTATTCACTTTATGTCCCCTCATTGGACTAATGGCAACATTTCAAGACAACAATTTTTTTTCGGACTCGATCTCATACAGTCAACCACTTCCAGAGTGACTTGTCCTCATGTTCCTCAGAGATGACATACTTAGGTTCAAAGAATCATACTCAATATATGTGCTTTCATCTTTAATGTTAGATGATATTCATGGTCACCATAATCTTTAAATTGATTTAGTCAACATACCTTTCTAGGGAAGGTCCTAACCTAGGGTGCCTTCATGGCTCATGGGAGGAAGTTAGGCTTCTCTAGCCACAACCTGACCCCAAGGTCTAAGGTTTTTTTCCTCCCCCATAGGTCATTTTACCCCTCTTAGGTTGACCCACCTCGGGTTGGCACACTACCCCTAAAAGTTTCATATTTTCATCTTTATGCATTATCTTTATTATTTATTACTTCTCAATCCTCACTGCTCAATCTCTCGGGTCTACTCATGCACAGGGGGTGACTATCTTACTCAGTCATTGGGAGCATTCCTTATTCATCCAGAGATAGCGGTAAGGGAATGAGCAAGTTATATTCATATTTCTTTTTTATGTATTACCATTGGTTACTTATGTTCCTCTCGTATATACTCATGCATTTTCTAATTTCCCACTTATTCTCTGTGGGAACTCCCTCTCTGAATTATTCATGTGGGGAACCCTACCTCTAGGGTAAGTCCCTGTAGTAGACATCATACATAAGCCATGGACCAACCACCTATCACTATAGTGGCAATCATACATAGGCCTTTGCCCGAGGTGATTATCTGTTCTATGCCAGATCACCGACCACCACAGTGACCATACATAGGCCTTCTTATACATAGGCCTTCTTGGCTTGAGGTGATTAGATATGCATGATCATACATCACACATGTATTGCATACATCCATTAGAGTTAGTTGAGAAAGTTATATTATATCACATGTTCTTCATAAGTTTCTTAAAATGTTTCTTATTAATGTCTTGTTCCACATGCACACATGCATGGGAGACTGACTCACTTAACTCATTTATATTGATATTATTCCACATGCATCCTTCATGCACCGGTTACCATAAAATTTATATTCTCTCTTTCCTCTTACCCTAATTGGGTTCATATGGGCAGGGTACTATATCACCACACTAATTATATTTCCCATGGTTAGGGTTTTAGGGTTAGGGGATATACCCTACCTCTTAGGGGTTCCATGTCACTTGACCCACTATAGTTCTTCTAAACCAACCCTAACTCCATATAGGGTTTATACAACCCATAAAACCACTATTCTTTATTTTATCATTATTTCCATGTTACATGTACTTTACCATTTCCACATTACATTTACATTATTTGGTGGAGGATGCCTTAGTCCTACTTTTTCTAAAAAAAACCCTAGCTTGAGATGAGGAGAGAATTTCTTTTTAGGGTTTATTAAGCAAGAGGATGAGAAGTGGACAAAAGAGATGAGAAGAAACCCTAAAGGTATTTTACTTCGGCCAAAGACTTTTGAATTTGGCTAGGCAGCATAGGTCTGGGAGTCCTCGTAAGATGACTAGCGGTGCGGAGGAAATTTTTCCAGCCCCCAGTCGTGGTCCCTTCTAGACACCTTAGTCTTTAAAAAATGCCCTAATAATTCCCTCATATTTCTACAGATTACTTGAAATTATAAACTATTAAATATTATTTGACAAAATCTGGGGCTCTGACACCAAATGTAACGACCTCACTTCCCACATCCCCCAATTAAGGAAATGCCTTCAAGTTGAGATACATTACCTATATTCCCAAGGATCCATATTTATCTAATAATAAATAATAGAAAACAATGTCATTAATTCACAAATATTGTTTACAAAATGCTTATATAAAATTTCACTACCAAAACTATACATAGAGAAGAAATGTCTATCTAAATCCTCCTTCCTTAGATTAATATCTTCACATGGTTTCATCTTCATCTTCATGTCCTTATCATGTATATCATCATAGACCTAAAACACCATGAAACAGAACACAATCAGTATAACAAGTCATACCAATGTGTGGGGGAAACAAAATCTTTAATCTATTTGTAACAACATAATGCAACCAAATTATTGTTTAACATATCAAACTTTACACATTAAACATAACTATTCAATCCCTACATATCTTTGCCTCTATGCTATCCCTACATTGGACATGGACACTACCTCTCTCATATGGTAGATCTCAAATAGCCCCTATGATCCTACCTTACAGGTAGATCAAGACCTAGGGTTGTGTAGTCATATGATCCTACCCAAGGGTAAACCAACACATCGAATCATGATAACCTGATGATCCTACCCCAAGGGTGTACTAGGTCATCCATCTCATCATCATCAAAGCTACTGCAACATACCAAGTTACAAATAAAGTTTTGCAATCCCACCCCTACTCTTCATGTTAACGCTTTTTCATTTCAGTTTTTCCTTGGTATAAATTTCTACAAACATAGTGGTTTGGAATAAAATTATATGACAACTCGAGGGTTAGTGCACAATTACCCCCATTTATGTTTAGAAAGGGGTAATGATCCAATGCTCACAATTCTTATGGTCAAATTAGGAAGTATCCATGTATAAAGCTAAAATTTCAAGTTCATTGATTAATGGGTAAGGAATGTATTATGTTGAGTAATTATTAAACCCCCCTTTTCTTCTCTCTCTTCTTTTGGGGTATTAAAAGATGAAAACGAGTTTATTAGGAGATATTAGACTATTGGAATCTTTGGTTTCAAAAATACAAATTAGAAAACCCCAAAATGCATTCATATATTAAGTCACACAAAATTTCTCATTAATGTACACCATTATGAGTAATATTTTAGTTGAAGTCCAATGGGAGGAATAAATGTGAAATTGAGCTTATAGGTTCTTTTAAAATGTTGTGAGTATCCTATGTTTAAATTTTGAAATTATTTGGAGTTGGTTTGACCCCTTAAATCTATTTTATTAACCTTTAATATAGTAGGGACCTTAGGAATAAATGAAAATCCATTTTAATGCGCATGTAACGCCAAAGTTTGCCAAAACAAATGCTTGTCACGCACGCTAGTCACTTTACTCCCCTGATTGGATGGCTTGGCCTAGCCCGAATCCCAATCTAACGGTCAGAAGGTCTCCTTCACCTCTGACCGTTACCGTTGATAGACTCCTCTCTTACCCGCTCCCGTTCTCAATGCACAAGAATCCGTTTTGCAAGATTCAAAGTGCTTTGAATTCGTCTCATGATGCCAGTCTCAACGAGCTATTACTCGACTTTTACTATGACCTATTGGCAAAATGCTCAATCCCGTCAACCTCCTCCTCTCTGATCTAGTTCGCAGAGGCACCAATAGACCACCCTCCGCCTATTTAAGGCATGGGGAAAGGATGCCCGGGTCTCGAGTTTTCTTTTCCTCCACCCAATTGAGTCCCTTATCCCCTGGAGCACCCCGGAGACCATCTTCATATCTTCGGTGACCCAAGGCTCTCCTCGACTACTCCGACCACCTCCTTTCAATTATCTTCTAGGTGAGCATCCTCGATGCTTGTTCTTCCATTTTGCTTCTTTAGTTTGGCTCGCGGAGCCCCCTACCACCGTAACCTCTAGAGTCACCATCGACCTCCACCGACGCTTTTCATTTTTTAGCTTTAGTACACCTCTGCCTGTGGAAATGAGTCCCCTCGAATAGCCCTTCATTGGCGAAGCTGTTTCTAACTTTTTGTTTCTCGCAAGCATCAACTCCTATTTGGGCTTTGACCTTGGATTTTTATCCCCTGTTCTTGGCCATGTAGGAGTGGGTTCCGTGGCTCGGAAGCACATCAGGAGCTGCTCTACCTCACCATGACCACGGGAACATGGAGATATTGTTCCCATTCCTTTCTTTCATTTTAAGAGCATGGTTCACAATCTTTGGCAATGGAGTCGAGCTCCTATGAGCCTGCTCGTTCCATGACCATGGTTGGAAGAAGCCAGGTCATGGAATGACCAAGATGGTCATGTTCAGGCAATGTATTTATTAACCCTACATGGGTAGTTTAGTAACTTCACTTCTTTCATTTTTGTTTTCTCACCTGTAATTTGATACTTGCAAATGACAATAATACCCTCGTGATTTTATTCGATTCGATTCACCAGCAAGGTTATTTCAGTCTTTTCCTTCTTTGCTTCAATCACCCTTTGACCGAGTCCACGCGAGTGACTGACTGACTGGGCCAAACATGATTGGCCCATGTCAGCGTGGGTCCAGTCTATGTGGCTCGCAACTTTGCAAGCTTTGATGTCGATGTGGCATCTTCCTAATTTCTGATTGGCCTGAATTAGTTAATTCATAATAAATTGGTCCTTGCTCTAAAAAATACTAATAAATATTCATTGGAAAGCTCTTTTCGATTAGATTCCATTTTTTCCATTTCTGACCATGGTTTTCCTGACCCAAATCGATAAATATTAAGGATTTCATTTTTACCTTAATAGATGTTCTAAAAATCATAGCTAATATACTTCAACTTCATCTTTGGTGTATGAATAGGTTTTTTCACCTAAAATAGTGTTTTGGATTGTTTGGTCAGACTTTCAGGCCCAAAATTGAAGGTGGGTTTAGTAGATTACAAACTTGGGAGTTTTACCCTAAATCTTTATCAAACCTCTAACTTGTGTAATAAAGATGGCATCTAGGGATTTAAGAGACTTGGGATTAATTCTATTGGTGGAAAGTATCTTATCTAGGGCTTTTGAATAGGTATGTGCATTCTAACACCTAAGTTGGGCACCTTTTATTCCAAACCTAAATTTCCCAATGAGGCATGAATCTATAAAATTGTACCCTATATCTTGCTTGTTGTAAACTTGGCCTATATACTTGCTTTCCCTACTTTGCTATGCATACTTTCATACTGATTATAGGGTCATGGACCCACCTGCTTTGTTGCAAAACTCTTAATCTTCCATGGGATTATTTAAGCATGGTAATGATGTAAATGACTAGTTAACTGATGTAGTGTACATGAGTACAAGTCACCCATAGGGCACTGGGGTTTTAGTCCCCCTGCCATAGGCATTGGGGTTTTAGTCCCCCTAACACTTTTTTTATATATTTGAGGTTTGGGATGTGTATTTTTCCCCTCTCCACTTAGATTGAGGTTGGTAGGTGCCTCACCCTATATTAGTTTAACTTAGTCATAATGAATCATGCTTATTCTATATTTGTTATTGTGCTTGGAAGAACTCTAATTTGTTAAACATGCTCATACTCTTGGAAATTCTTAGTATAGAGAATCTTTACCTTATTATCTATTAAACTACTTTTGTCCTTAAACATATTGTGACACATACTTTTATCTCTCTTTTGTTGGGTGATACCCAACCACCCAGATCCAGGGCAAGGATTTGATCAAGGGAAAGGAGTACTACGACAGGACTAGAGCTACCATCATGCCTAGGTTGCTATTGCTAGATCCACTCCAAATTTTATGTTATAAGACTTTTGCAATAAAGATATGTAATAGCTTAGGCTTCTCATCTTTATTTCTTCCGCTACTACTATTGACAATTATTGTATTTGGTTCATGCTTATTTAAATGGAATTATCATACATACATCCTTCCCCCTCAAATGTTTTAATTAAAAGAGGGATGTTTAATATTTTCTGTTAAATTTTAGTGAGGGGGTGATCTTGTTCCTCACAGCATGATATTAGAGCTTGTAGGATAGCTATTAGGGCATAAAGTTGATAGTGATGATGTCTAAAAAGGGTCAGAACCTGGGGGCTAGCAAGATTTTCCTGCACCCCACTAGTTGGCTAACGGGGACTCCTGGGTTCATATTGACACTGGCCTGGCTTGATCTGATACTGAGTGCCCGAAATAGCATGCCTTTGAGCAATAGTAGCCTCATCATTTTCTGTCTTGTACTCCTAGAAATCTTACCCAATGACCTTGTCTTTCAGGAATGGTAACCTATTCGAAGAGAGTTCCGACAACAACATTAATGACCTGGAGAACCTGGAGACTCCAGCCACTCCTTTGACACCTGAGCAGGAGCTGATTGTGCTTCGACAACTCCTCTCTACCACCCTGGTGGGGCAGCTGACTACAGCAGCAAACAAGCCCAAGGAGTTCACCCTGACTTACTTTATGAAGATGCACCCCCCTTACTTCAATGGGGAAAATGAGACCAACATGGTGGATAGGGCAGATGACTGGGTGTTGTCCCTAGAGCACACCTTTGAAGGCATGGCCTGTCCCCCGCATCTGAAGGTCCATTTTTACAACCTATGTCCTTGAAGGCCCTGCTCGGATCTGGTGGAACAAAATCTCCCACACCCGTGACACTGCCACCATGACCTGGGAACAATTCCTCAAACTATTCAGAGAGAAATACATCTGCACAGCCTATCTGAAGTAGAAGAAGGCTGAGTTCTACAGTCTATGGAAAGGAAACATGACTGTATCTGAATATGTTCAACGTTTCCTCCTGTTGGAATGCTATGTTGTGGATCTAGGTGAAGATCAAAGGGCAGCCATCTTTCAGCAAGGGTTCAACTATAATGTGGGATGTCACCTGGTGCCCCAACTGCCACTTACCTTCTAGCAGATGCTAGACAAAGCCTTAGCTGTTGAGTCATACCCCGGCTTCCATTCTTTCAGCTCGAACAACAACAACAAAAGGAAGAACTCTAGAGGTTCCCAAGGGCGCAACCAGTGCAATAAGTGTTCCCGATTTCACCCACCTGGGAAGTGACCAACAGGCAATGCACCACCTCATAGGAATGATCTACCTACCCCTACTTGTCACGAGTGCGGTGTGGTCGGTCATATTCAGCCAAACTGTCCCAAGTTCAACTGAGGACAAGCCCCAGCCCAGCAACCACCACAACACCAGAATCCACCTCCATGGAACAACAACAACTGCAAGAATAACCAGTAAGGATGTCGCCTTCCAATGGAGAGACGGGATGGAGTAATCTTTGTTTAGGATGTTGAAGATGTTGATGATGGCAATGATATGATTGAAGGTACTCTACATCTCAATATGTATCTTGTCAAAGCACTTTTTGATTCTGGATCATCAAATACCTTCATATCTACACAGTTTGCTGCTATGCTAGACATAGAATCTGAGTTCATGGACCATGTGTTAGATGTCAAAACCCCTAGTGATAGATTATGTTCCTCCTATCTCAAGCTTCCTACCATGGACCTATGCATCATGGGGAAGTTGTTTCCTTCTGACTTCATCTTGCTCGAAATGTCCATCTTTGACATTATTCTGGGTATGGAATAGCTAAAGAAGTACAAAGCAATCATTTTCTATGATGAGTCGAAGGTTAGCATGTTACACCCTAAAGTAGGTAGGATGTGTGTCAAGGGAAAGAAAAGAGAAGTGTAACATCCCTGACATGGGTTATGCCTTAACCTGAGATGTTTTTCTTAATAAAGTTAATTATATGCTTGCTCTTATTTCTTGAAAAGTAATTAAGGCTCAAGAGGAACTTATGTTTCAATTTTAGTCCTTTTTGAATAATGTTGAAACAATGTTTTGTCTATTTTGTACTAAAGTGCAAATTACCCAAGTTGAGGGGTTAACGTGCAAATTGTACATGATAAAATGTTCCTCAGGTGTTGAAGAATCATAAGAAAGAGAATGATGTGGATGTATGGCTTGTGATATCCTGGGCACCAAGAAAGAGCTTATTGAGCAATGTTTGTGCATTAAAACCTAGTTTTGGTGTAATGTGCAATTTACCCAAAACCTAGGGTTCAATATGCAAAATACAACCTATAGAGAGTCCCTCATGTTTCTTGGCATAATCTAGAGAAAATAAAATGAGAGGGGCGTCTCATTTGAATCTCTTTGAAGGAGAGAGAATCTTGATATTAAAATAATCAAGATTTAAGCATAATTGGAAGCATAATTCAATTTAATGCAAAAATAAATATATTAATTGAAGTGCCCTTCAACCAAATATGAGATGGTTGAATTTGCATAAGTGTGAACGTCCTTGTGCCTTGCAAAGGCCACGAAAATATCCTAAGTGAGTGGAGAGCCCACTCACATTAATAAACCAAAAAGTAATATCCACTCAATTTTGGATATTAGTATTATATGAATTAAGGTGCTTAATTGCTTTTCCTTTAATTCATGGATAATGAAGAGGAATTCAAAGGTGGGGAAGATGTCTTTGCATTCAAGGATTATAGGAGGAGATGTGTCACCAACTTTGGGAGTTAAAGGATTTTTATATCACTTTCTCTCTCATTGAATTCCCTTATAAACACTTCATTTTCCACCCACTTGAAGACTCTTTTTCGGATTTTCTTTCTCTCCTTGTTTTGGCCGAGCATAAGGGATCTTCGGAGAAACAGGAGGACGAACTCCAACCTATAGGTAAGCTCCTTAATCATCTTCAACCTTGATTTCATGGAGAAAATCAAAAATCAATGCTTGATTTCTTGTTTTCTTCATTCAATCTTCAACCCTAGTCATTTCTTTTCACTCAAAAGCTTGAGGACTGACCTTGGGAGGTTGAGAAAGCTTCATTCACCATTAGATACGTGGAGCTTGAAGCTTGGATTCAGCTTTGAAGGTGTGTTATATAACTTAAACCCTTAAATGTTATTATTACATTCAATTCTTCATCACTTGTTGATCATTTAGTTCTTCTTGAAATTCCTTTGAATAATTGATGAAATTTCCATAAGAATGGAAATCGATTTTGAAGGATCGAAGCTTGATGATGATGATATCATCTTAAGCACACCCCTCAATGAATATCTTGGGCAAACGGTTTCACTCTTGAGACTAAACGATCTCAAGATCGTTTGGTGAGCAAACGGTCTCAAGACCGTTTGATACCAAACGGTCTCAAGACTGTTTGAGGTCAAATGACCTCAATATTGTTTAAGATTAGATGATGTCATAATTTGATGATGATCCAATAGTACTTAATTGAATTATTTCCAAAGGGTTCAACACTTTAAGGTTCCTTGATTTACAAACCCTAAATCGGGTTATTGATGAAACCCTATTTGGATTCAACCAATTTCAGTGACTGGATGGGCCAAACGGTCAAGACCGTTTGGGGTCAAACAACCTCAAGACCATTTGAGTTCAGGTCATGTTATGGTTGAATGATGATTCAATGGTTTCAATTGGATTAGTTCCAATAATGTCAACAATTGATGGTTTCTTGATTTCAAAACCCTAATTGATGGAGTTGATCAAGACCAAATGGGTAAAACCATTCAAGACCGAATGGGTAAACTTGATTAAGACCAAATGGGTAAAATCATTCAAGACCGAATGGGTAAACTTGATTAATACTGAATGGGTAAAATCAATTAAGACCAAATAGGTAAAATCAATCAAGACCGATTGGGTAAAAGTGATCAAGATCGAATGAATCTTCAAAACCGTTTGGTCATGTTGACCGTTTGGGAGAGTTGACCGAATGGAGGTTAATCATATCAAGAACGAATGGAGGTCAAGCACCTCAAGACCGAATGGAGGTCAAGCAACTCAAGACCGAATGGAGGTCAAGCACCTCAAGACCGAATGGAGGTCAAGCACCTTAAGACTGTGTGGAGATACAATTTAACCAAGACCGTTTGAAGGTTTAATTGAATCAAATCTTGTAAGTGTAATCAACCCCATGATTGTTGATGATGTTTATCAAAGGTAATTCACAATGTTTGTACCTTCAAAGTACTTAAGTAATTATTACCTTTTGAGTGGTTAATCTTTGATGCTTATGAAAGCAATGCCTCAATACACTATGCTAATCCTAAATGTATACACTTGAATGAAAGGGTTAACCTAATCTAATCAAGTTTGAAGCAATTAATATCCTAGAAGGATGAGAGAGAGAGGAGTTCATACATATAAAATAAACATGAAATTATTAAACCCCAACACCCTCAACATGAATAAAATATGCAATTAGGGTATGATTCATGATAAAGAGATCATGAAACCCTAATTGAGAAGGTTGAGGAATCCTAACCCTAATCTAGGGTAATGAGGTAACCCTAATCTAGGGTAATGAGGTAACCCTAATCTAGGGTAACGATGTAACCCTATTCTAGGGTAATGATGTAACCCCAATCCAGGGTAGTGCTATGTAATACTATATGAAACCCTAGTTCCGGGTAAAGTTGCATAAAACCCTAATTTGGGGAAAAGTTATAAATGAACCTTAATTGAGGATGATGTCATGTGAAATCCTAATTGAGGATGATGTCATGTAAAACCTTAATTAAGGGTGATGTCATGTGAAATCCTAATTGAGGATGATGTCATGTGAAACCCTAATTAAGGGTGATGTCATGTTAAACCCTAATTAAGGGTGATGTCATGTGAAATCCTAATTGAAGATGATATCATGTGAAATCCTAATTAAGGGTGATGTCATGTGACATCCTAATCGAGGGTGATGTCAAGTGAAACCCTAATACAGAGATGTGATGTGAAACTTAATCCAGGGTGATGCTATGTAATGCTATATGAAACCCTAATATAATATCCTAACCCTGATATAGGGTGAAGGTGTGTAAAGCCCTAATTTTGGGTTATAGTGCATGAAACCCTAATGTTGGGTAATATGTTGATAAACCATAACCATAATTTGGGTAATGGGATGAGTATTCCTAATTGACATGAATTGGGAAACCCTAGTTCTAATGATGAAATAGTGATGTTACTCTTACATCTCATAGTTATGAAATGTAATTGACATAACTATTATCATGTACACTAATTATGCAGGTATCATGAGATATTGGACATAGCCAGGTATGAGCTATGATATTTCATTATTGGAATTATTTTATGGGCCGTGTGAGCCATAATATGCTTTGTTGCCTAATAAGAGGTAACAAGAGATTAATGGGCTTTAAGAGCCATGTGAAATACCTGTACTGCAAAGTATCATGTTATCTTGGTCAGATGACCTGAAGGTATTAGTTACCTAATAAGTGGTAACAAGTGTTCTTGATGAATTGAGGGTTTGAATACTCATGTTCCTTAATCATGATGATGAGATGTTAAGGGATGAGAATGCCCCTAATGTGACAAGGGATTGAGATCCCAATGTTTTATAAATATTTGAAAAGGACTTGATAGAAGTAGTACTCATTCTTTGTAGCATTTGTTATAATGATTTATGTTTGAAAACCTAAATGATGCTAAAAGAATATGGTAATGTACTTAACTAATCAATTGAAATCTTATCATGTAGAGCCATGGCCATAGATCCATCATCGTCAGTAGTTTGGTGATGGTGAAACAGGTTTTCCTATGGGAACTCCTGGAGGGCATACTATTGAGTATGTGGGGGTTGTGGGCGTGAATATCCTTACACCCTAATGGAGTAATTGATGTGAGATAAACATTAACTTCTCTCAATCCTTCATTATATATGCCGGGATGGATGTATCACTAATCTCCCAAATGTTGGGACGGATGTACCACTAATCTCTCGATGATGTTAATACCCGATCGATGTGAGATAAACATGAATTCTCTCGATTGCTAAGAGAGTACAACATGCCACTGTAACTCTATAGCGAAGTTGTCAGTATACCCTACAAAGCTATTCAGAAGAGATATAAGATGTCCTGCATTTGGTCCTCACACTAACTGAGTAAGATGAGGTCATGAGAATCCGACTCTTCCATTGACCTATGTATGGTACCGATTTCGATTTTGCAATGGTCGATTGGAGTATGAGAGGTATACCTCATCTCCTTAGGGCTTAATTATGATTGTAAATTGTAATCAGCCGTGTAGCATATTTTCTTAAGGTTGAAATATGAGAATCATTATTTGATGATATCATGCTTAGTATATCCTTATTGGACAAATGTTATACATGTTCTTCATATTCCTTATTGGACAAATGTTATACATGTTCTTTATATTCCTTATTGGATAAACGACATACTACTTTATCAAGTTACAAGTTGAAATGCTTGAAGAAGAACATTTCTCTTATATGCTTAGATAATTGAATTATCTGATGTTGAATACTTATGAATCTTCTGCTTACTTTTATTCCATTAATTGCAATAATAATATTTCTGGCGGAGAGTTATATCTCTCACTGGGACAATTTCAATTGTCTCACCCCCATGGGATCCAACTTTTTAGGTAGACGCAGAAGAAGAGGCAGAAATCTTATAGTAGGGGAAGACCAGCAACAACAGCAGCAGCATGGATAGCAGTGACATCCATGTGGAGACACTGGTTGTCATGTTTTTATATAGAGTCCTATGTGTCGTCTATGTACTCTCAGGTCCTTAGAGTCAGTAGTTAGTTTAATGAACCGATCTGAGATTTTGGCTTAATGCCTCAATGTTTTTATGTTGCATATGTACAGTTTTAACAGGACAGTTGATGTATGTGATCCTCGAGAAGGAATGGTACAAGACATGTAATTGTGAACCAAAATGTAATTGAATTACTTTAGTTCTTTTTGAAAGAGTTTTCCAATGTATGGATCTCTTTGTAAATGGTTTTAATTTTTAGTGATTTTCAGTAATTCCACTGCTAACGATAGCTTCCTCTTGTCAATGATGTTTTGTTTGATCAGTGTATCACAATTAGTGGTATCAGAGCTCTAGGTTCGCTGAGTCTACAGATACATAGGATTAAGGTTGTTGAGTCTGTTCTAAGTGTCATCCAGTAATCTGATAGTGTCTTTTGCTCATATAGGAGGAGAAGAAGAACTTGAAGATGTCTGGATCACACGAAGAACATGCTGCTGAGAGCAGTGTTGCTGTACCAGAAAGAGGTGCAAGGGACCAGAATAGGGATGAACCAGAACCTGAACATCCCCAGCTTAATCAAGTTGCATTGGAGAATCTAGCTTTCCATGATCTGTTTGGGCAGTTCATGGCAACCATGACGCATATGGAGGATAGTATGCCACCACCTGCACCTAGGGCACCAGCTCATCATGAAGGATAAGGAGCCGGCAAGACTTTTGAACGACTTCGCCGGGTTGGAGCCACAAAATATGATGGTACAGCTGACCCAGCAGACACAGATATGTGGGTGACTGAGCTGGAGAAGGCCTTCAGGATCCTTAATATCCTAGAGGCTGAGAAGGTGAGACATGCGGTGTACCTTCTTAAGGGAAGCGCTGGCCACTGGTGGACCATTGAAGAGGGCAAGAGGCCAGGTGTTGAGATTGGATGGGAAGTATTCCGATGAGAATTTGTTAATAGATACTTCCCTAAGATGTTTCTAGATGAGAAGATATATTAGTTTGAGAGGTTAAGGCAAGGACCAATGAACATTAGCGAGTATGAAGCTAAGTTCATGGAGCTTTTGCAATTCTGTCTGCATATGGAAGCTATTGATGAAGAGAGAATTCGATATTTCGAGAAGGGGTTGAACACTGTTTTGACCACTCATGTGTCTACTTTATAGAACAGGGAGAGGTTTTCCACTTTTGTGGAGTCCATTAGATGGATAGAGAGGTCTGTGATCGAGAAGCAACAAACCAGTGGTAAGAAGGTGTATACTCAGTTCCAAGGACAAGGATCCAAAAGTTTTAAGAAACCAAGATTTTCTGCACCAATAGCACCACCAAGATTCAATACCCAGACACAATGGATGTCAAGTAGGGGTAGAGGTCATAGTTTACCGCCTGAGGGAGCCTAGAGTTCAGCATCAGTGTTAGTAACAGGACCAACCAGTCCACAGTCAGGGAATAGAGGTTGTTTTATATGAGGAAAGATGGGGCATTTGATGAAAGATTGTCGAGCTAGAGAAGCAAGTGTGACTCAACCTCAGAGACAGAGTCAACAAGGCTCTCAGAGGCGACAGTTTTTGAGTGGCGCCGGAGGACGTGGACTAGAATCCCAAGCTGGTTTGTCAGCACCTAAGAACCGAGCATAGGGTCAACATCAAGCAACAGCGAGATTCTATTTAATGAATCAACCAGAAGTAGTAGTCAACCCTCGAGTTGTGACAAGTCAGATGAAACTATTTCATTTTGATATGTCTTCATCCTGCTTTGTATCTATTTTAATTGATCTGGGTGCTATGCATTCCTTTATCACTCGAAGAGTGATTCATGACTGCAACATGACTGTTAGTCATAGAGAAGATAGTCTGTTATTAGAAACCCCTTTGTTGGGATCTACTGTGCTGTGGGAGGTGTGTTCTCCCTACATTCTTTACTTTTTCTAAACATCACATTCAGGTGGATCTTATACCACTTGAGATGCACGAGTTCGATGTAATTCTTGGAATGGACACCCTAGAAAAGTACAAGGTTGTCTTGGATTGTGAGTCCAAGCAAGCTGTATTCACAGATGATAGTGACACATGGATCTTTTAGGGAGACAGAAAGATTCTTCCAACATGTCTTGTGTCAGCTATGGTAGCTGAGAAGCTGATGAGACAAGGATGATTTTCATTCTTGGCACGTAGTAGACACCACAATAGAGAGTCATGATCTTTCTGAAGTTCTGATAGTTAGGGAGTTTGAAGATGTATTCCCTAAGGAACTTCTAGGTGTACCTCCTCCCTGAGAGATTGATTTTGAGATTAATCTAATTCCGGGCACGCAACCAATAGCACAAACACCATATAGAATGGCACCTGCTGAGATGGCAGAGCTCAATAAACAACTGCAGGAGTTGCTTGAGAAAGGTTTTATCTGACCGATTACTTCACCATGGGGTGCTCCGGTTCTCTTTGTTAAATTGAAGCACGGATCAATGTGGTTATGTATTGATTATAGACAGCTGAATAAAGTAACCATTCCTCTACCGAGGATCGATGACTTGTTTGATCATTTGTGTGGTGCAACTATCTTCTCTAAGATAGATCTGAGGTCGGGATATCATCAGTTGTGTATCAAGGAAAGTGACATATCTAAGTCTACTTTTAGGACAAGGTATGGTCACTATGAGTTCATAGTTATGTCATTTGGACTAACTAATGCACCAGCTGCATTCATGGAACTCATGAATAGAATCTTTTGACCTTTTCTTGATCAATTCATAGTAGTCTTCATAGATGACATCTTGATATACAGTAGAGATGCTCAACAGCATGAGCAGCACCTCCATCAGGCTTTGACTTTGCTAAGAGAGCATAAGTTGTATGCTAAGTTTAGCAAATGTGAGTTCTGGATACCAAAAGTTTCTTTTCTAGGACACGTAATATCTGCCTCAGGTATCCGTGTTGATCCTAAGAAGGTAGAATCTATCCTGCAATGGGAACAACCAAAGACACCAACGGAGATACGCAGTTTCCTAGGACTGGCAGGCTATTACAGGAGGTTCATTAAGAACTTCAGTTCTATAGCTTTACCCCTAACCAAGTTGACCAGGAAGGAGGTTCCTTTTGTCTGGAATGACAAGTGTCAACATTCTTTCTAGTCGTTGAAATAAAGGTTAACAAGTGCACCTGTGCTGGTGTTACCTGAGCAAGGGAAGGGGTACATAGTTTTTTTTGATGCATCTAAGAATGTTCTAGGATGTGTGTTGATGCAGGATAATCAAGTGATTTCTTTTGCCTTACGACAGCTTAAGAAACACGAGGAGAATTATCTGACACATGATCTAGAGCTAGCTGTTGTGGTCCATGCTTTGAAAATCTGGAGACATTATCTCTATGGAGAAACATTTCAGATTTTCAAGGACCATAAGAATCTAAAATATATCTTCTCACAACATGAGTTAAACATGAGACAACTCCACTGGATGGAATTAATCAAGGACTACGATTGTACAATTGATTATCATCCAGGGAAGGATAATGTAGTGGTTGATGCACTAAGTAGAAAATCATCATCACCAGCCATAGATAAAGCACAGTTGAACTCTTTAGTGTGCTCTAAGAGAGATATGCTTATCTCTATGAGGAAAAACAATGTACAACTTAAGGTATTATTGTTAGCCAGACTGTTAGCTGAGATGCACATCAAACCTACTCTGAGACAACAGATTAAAGAAGCATAACAAGTTGATATTGTGGTTCAACAGATCAGGTCAGAGTATGGTAGTGAGAAACGGGATGGATTTCATGAGTCAAAGGATCAGGTAGTCTGTTACCATGGTAGGATGGTAGTACCTGATGCCAACGACTTAAGGAAGTTAGTCTTGGAGGAAGCTCATTATTCAATGTATGCAATGCATACAGGAAGCAGCAAAATGTATCATAACCTGAAGGATATGTATTGGTGGCCAGGATTGAAGAAAGATGTTGCTGAGTTTGTTATGCAATGTCCGGTGTGTCAGCAGGTTAAAGTTGAACATTAAAAGCCCACAGGAACAATGCAACCTTTGCCTATACCGTAGTGGAAATGGGATCATGTGACCATGGACTTTGTGGTTGGTTTGCCTAGAACAACTAAAGGTCATGATTCCATATGGGTGATTGTTGATAGGTTGACTAAGACAACACATTTCCTTCCTATCAAAACAACCTACACTGCTGAGAAGCTTGCACAGATATATATAGATGAGATAGTGCGGTTGCATGGGGTTCCAGCTAATATTGTTACTGATAGAGGTCCCAAGTTCATGAGTCATTTTTGGGAACGACTACATAAAGCTTTAGGTACGCAGTTAAGGTTTAGTACATCCTTTCACCCACAGACATATGGACAATCTGAGAGGACCATACAAACTTTGGAGGATTTGATTAGGGCATGTGTCCTTCAGTTTGTAGGAAGTTGGGATCTACACCTGAGCTTGATAGATTTTGTTTATAATAATAGCTATCAGCACAGTATTGATATGGCACCATATGAAGCATTGTATGGTAGACGTTGTAGATCTCGTTTATGTTGGTACGAAACAGGAGAATATCAACTTTTGGGTCCTGAGCTTGTGCAGCAAACAACTGAGAAGATTAAAGTAATACAACACCAATTAAAGACTGCACAGGATAGACAAAAGTCGTATGCTGACAAATGATGTAGACTTTTAGAATTCCAAGTTGGAGACAGAGTATATCTCAAGGTCTCACCTTGGAAAGGTGTTCTTAGATTTGGGAAGAAAGGAAAGTTAGCTCCTAGATTTTTGGGGCCTTATCCAATGATTGAACGGATTGGAAAGGTAGCCTATAAGATAGAGTTGCCACCTGAGATGCATAAGTTGCATCCAATGTTCCATATCTCCATGCTGAGAAAGTGTCATCCTGACACAGAGTTGGTTTTGCAACATGTGGAAGTAGAATTAAATGATGATATATCATATGTTGAAGGACATGTGATGATCCTTGATAAAAGAATTAAAAAGCTGAAAAGAAAGACATATGTCTTGTGAAAGTTCTCTGGAATCATCATGGCTTTGAAGAAGCTACATGGGATCTAGAGGAATAGATGAGTAGGAAGTACCCTCCTCTTTTCTCTTGATGATTTTGGGGACAAAATCCCTGTTAGGGGTGGATAATTTGTAACATTCCTGACCTGGGTTATGCCTTAACCCTAGATGTTTTGCTTAATAAAGTTAATTATATGCTTGATCTTATTTCTTGAAAAGTAATTAAGGCTCAATAGGAACTTATGTTTCAATTTTAGTCCTTTTTGAATAATGTTGAAACAATGTTTTGTCTGTTTTGGACTAAAGTGCAAATTACCCAAGTTGAGTGGTTAACTTGCAAATTGTACATGATAAAATGTTCCTCATGTGTAGGAATGGCTTGTGATAGCCTGAGCACCAAGAAAGAGCTTATTGAGCAATGTTTGTGCATTAAAACCTAGTTTTGGTGTAATGTGCAATTTACCCAAAACCTAGAGTTCAATATGCAAAATAAAACCTCTAGAGAGTCCCTCATGTTTCTTGGAATCATGTAGAGAAAATAAAATGAGAGGGGTATCTCATTTGAATCTCTTTGGAGGAGAGAGAATCTTGATATTAAAATAATCAAGATTTAAGCATAATTGGAAACATAATTCAACTTAATGTAAAAATAAATATATTAATTGAAGTGTGCTTCAACCAAATATGAGATGGTTGAATTTGCATAAGTGTGAACGTCCTTGTTCCTTGCAAAGGCCACAAAAATATCCTAAGTGAGTGGAGAGCCCACTCACATTAACAAACTAAAAAGTAATATCCACTCAATTTTGGATATTAGTATTATATGAATTCAGGTGCTTAATTGCTTTTCCTTTAATTCATAGATAATGAAGAGGAATTCGAAGGTGGGGAAGATTGCTTTGCATGCAAGGATTTGAGGGGGGGATGTGGCACCAATTTTGGGAGTTAAAGGATTTTATATCACTTTCTCTCTCATTGAATTCCCTTATAAACATTTCATTTTCGACCCACATGAAGACTCTTTTTCGGATTTTCTTTCTCTCCTTGCTTTGGCCAAGCACAAGGGAGCTTAGGAGCAACAGGAGGACAAACTCCAACCTGTAGGTAAGCTCCTTAATCATCTTCAACCTTGATTTCATGGTGGAAATCGAAAAGCAATGCTTGATTTCTTGTTTTCTTGTTTTCTTCATTCAATCTTCAACCCTAGCCATTTCTTTTCACTCAAAAGCTTGAGGACGGACCTTGGGAGGTTTATAAAGTTTCATTCACCATTATATACGTGGATCTTGAATCTTGGATTCAACCTTGAAGGAGGGTTATATAACTTAAACCCTTAAATGTTATTATTACATTCAATTCTTCATCACTTGTTAATCATTTTGTTCTTCTTGAAATTCCTTTGAATAATTGATGAAATTTCCATAAGAATGGTAGTAGATTTTGAAGGATCGAAGCTTAATGATGATGATATCATCATAATCACACCCCTCAATGAATATCTTGGGCAAACGATTTCACTCTTGAGACTAAACGATCTCAAGATCGTTTGGTGAGCAAACGGTCTCAAGACCATTTGATACCAAATAGTCTCAAGACTATTTGAGGTCAAACGACCTCAAGAACATTTAAGATCAGATGACATCATAATTTTATGATGATCCAATAGTACTTAATTTAATTATTTCCAAAGGGTTCAACACTTTAAGGTTCCTTGATTTACAAACCCTAAATCGGGTTATTGATGAAACCCTATTTGGATTCAACTAATTTCAGTGATTGGATTGGTCAAACGGTCTCAAGACCGTTTGGGGTCAAACAACCTCAAGACCGTTTGAGGTCAGGTCATGTTATGGTTGAATGATGATTCAATGGTTTCAATTGGATTAGTTCCAATAATGTCAACAATTGATGGTTTCTTGATTTCAAAACCCTAATTGACGGAGTTGATCAAGACCAAATGGGTAAACCATTCAAGACCTAATGGGTAAACTTGATTAAGACCAAATGGGTAAAATCATTCAAGAATGAATGGGTAAACTTGATTAATACCGAATGGGTAAAATCAATTAAGATCAAATGGGTAAAATCAATCAAGACTGATTGGGTAAAAGTGATCAAGATCGAATGAATCTTCAAAACCGTTTGGTCATGTTGACCATTTGGGAGAGTTGACCGAATGGAGGTTAAGCACTTCAGGACCGAATGGAGGTCAAGCACCTCAAGACCGAATGGAGGTCAAGCACCTCAAGACCGAATGGAGGTCAAGCACCTCAATATCGAATGGAGGTCAAGCACCTCAAGATCGTATGGAGATACAATTGAACCAAGACCGATTGAAGGTCTAATATCTCAAAACCATTTTAAGGTTTAATTGAATCAAATATTGTAAGTGTAATCAACCCCATTATTGTTGATGATGTTTATCAAAGGTAATTCACAATGTTTGTACCTTCAAAGTACTTAAGCAATTAGTACCTTTTGAGTGGTTAATCTTTTATGCTTATGAAAGCAATGCCTCAATACACTATGCTAACCCTAAATGTATACACTTGAATGAAAGGGTTAACCTCATCTAATCAAGTTTGAAGCAATTAATATCCTAGAAGGATGAGAGAGGGAGTTCATACATATAAAATAAACATGAAATGATTAAACCCCAACACCCTCAACATGAATAAAATATGCAATTGGGGTATGATTCATGATAAAGAGATCATGAAACCCTAATTGAGAAGGTTGAGGAATCCTAACTCTAATCTAGGGTAATGAGGTAACCCTAATCTAGGGTAATGAGGTAACCCTAATCTAGTGTAATGATGTAACCCTAATCTAGGGCAATGATGTAACCCCAATCCAGGGCAATGCTATGTAATACTATATGAAACTGTAATTCTGGGTAAAGTTGCATAAAACCCTAATTTGGGGAAACGTTATAAATGAACCTTAATTGAGGATGATGTCATGTGAAATCCTAATTGAGGATGATGTCATGTAAAACCTTAATTAAGGGTGATGTCATGTGAAATCCTAATTGAGGATGATGTCATGTGAAACCCTAATTAAGGGTGATGTCATGTTAAACCCTAATTAAGGGTGATGTCATGTGAAATCCTAATTGAGGATGATGTCATGTGAAACCCTAATTAAGGGTGATGTCATGTGAAGTCCCAATCGAGGGTGATGTCAAGTGAAACCCTAATATAGAGATGGGATGTGAAACTTAATCTAGGGTGATGCTATGTAATGCTATATGAAATCCTAATATATTATCCTAACCCTGATATAGGGTGAAGGTGTGTAAAGCCCTAATTTTGGGTTATAGTGCATGAACCCTAATGTTGGGTAATATGTTGATAAACCATAACCCTAATTTGGGTAATGGGATGAGTATTCCTAATTGACATGAATTGGGAAACCCTAGCTCTAATGATGAAATAGTGATGTTATTCTTACATTGCATAGTGATGAAATGTAATTGACATAACTGTTATCATGTGCACGAATCATGCAGGTATCATAAGATATTGGACATAGCCAGGTATGAGCTATGATGTTTTATTATTGGAATTGTTTTATGGGCTTGTGAGCCATAATATGCTTTGTTTCCTAATAAGAGGTAACAAGAGATTAATGGGATTTAATATCCATGTGAAATACTTGTACTGCAAAGTATCCTTGGTCAGATGACCTGAAGGTATTAGTTACCTAATAAGTGGTAACAAGTGTTCTTGATGAATTGAGTGTTTGAATACTCATATTCCTTAATCATGATGATGAGATGTTAAGGGATGAGAATGCCCCTGATGTGACAAGGGATTGAGATCCCAATGTTTTATAAAGATTTGAAAAGGACTTGGTAGAAGTAGTACTCATTCTTTGTAGCATTTGTTATAATGATTTATGTTTGAAAACCTGAATGATGCTAAAAGAATATGGTAATGTACTTAACTAATCGAGTGAAATCTTATCATGTAGAGCCATGGCCATAGTTCCATCATTGCCAGTAGTTTGGTGATGGTGAAATAGGTTTTCCTACGGGAACTCCTGGAGGGCATACTATTGAGTATGTGGGGTTATGGGCACGAATATCCTTACGCCCTAATGGAGGAATTGATGTGAGATATACATTAAATTCTCTCAATCCTTCATTATATATACCGGGATAGATGTGTCACTAATCTCTTGAATGCCAGGATGGATGTACCACTAATCTCCCGATGATGTTAATACCGGATCGATGTGAGATAGACATGAATTCTCTCGATGGTGAAGAGAGTACAGCATGCCACTGTAACTCTATAGAGAAGTTGCCAGTATACCCTGGAAAGCTATTCGGTAGGGACACAAGATGTCCTGCATTTGGTCCTCACACTGACTGAGTAAGATGAGGTCATGGGAATCCGGCTCTTCCATTGACCTATGTATGGTACCGATTTCAATTTCATAATGGTTGGTTGGAGTATGAGCGGTATACCTCATCTCCTCAGGGCTTAAGTATGATTGTAAATTGTAATCATCTGTGTAGCATATTTTCTTAAGGTTGAAATATGAGAATCATTATTTGATGATATCATGCTTAGTATATCCTTATTGGATAAATGTTATACATGTTCTTCATATTCCTTATTGGAAAAATGTTATACATGTTCTTTATATTCCTTATTGGATAAATGGCATACTGCTTTATCAAGTTACAAGTTGAAATGCTTGAAGAAGAACATTGCTCTTATATGCTTAGATAATTGAATTATCTGTTGTTGAATACTTATGAATCTTCTGCTCAGTTTTATTCCATTAATTGCAATAATAATATTTCTGGAGGAGAGTTATATCTCTTGCTGGGACAATTTCAATTGTCTCACCCCCGTGGGATCCAAATTTTTAGGTAGATGCAGAAGAAGAGGTAGAAACCCTACAGTAGGGGAAGACCAGCAACAACAGCAGAAGCAGGGATAGTGGTGACATCTAGGTGGAGACACTGGTTGTCATATTTTGTATATAGAGTCCTATGTGTCGTCTCTGTACTCTCAGGTCCTCAAAGTCAGTAGTTAGTTTAATGAACCGATCTGATATTTTGGCTTAATGCCTCAATGTTTTTGTGCTGCCTATGTACAGTTTTAATAGGACAGTTGAGTATGTGATCCTCGAGAAGGAATGGTACAAGACATGTACTTGTGAACTAGAATGTAATTGAATTACTTTGGTTCATTTTGAAAGAGTTTTCTAATGTATGGATCTCTTTGAAAATGGTTTTAATTTGTAGTGATTTTCTGTAATTTTGTTGCTAACGATAGCTTCCGCTTGTCAATGACATTTTGTTCGATCGGTATATCACAAGAAGGATGACAATTCATCATCTCATCCATTAAATCTGAAAAACTTATCTCACAAGGGTGTAGGGCATTTCTTGCATCCATAGTTCTTGATGCCACACCCCCTGCTCTCGACCATATAGAAGTGGTAAAGGATTTTTCTGATGTCTTCCCTAAAGAACTACCTGGGTTACCTCTAACTCGTGACGTGGAATTTTCCATAGAGCTCACACCGGGGACATCACTCATCTCAAAGTTGTCTTACCTCTTGGAACCTGCTGAACTCGTCGAGCTAAAGAAGCAACTTCAAGAACTCCTAGACATGGGGTTTATTCACCCAAGTGTCTTGCCTTGGGAAGCCCCCGTCTTGTTCGTAAAGAAGAAGGATGGGTCTATGCGGATGTGCATGGACTACTGCATGCTTAATCAAGTCACGGTGAAGAATCGTTATCCACTACCTCACATCGACGATCTCTTCGACCAACTCAAGTCTGCCACTATTTTCTCAAAGTTGGACTTACAAAGTGGCTATTACCAAATGCAAGTGAAGGATGAAGACATATCAAAAACAACATTTAGAATGAGATATGGGCATTATGAATTTCTAGTCATGCCTTTTGGGTTAACTAATGCTCCAGCTTCTTTCATGGACCTAATGAATCGAGTGTTTTGTCCCTATCTCAATCTATTCATCATGGTTTTCATTGATGATGTCTTGATATATTCTGAGTCTGAAGAGAAACATCGTGAACATCTGAGGCTGGCACTCTATACACTGTGGGAAAATCAACTTTATGCTAAATTCTCAAAGTGTGAGTTCTGGATCAAAGAAGTCTTATTCTTGGGTCATGTTATCTCTGGAGGACACATTGTTGTTGACCCCATAAAAGTTGAAGCTGTGACCAGATGGAAGGCTCTGAAAAACCCATCTAAAATCCATAGTTTCCTCAGCCTGGCAGGTTACTACCGCAAGTTTATCAAAAACTTCTTTGAGCTAGCTCTTCCTATGACAAAGTTGACATGAAAAGAAGTCAAGTTTGTTTGGTCTCCTGAGTGTGAAGATAGTTTCCAAAATGTTGTGAGTAGCCTATGTTTAAAATTTGAAGTTATTTGGAGTTGGTTTGACCTCTTAAATCTATTTTATTAACCTTTAATATAGTAGGGACCTTAGGAATAAATGAAAATCCATTTTAATGCGCATGTAATGCCAAAGTTGGCTGAAAAAGGCTTGTCACGTGCGCCAGTCGCTTTACTCCCATGATCGGACGGCTTGGCCTAGCCCAAATCCCAATCCAACAGTCAAAAGGTCTTCTTCAACCTCCGACCATTACCGCAGATCAGCTCCTCCCTTACCCGCTCCCGTTCTCGATGCACAAGCATCCGTTTCACGAGATTCAAAGTGCTTTGAATTTGTCTCATGACACCATTCTCAATGAGCTATTACTTGACTTTTACTACGACCTATCCATGAAATGCCCAATCCTGTCAACCTCCTCCTCTCCGTTATAGTTTTTAGAGGCTCTAATAGGCCACCCTCCGCCTATTTAAGGCATGGGGAAAGGATGCCTGGGTCTTGAGTTTTCTTTTCCTCCACCCAATTAGGTCCCTTATTCCCTAAAGCACCCGACCACCATATTCATATGTCCAACGACCCAAGGCTATCCCTAACTGCTTCGACCACCTCCTTTCAATTGTCTTCTAGGTGAGCATCCTCGATGCTTGTTCTTCCATTTCACTTCTTTAGTTTGTCTTGCGGAGCCCCCTACCTCCGTAACCTCTAGAGTCGCAGTCGACCTCCGTCGACGCCTGCCATTTTTTAGCTTTATTACACCTTTTCCCATGGAAATGAGTCCCCTTGAATCACCCTATGTCCGCAAAGCTATTTCTGACTTTTTTTTCTTGCAAGCATCGACTCCTCTTTGGGCTTCAACCTTGGATTTTGATCCCTTGTTCTCTGTGATGTAGGAGTGGGTTTCATGGCTCAGAAGCACACCAGGAGCCGCTTTGTACCTCACCATGACCACGTGAACATGGCAATCTTGTTACCATTCCTTTCTTTCATTTTGAGAGCCTGGTTTGCGATCTTTGGCAGTGGAGTCGAGCTCCTATGAGCCTACTTGTGCCATGACCGTGGTTGGAAGAAGCCATGTCATGGAATGACTAAGATGGTCATGCTCATGCAGTGTATTTATTAACCCTACATGGGTAGTTCAGTAACTTCACTTCTTTCATTTTTTTTTCTCGCTTGTAATTTGATACTTACAAATGACAATAATACCCTCGTTATTTTAATCGATTCAATTCACCAGCAAGGGTATTTCAGTCTTTTCCTTCTTTGCTTCAATCGCCCTTTGACTGAGTCCATGCGAGCGACCGAATGACTGGGCCAAACCTGATTGGCCCATGTCAGCGTGCGTCCGGCCTCTGTGGCTCGCTGCTTTGCAAGCTTTGATGCTGATGTGGCATCTTCCTCATTTTTGATTGGCCTGATTTAGTTAATTCATAATAAATTTGTCCTTGCTCTAAAAAATATGAATTAATATTCGTTGGAAAGCTCATTTCGATTAGATTCCAGTTTTTCCATTTCAGATCATGGTTTCCCTGATCCAAATCGATAAATATTAAGGATTTCCTTTTTACCTGAATAGATGTTTTGAAAATCATAGCTAATATATTTCAACTTCAATTTTGGTGTATGAATAGGTTTTCTCAGCTAGAATAGTGTTTTGGATTGTTTGGTCAGACTTTTAGGCCCAAAATTTAAGGTGGGTTTAGTATATTACAAACTTGGGAGTTTTACCCTTAAATATTTATCAAACCTCTAACTTGTGTAATAAACACGGCATCTAGGGATTAAGAGACTTGGGATTAATTCTTTTGGTGGAAAGTATCTTATCTAGGGATTTTGAACATGTATGTGCATTCTAACACCTAATTTGGGCACCTTTTATTCCAAACCAAAATTTCCCAATGAGGCATAAATCTATAAAATTGTACCATATATCTTTCTTGTTGTAAACTTGGCCTATATACTTGCTTTCCCTACTTTGCTATGCATACTTGCATACTGATTATAGGGTCACGGACCCCACCTGCTATGTTGCAAAACTCTTAATCTGCCATTGGATTATTTAAGCATGGTAATGATGTAAATGACTAGTTAACTGAGGTAGCGTACATGAGTAAAAATCATCCATAAGGCATTGGGGTTTTAGTTCCCTTTCCATAGGCACTGGGGTTTTAGTCCCCCTGCCACTTTTTTTATATATTTGAGGTTTAGGATGTGCATTTTCCCCCTCTACTCTTGGTTGAGGTTGGTAGGCGCCTTGCCCTATATTAGTTTAACTTAGTCATAATGAATCATGCTTGTTCTATATTTGTTATTGTGCTTGGTAGAACTTTAATTTGTTAAACATGTTCATACTCTTGAAAATTCTTAGTATAGATAATCTTTACCTTGTTATCTCTTGAAATGCTTTTGTCCTTAAACATATTGTAACTTATACTTTTATCTCTCTTTTGTTGGGTGATCCCCAACCACCCATATCTAGGGCAAGGATTTGATTAAGGGAAAGGAGTACCAGGACAGGACTAGAGCTACCATCATTCCTAGGTTGCTATTTCTAGATCCAGTCCAAATTTGATGTTATAAGACTTTTGCAATAAAGATATGTAATAGCTTAGGCTTCTCATCATTATTTCTTCTGTTGCTACTATTGGCAATTAGTGTATTTGGTTCATGCTTATTTAAATGGAATTATCATGCATACATCCTCCCCCCTCAAATGTTTTAATTAAAAGAGGGATGTTTTATATTTTCTATTAAATTTTAGTGAGGGGGTGATCTTGCCTCCTTACAGCTACAGAGGAGGACTAGGATCTGAGCTAGTCATGCACATATATTTATGGTGATAGTCATAGTCACTTTACAGTTGCATGAAATGAAATTCAACCAAGAAGTTATTTCTAAGCAACCGATAAAACCTCAGAAATCTTCGTGAAACTAGAAGGATTAGCCGTAAGAGTAACCACATACCTTTGTCATGTAGATTATTCAATTATACTTCAAGAATATTGTCCAATCAAGCAACCAAATCAAGAAATCATCATATAATATGCATTACGTAAATTCTAAAGTGTCACAAAACATTTTAAATACATTATACTCTATGTGGTCCTTATCTAGGATTTAGATTTGCTTGATTTTGAGTTATGAATATAGTTATGCTTCAAAACCCTTAATTCCCATGATTATCATTTTAATGACTTTATAACCCTAATTTATTTTAAGTGTATCCATGATCATGACATCTACCATGCTCCTTTATTATGAACACTTAGATCAGATTAACTTCATTAATCAATATAGCATATATGGTCTTTAACCCTAATTGCACATATATATGATTATTCACATTGGAAACCCTAACTATGCATCTTCATTATCATTTTCGTCTTGATTTATCATCTTATTCAATAATATCAAATATTGTCACAAAAGAAAGGTTGTTTAATGTTTTTGACATTTTGATACCCAAAACTAGGGTCTCTATGTGCTAATCACCACTCTATCATGTATAACACAAATTTTAGAATTATAAACATAATTAGAGTCTGAAATTATTTTATTTGGATTCCTCCTATTTTTTTGATCAAAATCATATATAATTTCTCTATATTTTGATAACCCTATCATATCTTATGAATTAAGCAAAAGAAGCACATACAACTTACCCTGGGGACATGTGGCACCTTGCCATTGGCTAACGCTAATACAGCCCAGCGCCATGCTGGTCGTGGTTCATTTTGGTGGTTTAGTACTGGACCGACAAATGGTTGGTTTATTTGGCTGAACCACGACTATCTAAAGGACCTACGTCTTTTTCTCTTCACACGTTCTCGCACGCCCACTGCGTAGAACATCGTCACCAGCACTTACGCGGATGGGGTGCCAAGCTACAACGAGGCCCTCCAAGGGGGTGATTGGTCTCAACTTAGTTTCCCCCAGTGCAGATCCTTCCTTAACATGAGTTTTCCCTAGCAGCTGTCAAGGTGAACGTCGGAGTACTACCACAGCAAAAAGCGGAGGGCTAAGTATGCCGCAGGGCGTTCCCATCTCGACGGTCGTCGGTCTCTGTCAACCCTACCGCAGACTGCTATGTCCTAGATGGATGGCCACAGATCTCCCTTGTTTCCCTAGCGGAGGGCAGAGCATGCCGCCCCCAGTCATGGCTAGGACTTCAATCACTACTTGCGGCTACTGTCTTGCAGGCCTCGTGAGGAAGATGGATCAGAGTGATCCTAAACGACACGGGCCTACAAGATTCTTCGTGGGAGGAAAACCATGCCCTCATGTGGGGACGAGGCTAGACTCTCATGATTTCCTTAGGTGTTTTCTACACGAAACCCTAGTGGGAGGGAGAAGACGATGAAGAAAGGAGACAAGAATGTATCTTCTATGAGAGGTCTAGTCCCGTGTGTGTATATATATATATATTATATTATATATATAAATATATATAATATAATATATATAATATATATATAATATATAATATATAATATATATAATATATAATATTATATATATGTAGACACCATCTCATAGAGATCATCCACCAGTCTTATTCCTTCAGGATTAGTCTCCATTAAACACTTTCCCTATCCTCTCGTACATGTAGGTTGTCTATGGTTTAATAGTTCATGTTTCCTATATGTGATTGCAAAGGAATAAAAGGCAATGACTTAAATTATATTCTTTGTTCCTTCCTTTAACATTGTTGGTTTAGTAAGGAGAGATTCACGATGATGTCCATAAGACAAAACTCCCATCTTTTCCTTTCTTTATCTTCTTTTTCCAAAATATTCATTTTCTCCAAAATTCTAGAATTTTCTTCTTTTTCTTACTATGTTCAAGTATACCAAAAAGTTAAATATTAATTGATGTCCCAACACCTGTGTTGCCAAACTAGCTAGACCATTATTCTTTTTATTATCTAAAACATTTCACATCTAATTTTCTTCTGATAACTTGCATATTATATTTATAATTCTATTATCTAACAACTGAAAAAGCTAGTAATATTTATTTATGTAAGAAATCTATTATTTCTTTATCTTTTTCCTCAAGGACCTATTCGCAACGCAAGTAGTCTCATGGGCCTCACTTGGGTCATGGGTTGCACCCATGCCACAAAGTGAATGGCTTTATTTTATGAATAACCACATCAATTCAAGTCTTGTATAATTCAATTTTATCAAAAATTGAGGATATTACACCTAGCATATATAGGGTCCATGTGATCAAAATCGAATAAGGAACTGTTTGGAGAAAAAATCGAGAAAAATGGATCAGTGGAGAGAGAGATATCAAGGAAAGATAATCTGAGATACTGTTCACAAAGAATTCGGTCTCCTACCCAAGGTAGGAGATGACCTACTAGCTGTCAGATTCTGGATCAAACGGTCCATGCTAAATTTGAAATCTTAGCTGGTGCATGACGATAAATATGATACCAAATCAAATCAAATCCGACCAAAGTGTAAAATAAATTATTTATTATTTTCTTGTCCTCTTTTGAGGGTATAAACGAGCTCCAAATTTAATGAAATTTGACACCCAACTTATTTTGGATATGAGGAATCTGAATAGGAAATTAGTTTTGCCTTTTGAGAACTTTTGATGTGTTAAATAAACCAAATCCTATTTTCTCTTTTCTTATGCATTAATGGTTATAAGATTCTCCAAATTTTATTAAACTTCACCCACAAATCATCTTTAATGTGTTGGATATGATTTTGCCATCAATTTTATATGTCAGAGAGGTTTGTACATTTATTTAATATTTTGAAGGTTCTACACACTTTCTCTTTCCTGATTTCACCTTTTAATCAAACATCATCCAATTTGGAGGAAAATTCACCCAAAGGATGTATTTATTATGTAGGTTACAAATCTATGTTTATTTTCCTCTTTTGGAGTCATTTATTATTTTATTTGATATTTTGGAGAAAACTTAGATCTTCTATTTCCAAATTGAATTAAATTAATTATTATTATGTGAATAATGTGAAACTTGACTCCCAAGACAATTGGGACCCAAGGCACACAATTTTTAACTTAGATTCTACATTTGGGGTTTCCTTTAATGAGTTATGACACAATTAATATTTGTGGCCATTATTATCACATTATTTCATTATTATCATTGTTATACATCCAACTATGTTCCATAACTTAATATTATCACCAAAAGAGTTGGGTATGATTATTTGCATGAATTCTTATGTGTTCTTTTATTTATCTCTTATGACATATTTTATATGTCCATTATTGGCCCAAGCATAATGTGAAAACATTAAGGTGATATATACATGCATTAGATCTTTAGGGATAAACTAAACATCTTTTAGGTCTAACTTCAACCTTATTTCGCTAAGTCTAAAAGGTCAAAGATCTAGGGTAGGTTCCAAGATCTGGTATGTTACCGCCATCAAAAAGGTGTTTGATCGAGAAAATCCAACACAACCTACAATATTCTTTCGTGGTTGCAGATCAACCAAATCCAAGTATGGTTATTATGTAGAGCCCACATCTCTTCTAGCATGACAACTTTCTACCTAGGGCATTTCAAGGCATGTATGGGATGATTGGGAATAAAGGTGGTGTCTAAAAGAGTGGAAAAATAATAAGTTGTTGGAGAGAGACAACATGAACAACATGTGTTAGAAGTTGGATGTTTTTCAACTGTATAGGAGCGTTTACCTTTACAGAGCACAACTAGTAATTCAGACTAATTTGGAAGAGATGATGATTGCAAAGCTGCTGGTGAAGGACCATCCTCTATGCATTGGTCAGGTTCTTAAGGTAAGGAGACATGAATTATAGGAAAAGGTTCAGGGAGAGCGACCAAATCTTGTATGGGTTTCTTAATGAATGGGTTCCTCAAAACATCACTAAGCAGATCCTTGACATGGATATTCCGCTTAACGAGGATGAAGCAGATGTCTTGGCTTGGAACCACACTGATACAGGTAAATTCACCACCAAAAGTGCTTATAAAATTCTAAGGAAAGAGAAAGAAATTAGAGTTGTAGGAAAGTGGGATATCATCTGGAACGCCAAGGTTTCCTCGAGCCATAATGCCATCTTAACGAACAACAGAAGGGTCACTCATCATATGACCATGGACAATTCATGCCCTGTCTATGGAGGTACTGATGAAACAACCCTCCACGCGCTCAGAGACTGTGCTAGAGCGGATGATACTTGGAAAACACTGATAGATGGTCAGCAATGGGATAATTTATTCGAACCTTCTGATGTATGGAAGTGGATGAGTAGCAATATGAATCAGAGGCATGAAGAAGGTGCCAAGTTCATGATAGGCTAGTGGAAAATCTGGAAGAGTAGGAACCTATACATGTTTGAAAAGATCCAACATTCATCTAGCTATATGTCCTACCTTATTCTTAAAGAGTGGAAGACCATGTTTAAAGCTTGGACTACTGATGATAACCCAAACTTTAGGAAAACAGTGGTATCGAATAGTATCTTCTGGGAGAAACCTATGTTGAACCACCTAAAGCTCAACACTGATGCTACTTTTAACAGTAAAGCGCTATACTCATCGGTTGCAGTGGTGTGCAGAAATAACAAGGGTGAATGGATAGGGGGATGGGGGAAGAAGGTGAAAGCTAAGAGCGTGTTGGAAGCAGAGTTGTGCATGATTGAGCTTGCTGTGGATGTAGGGCAATCTATTGATAACAACTTCATCATCTATGATACAGACTCTAAGCTTGCCAAAGATGCCATAGAAGGAGACATTGATGAGTACCCTAAGGTTGCAAATTGTATTCTCAACATTAGAAGAAAGTGGAAGCAGACCTGGACTTGCAAGACTGTGCTGAGAGAGGGGAAAAAGGCAGCAGACATGCTTGCCAAATTACACCAAAAAACCAAGGAGGACTTCTATTTCTATAGAGCTCCCCCTATTAGTCTAGTTGAGTTAATAAAACTAGAGTCCTGTAATGGTAGTAGTACTACCAATTTTCCTTTAGTACATATTATGAATTGTAATGATATTTATGGATTATCTTGTAGGAGAGGGGTGAGATGAATAAAAAACCCTCTGACTTACCAAAAAAAATCTTGTGTGGGTGCAGAGGGAGAATGAATTGAGGAGAAAAACAATTTTTCCTTGTGGGAAGTTACATCAAATGATACATAGATAGGACTAGTCAAGTCAAGACAATTGTAACTTTTTAAGAGAAGGGGTATCCTAGAAAATCATTCGAATAACATGGAGGGATAGATTATTAGAATTATGATCAAAGTTTTGAACAAAGGCAACACATCTAAACACCCATGATGGTAAAGAATTAAATTTTCATGTGGACACAAAAGGTAAAAAGGGGTTCGGTTGTCAAGAATCGGTGATGCTGGAGATTAATAAAAAAACAAGTTGTGAGAGAAGCATCACCCCACATGTTTTAGGTAGGTTTTCATGAATGGTAAGCAAGCATGTGATGTAAAAAAGATGACAATTTTTCTACTCTAAAATACCATTTTGTTTTGGAGAGTAGGATCAAGAACATTGATGGATGATTCCCATATCTCGTCATAAAGAAGAAAAAATATGTTGAGTGTATTCAAGTGTGTTATCTATCAATAATGTTTTAATAGATGTAGCGAATTGAATGTAATTAATTTTAAAAAAGGAATATACGGGGGAAAACCCTCATCTCATGTTTGAATAAGATAAAGGCATGCCATTCAAGAGAAATCATCCATAAATATGAAAAGTTATTCAAATGAATTGTAACTAGTTGTTTGAAAGGGGCCACATACATCACTATCTATCAAGTCAAACCATTTCAAATATTGCTTAGCAACATGAGAAGGAAAATATGCATGGTGACGTTTTCCCAATTGACATGCATCACATAAAATGGATAAAAACTAGAAAGAAATTTATATAATATCTTCAACTTGTGTAGAGAAGGCTAATCAAAGCAGTGATGTAGCTAGAGAGGCGAGGCTACAATAATAGCATTGGTCTAAGTAGAGGAGGGGTAGAGATATAGTAAATTCACTAGAGCGCATCCCTTTTCCAATCGTGATCAAGTTCCTTCAGTCATGCATAACAAAACGATTTGACTTAAATGTTACAAAACAACAAAGGGAACCAATGAGTTTAGCCATATACATCATATTATATTGAAAGTTGGGAAAAAATGAACAATCAAAAGTTTTAGTTTAGAGGAAAGAGGAACACACTGTGTGACCTATTTGACTGATCCATCTACCAATGTGACAGTGGTGTGTGGGAAGAATCAAAAGATGTAAGAAGATGTAGCATACATGTTATGTGTTGAGTAGCACCAGAATCAACTATCTGTTGGGAAATATGGGCATAGAGTAGGCATCAAATTTTTTTAATCTATCTAAATTTCCATAACAACAAAATCATGTCAACAAATATGCAATGATAAGGATGGTTTAACGAGTTCATACTTGGTCCTGGAGCAAGTTCAATGACAATTCCTCATTGTAGTTATCATGCAGTTGTGTTCTAGTTGCATTGGGATGGCATCTACAACAACTCCTAGTCTGCACCACTGACTGCAGGGTGATGTTGCCCTCCTAGCAGAAGGAAACTACCTCCTAACCTCTATTGAAGTCCATACGGACCACTAAGAACTCATGTCATTCTACTATAATAGACAGGAAGGAGTTCTCCCTCCCGTTGGTGTACTAGTCACCAACTTGCTCTCCCATAATTGTTCTCCCTTTCCATTCCTCCCTTTATCAGGTAGGACTTTCTTGGGCTCTCTATTGGTTACCACAACCAGAGAGGACAACAATTTTTAGAGGCAATTGATTTGTGTCTCTAGGAAGTCCCCAGTACCCCTCTATTTATAGGAGGGTCACGGTTCCCAGTCTTGGTTGAAGTGGAAGGGACCAGATTCTCATGAATTTTTGCAACCTACAATAGGAGAAATGGTCAGCTCACTAGTGAACCAATCGTTGGCATGTGAGCCGATCGATTCACCTAGTGAATTGGTCGTTTCATCATGTTTCCCAATCACAATTGTATTGACAATTAATATCCAATTCAATGCACAACATGGTGCCAACACAAATCCTTGAATCAATCGAATTGATCCTCCAACTGTTCGGTTCACAACTTGAGATGGTTGATTCATGAACCTAAGCAGATTGGTTTACTATCTGAACCGGTCAGTTCACTGTTTAGAATTTCCAAACTTGGTTCTATTAACCTGACACATTGAAGTGATTGGTTCAATCCTTGAACTGGTTGGTTCAATTGTCTAGCCTGTCAATTTTCAACTAATCTTATTTAAAATTATTACCTAAACACTTTAGCAATCAATTTAATATCAATCATGATTAGACTCCTATTCTAGGTGCATCCTATGTGTGTGACCCAATATACTCCATGTTATGTTGGCAGTGAATGTCTACAACTGATTTATGACATCTCAAGCAAAGAGTTGTGCCTAGTCACACATCATTGCTACCCAAATAATCAGAAAAGTTGGAGAACAACTTCAACTATGATATGTGTCAGGTGTTATAGTGATTGTCTAATTCATTTATCTCTGATATCCAGAATGAACTCAAGACATGGAATCATCATCCTCTCAATGTTCAATCCATGTTCCTTGATCCAGAGCAGACTGTCTGAGATTGATGTGACCTCAATATCATATATTGATTCACATGTGCATGCACATGCTTTTCTGAATCTTCCTTATCAAGTGTCTAGGATATCATAATCCAGTAGGAGGGACAAATCCCATCTACATCACTCACAGTCATCCCCATGCGTCACATTATATCCAATCATCACCTTTATGAATCCCTTATTTAAGATCACGTTGGATGATGTTAAAACATACCAAACGACATGTGATGAGTGTAGTGACTCCGGGTCTAAGAACCACAATCAACACCTTTACTATGAGAGAAGATCATTCCCACCAATTATGGCTTCCGTGTGTCACTCTGAAGGTGGGTTGCCCTGATACATGTTGGTATGTATGCCCTGAGAGCCAATCATGGGATGATTGGTGGGATACATTAAGATTGATTTAATAAACATCAAAGGCAAGCTTCCAATTCTTTCTGGTTCAGTCATATGAGATAGTGATAGAACAGATTGAATGTCAAGAGAATGACAATACTCAATGACATATGCTTTCAGGTTGAGGACCTGAACGATGAAGATCATACGGATGCTAAGAGTTTGTACATTCTTGTTATGTCCCTAGTCAGATGTCATTGTGGAAGGTAGATAGACAACAATGACACACAAGACTAGATTTTGGTGTTGGTTGATGATAGAATCTCATTAGTCATGATATAGAGATATCAAACCAAACACATAGGTACTTGTTAGAGAACAAGTGTACCGGACAGACCCACCGTGAGTTTGACACATGGAACCATGACATGGTAGTCACAATCGGTACTCACAGTGATGGTGGTGAGTGTGATTCTTTGACTTGAAATCACTACACTCAACACATGTCGTTGGGCACACTTTGACATCATCAAACGCAGTTCTGAAACATGGGTTGTTATAAAGGTGATGATTGGGTGGCTTTAACACATGGGGATTTTGAGGGGTGAGTGATAGATATGGGATTTTTCTCTCCTGAGGGAGTTTGATA
This sequence comes from Alisma plantago-aquatica, assembly GCA_963693085.1. NCBI lineage: Eukaryota > Viridiplantae > Streptophyta > Magnoliopsida > Alismatales > Alismataceae > Alisma > Alisma plantago-aquatica. The sequence goes on along the minus strand of OY856413.1, from coordinate 936,682,213 downwards.
TCCATGGACACTTGATGAGTAGGATTGAGAAAGGTGTGCACGCATGTGTGAATTAGTATGTGATATTGATGTCATACATATCTCTTCCAATCTACTCTGAGATCAAGAAAGTGAATGAACGTTGACAGGATGACTGTTCCATGCCTCGAGTTCATTCAGGATATTAGGGACAAAGGAATTATACATTCACTGTAATTCCATTCACAGATTGTAGGATTGAAAGTTGTTCTCCAACTTTCTATTTCACTTGGGTAGCACTGATGTGTGACTAGGCACCGCTCTTTTCTTGTGAAGTCATAAGTGTTATGGACTTTCGCTGCCAACGTGAAATGGACCTACAGGGTCACACACATAGGATTTAACCTGGAAGAGGAGTTTTGTCCACAAACAATGTTTAGATTGATTACTAAAGGAGTTTAGTAGTTCAATTAAACACTCAATCAATTGATAGATCAATGTCATAATGTTCAACGTGTTGAACTGATTGATTAGAGTATCAGATTGATTGAAACTGCAATTGACTGATTCTGCACAATCTGCACTCCCAACCGATCGGCTCATGTGATGAACTGATCGGCTGAGCTTGGTGAACCGATCGGCTCAGGTGGTGAGTCGATCGGCACAAGGATAGGATGAAATGATTGCTTCAAGTGTTGAAATGATTGATTCAACTGGTGCAACCGAGCAAGTTGGGAAAGTAGGATTGGTGAGAAATTTCCTTTCGTTTCACTTGCCCAATTTGATTGGAACAAGGATTGGTATTTGATACCAATTAAAAACATAAGATGGAAAGTCAATCAGGAACTGACCAGGACCACGAACCGACCGGTTCAGAAGTGAACCGACTTGTTGAGGTGTCCCAACCGATCGGTTGAGGTGTCAACCGACCGGCTCAGGTCCCCAACCAACCGTTTCAGGAATGAAAAGATCGGTTCAGGTTGCGCAGTTGGTTGTTTTTGTGGAAAATCTTGAACCCTTCTACTCTTTCTTTAGTCCCGCATTACTCGGGATAGAGAACCCTGTCCCATGACCCTCCTATATATAGGGGTATTGGGGGCTTCTTTGAGAACAACACAGTGCAACCAGATGCTCTATAAAGTTGTCGTTCTCTCTGGTTTTGGTAACCGAGAGAGCCCGAGCGAGTGCTACCCGATAAGGGAGGCACAATAAGGGAAAGAAAACTGCAGAAAGCGACTGGTGGTAGGAGAGTGTGTCAGTGACTAGTACGCTGACAGGAGGGTGCGAATCCTTCCAATTCCTTATGGGACAAGGAGATTGGAGTTCCAGGTGGTCCGTGTGGACTACTTCAGAGGCGGGAGATTTCTACCGCTCGGAGGACAGCTATCAATCCCGACAGTCCCGGTGTGACCAGCAGTTGCACAGACACCATCCATGACTGGAGGTGAAGACTGCACAAGCTGCGAGGTATTGTCACCGAGCAAGCCTCGGGACAAGGTATGGTTCCACAAACCATCCTTTTCTATTGTATAGACGTTGACGCGTTTCCTTGTTCTGGGTTTGGGGGAGAAAATTTTTGTTTCCACTGCCTTCTCTGCCTCCCCTAAACCCAACAGTGGTATCAGAGCCATGTCAACTGCTCTATACTTTAGGATTATCTATATGATTGATTTTGGTTTGTCACCCTTATTTATTGCATAGGATGCGAATAATATTGGCTTTATGCAGGTCCAATCCTAAATCCACAAATCCTAATATACATATATGATATGTAATATTAATGCACTCGATACGCGTCACCCTTAAATGAGTTTTGTGGTGGATGTATAGCGTGGTTATGGCCAATAAACCCTATCTGTGTATGGTTGTATGTGGTTGCTTGCATCTCGGTCTGCACACCGATCTTCCCTTTCTCCTATTCCTGATGTAACTCGAAATAATTCGAGATTTCTCTCCTACCTTTGCTCTCCTCGAATGTAACTCGAGGTTTCTCTTTTTACAATGTAAAATAGGATAAAATCTTATTTCCTGTTATGTCAAAGAACGGAGGACATACTGATGATAGTAGAGACGATCGGTTCAAGGAGTGAACCGATCGGTTGATGTTCGAGACGATCGGTTCAAGGAGTGAGTTGATGTAAAGAGGCGAGATCACCCCTTTACTAAAATTTAAAGGAAATACAAACATCCACAATTTTTAACAAAATTTTAGACTTTGAGGATGATTGCATAATATTCCAAGTAAATAAGCATGATTCTAGATACATAATAAAATGTCAATAGCAGTGGAAAGAAAGAAATAATAAGCCTTCTAATGGCTTCATTGTTTATTGTTGGATAAATTGGACATTATGATAAATCCCTTTGTTTCGATGATGACAAACATTTCATTCTTGTTGATCTAACGTGCTACTTGAGTGTTGCAGGAATAGGGTGGATGACAAAGCTCTAGGGAATCTATATGCTTAAATGAATGTAAATGTCATGAAATGTAATCAATTGTAAACTTGTACAAATATATAATGTACAAGTATTTAGATTTCATGTAAATCAAGCGTTAGATCTTCCCTAGCCAATCACCACACTTAGATAGGTCATCCCTTTCAAATAGGATCACATATGCACACTCATACACACACTTAGTGCCTTAATTGAAAGATTGAAATAGAGTCAATCTCGGTCGACAAACTCCTCGACCGAGACACTCTCGGTCGACAAACTTCTCGACCGAGATTGACCCAAGTAGCCGTTAGACACAGCTGACAAAGTAGTTGGCAGTTGCAAATGAACGTTGATCCAGAGAGCCTGTCGGTCGACAAAACTTCGACCGAGTAGGTATCTCGGTCGACAAATTGTCGACCGAGATGGTCTCTGACAGCAACTGCAGAATAAAGTAACTAGCCGTTACTAATGCACCTAACTTATATCTAACTGCTAGTTAAGCACTTAGAAACCCCTAGAAGTTGTCTAGAACGTCCTTAAGCATCCATAGGCCATTCCTATAAATAGGACAAGCCATAGGACACAAAAACACACTCTTTACACTCAAGCTACACTTGTGCTACACTTGAGAGTGAATACACATTGGCAATCTGTTTTGAAGCAATAGAGCAAAGTCCTACATTGGCTATTCATTCCTATTGCTCCCATTTCGTGTCCTATAGGCTAGCATCTCCTTACCACAGCACTTACACTTCTACACTCATTGGTTAGGAGATCAATACGCTTGATATAGGCAAATCAAGCCTTGTGCTTAAAAGGATAAGTTGTAATTTCTATTTTCCTTCTTGTTCCTTTTTATCCTTTGTATTCTCCTTGCTACTCCTAGGGTTGGAGGCTGTGGATTGGAGAAGGTTCTTCTCGGAGGAGAAGGTGGACTTCAAGCTACTTCAAGAAGGCTATCGCACGGGAAGCTACTTCAAGAAGGCTATTGCAACGGGAAGCTACTTCAGGAGGAAGGCTGCTTCAAGGTGGTGCAATTACTTCTAGGTGAAGGCTGCTTCAAGGTTGGGCGATTACTTCTAGGTGAAGGCTGCTTGAAGGGTTTAGGGAAAGGAATTGTAATTTTATGTAAAGTCCTTGCGAGGTAATAAAATTAATTTCTTTCCAAATCCCGGTTGGGTAAGCAACCGGGTAGTGGACTGACAACTTTAGTATTTGCTAAAGTTGGAACCACTCTAAATCCTTGTCCCCTTGTCCAATATTCTTATGGTTGATTGCTTGAGTTCAATAATTGTTAAAATTATATATAAAACTCTATTCACCCCCCCTCTAGTAGTTTTCAGTTGGTATCAGAGCAGGCTTCAAGGAACCCTAACCAAGTCTTGAAGAATGAAGGGTGGAGGTGACTACAACCGCAGGCAAAGGAGCAACTTGGACCAACCTTCAACAAGCTGCAATTGGTGTTTAGGAACGAACCATACCACAATTGGTTGTCCATGGAGAGAAAAGAAGAAAGAGGTCCACAAAAATTGTCTCATTGCTACAACCAATGAAGAAGAAGAAGAGGAGGTAAGTCTTCTTGATTTATCAAAAGAAGAGCTAATTTCTAGCTTGAAGAAACACACAATAAGTATATTGAGTGCAAGAAGAAATTAAAGAAGTCTAATAAAACAAACGATGAGTTAAATGCTAGACTTCTTGATCTTACATCCGAAAAAGAAGATTTATATGCTAAATTGAATGATCTTAGTTTTGAAAAAGATAGCATTATTTCTAAAAATCATACTTTGAAATCATCCCTACGTAATAGTGATGTGAAGCTTTTTACTCTAGAAACAAATTATGATATTCTATCCCAAGAAAAGGTTGGATTACTTGCAAAGTTAAATGATCTTCAAAAACAACCTGTTTTGTGTACACATCTAGATTATGATAATATAGTGAAAGAAAGGAATTCTTTATCATCTAATCTAGATCAAGCAAAACTAGACATCAAGAAAAGAATGGATGAGATCGCTAAGTTGCAACAAGAAGTTACTAGGTTAAGCAACAATGGAATCCTTGATAGAATATTGGATGACTCCTATCATCAATTTGGGAGAAGAGGACTAGGTTATAAGCCCAAAGGGAAATCTCATCAACAACCTAGTTGGAGAAAGACACGAGCACATCAAGCCACATTTGTACCAACGAACAACCTAGAACAAAACCATAGAAAAAGACTTGAGGTTGATTCTGTATGTTGCCATTATTGCTCACGTCTTGGACATTACTCTTTTTCATGCCCATACAAGACAAGGAATGTTGAGTTAGTATGGGTTCCAAAAACCCCAAATTGAATTGATTAGACCAAGTTGAGATATGACCAAAGACTTTAAATTGCATATCTTTATGTCTATCTCAACTTAACATAAAGAGATAACAAAATGATTCAAGTAACTAAAATTTCTAAAACTTATCTTAATTAAGGTCCTCAAAACTTAAAGATTTGAATATGATTAGTTGGAATTTGATCTAAATGCTACTTTGATATTCATATGTTTTATCTCAACTGAAACTGATTTTTAAATTGCATAATTGAATTAGACATAGTCTACATTTTACTTGAAATCAATAAACAGTTCTGTAGATAAAACAGAAACCTTTTCGGTCGAGAAATCGTCGACCGAGCAGTTAGTCGGTCGAGAAATCGTCGACCGAACTGGTCACTGGTTTCAGTCTGCAGTAAAATTGCTGAATAATTTGATTAGTGGCTATCTATTTGTTGTTAATGACTGTTTTTACATGCAAAACAAGCTGAAGATCTTTTTGAATATAAATGATATCATTCTCTAAATAAGGTAAAACTGAAAATCATGTTTAGAAATCACTATTTTATAATGTTTTACATGATTTTTTAAAGCATCTCATGGTATATCTATATAGAAATCATGTGTTATAACATTTAGTTTAAATGATCACAATCACTGTATTTCATGGAATTATCATTTTATTGTTCTATCATTACGTAGGCAAGCAAAATGATTCATTAGTGATATATCTCTTAGAAATGCTTGCAAATAGCACAATGCTAATAAATTTTTTTTTATTGGTGCTTCCACTATTTTATCATAAAAATGATGCTATGCTACATAGAACAAATAGAAAATGATTATTGTATGCATGGCTCCTTGATGATACATAGCATTTATTGGTGATTTGTTGCTTAGAAACAGAACTTTAGGGTTTGACATAAAGAATCTCTCAATTAGTATCTTTAACAGATTTGAGATATTAATCATGCTTTCATTTTTAAGAGGATGTTTTCATATTAAGTATCACTTAACATGCTTCAAAATTGATATGAATGCTTAATTGGAAATATGCAATTTCTGCCTCTTGGTTGAAATAAAACTTAGCCAAGGGGCGCTATGGTCGTAGTCAAGGGCGACCTAAAATAAGCTTTGACAAAATGCTTATTTGGACATCATTTTATTGTACTTAATCTTAGTATACTTTTGATAAAGGTCAAAATCAAAATTTAAAATCATTTGTGACCTTAGAAGCATTAAATTGGTTAAATTGTAAGATTAAGGGGGAGCTCATAACAACAAATTGGACCAATTGATTAAGAAAGCTTAGAAAAACATTGTAAACATCATTTGAAGCTTGTTACGACCTTAGTACTTTTACTCTTGGTTATGAAGAAATCTATGAATATCATAAAAATGATATATCTTGTATTTAAAGGAACTCTCTAAACAAATCAGGGCTTAACATCCCTTGCATTTGGTTGGAGACATTTTTATGTACTCTAAGATTAAAGGATTCTCATTTAATTTAGGGTTTAATATCCCTTGATAAATGGGACATCAATATACATTCATCATAAGCTTAAGGGAATCTCATATCATTTCAAGGCTTAACATCCTTTGCAAATGATTGAGAAACAAATTGTGGATAAATTCGACAAAAACGATATTAAATCCATGCTCCTAATAGATATCTATTTAAGGGGGAGCATAATATAAAATTAAAGGGGAAAAGAAAAATAAAAACTTGGATATCTTTTTGAAATGACAAAGGGGGAGAAAGAATATAAAATCAAAAATATAAATGAGTTTCATCTTAGCCAGCACTCACTTGCAAAACATGCATGGCTACAAAAGGTAATTTTCAGGTATGAAACTCACATGCTTTATATTTCCTTATTTCATATTTAGGAAATGTTTGTCATCTTCAAAAAGGGGGAGATTGTTGGATAAATTGGACATTATGATAAATCCCTTTGTTTCGATGATGACAAACATTTCATTCTTGTTGATCTAACGTGCTACTTGAGTGTTGCAGGAATAGGGTGGATGACAAAGCTCTAGGGAATCTATATGCTTAAATGAATGTAAATGTCATGAAATGTAATCAATTATAAACTTGTACAAATATATAATGTACAAGTATTTAGATTTCATGTAAATCAAGCGTTAGATCTTCCCTAGCCAATCACCACACTTAGATAGGTCATCCCTTTCAAATAGGATCACATATGCACACTCATACACACACTTAGTGCCTTAATTGAAAGATTGAAATAGAGTCAATCTCGGTCGACAAACTCCTCGACCGAGACACTCTCGGTCGACAAACTTCTCGACCGAGATTGACCCAAGTAGCCGTTAGACACAGCTGACAAAGTAGTTGGTAGTTGCAAATGAACGTTGATCCAGAGAGCCTGTCGGTCGACAAAACTTCGACCGAGTAGGTATCTCGGTCGACAAATTGTCGACCGAGATGGTCTCTGACAGCAACTGCAGAATAAAGTAACTAGCCGTTACTAATGCACCTAACTTATATCTAACTGCTAGTTAAGCACTTAGAAACCCCTAGAAGTTGTCTAGAACGTCCTTAAGCATCCATAGGCCATTCCTATAAATAGGACAAGCCATAGGACACAAAAACACACTCTTTACACTCAAGCTACACTTGTGCTACACTTGAGAGTGAATACACATTGGCAATCTGTTTTGAAGCAATAGAGCAAAGTCCTACATTGGCTATTCATTCCTATTGCTCCCATTTCGTGTCCTATAGGCTAGCATCTCCTTACCACAGCACTTACACTTCTACACTCATTGGTTAGGAGATCAATACGCTTGATATAGGAAAATCAAGCCTTGTGCTTAAAAGGATAAGTTGTAATTTCTATTTTCCTTCTTGTTCCTTTTTATCCTTTGTATTCTCCTTGCTACTCCTAGGGTTGGAGGCTGTGGATTGGAGAAGGTTCTTCTCGGAGGAGAAGGTGGACTTCAAGCTACTTCAAGAAGGCTATCGCACGGGAAGCTACTTCAAGAAGGCTATTGCAACGGGAAGCTACTTCAGGAGGAAGGCTGCTTCAAGGTGGTGCAATTACTTCTAGGTGAAGGCTGCTTCAAGGTTGGGCGATTACTTCTAGGTGAAGGCTGCTTGAAGGGTTTAGGGAAAGGAATTGTAATTTTATGTAAAGTCCTTGCGAGGTAATAAAATTAATTTCTTTCCAAATCCCGGTTGGGTAAGCAACCGGGTAGTGGACTGACAACTTTAGTATTTGCTAAAGTTGGAACCACTCTAAATCCTTGTCCCCTTGTCCAATATTCTTGTGGTTGATTGCTTGAGTTCAATAATTGTTAAAATTATATATAAAACTCTATTCACCCCCCCTCTAGTAGTTTTCATTTATTACATAATTGCTTTCTAAAAGAAAAGATAAGATAGATAAGAGGATCTAGCTATAGCAACCTAGCCATCCTTCTTGTCAAGCTAACGATCAACAGCAGAGGAACCTTTCTTCAAGCCCTTCCTTCACCTTGCTCAGCACCAACACCTGGGTGGTTGGGAAGACACCCAGCAAGAGGGAAAAACAAAGAAAGTATGTGTTACAAGATTATTCTAACAATGTCAAGAAAAGTTGTAACAAGTAAATTAAGCTAGATATTTGGTGTAAAAAGAAGATATCAAAGAGTATGAGGTTTTATAAGGAAACTTGCCATTAACAAAATAAATAAAGGTTTTAGCATGTCAATTAATATGTCTACCTAACTAAGTAGGGTTGAGGCACCTACCAGACCTCTAACCTTAGGTGAGGGAAGAATAAAAACATTTCCGATCACCTACAATTTTTAATGGGGAGAATTATAAACATTCCCCTAGGGCGATTTTATACATGCCCTCTATGGGTGGTTGTACATAAGTACCACTACTTAAACATTAAATAGAACATTTAATTTCATGCTAACAAAAGATTTATGGCAAGGTTAAGCAAAAGAATATATAACATGGCAGTGGGGTATGAATACCCAAACAAGAGAATACTACATCTACTTTTGAGGCAAATAAGCAATTTAGGTTTCAAGATTCAAGGGTTTAGATCAAGTTAAACCTCATAAGGTAATATAGGTAAATGATTAATGATTTCCCAACTGATAGGTAGATGCACAATCAAAACACATACCTTAACCTCAGGTGTTCTAGAATTCCCTTTTCAACTCTTCACACGAATTATAAACCCAATTTCCCTATTACATCATTATATTCATAAATTAGAATTACACACATTCATATAAAAGATTAAAAACCCTAATTCACTAACGTTTTGTGCAAACTCTCGATTCAGACTTCAAAAACCTCATAACCATCTTAGTTAGGTTTTCCTGATCAAAATAACATATAATATTGTATATTTTGGAAATATGGATTCTTAGGGTTAATTTTAGTGATTTTAAGATAATTAAATCGACTTTAAAAACACATTTTCACAAACCTCAAAACCAGATCTCAAGAACATTTTTATTGGATAGATCTCGTTTTCCTGATTTCAAAACACTACTTGTTTTTAATTTTTGACCAACAGATTAATTTATAGAAAATAATTTACCTCGACCAATCACAGCCTGCCACGTAGGCAAGGCTGGATGGCCAAGCGGTGGCGAGCGCTCGGCAGCGGCGACCCGCGCCTCGCGGTCGCTCGCTACCGGCCGTGCGGTGAGGTCAGGCGGACGATCAAAAAGACAGTGACACCCTCGCGCGGAAAACAGGAGAAGCAAACGAGCCAGGGGTAAAACTGGAAAAATGGGGTCATCTTCTTCCCCTTGCCCGCGCGACACGAGCAGCGAGCAGCTTGCTTGGCTCGATTGGGCAAATCCACATTTCTCAAGCAAATCGCACGCATAGATACTCGAAAGAAAGAGGAGAGAACGACGAATCTAATGGTACCTTCAATTCGAAACGAGGTCGACGGAGAAGAGCACTAGAGGCGCCGCAAGCCAGGGGTCTTCGGCGGCCTGTTGGGGGTCGGTTCGTACATGAAACTCCAAATTAAGAACACGAACGAGTTGCTAAGGTGATGGCGGTCACTTGGGTTGCATTATTTATAGGCAAGGAACCCTAAACTAGGATGTAGGTAGGAGCAAGGAGAGAAGGTCGGCGGTCGAGTTAGGCATTTCTCGAAAATGCGTCTAATCCCAAACTATTTGGGATAATTCGGTACGGAAACTCGCAAGGAGTCCAACGAAACTGATTTGAGCGAAAATCATCGAGTAAAACTCGAGATATGTTGATTTAAAAAAATGAAAACAAGGGACCTGTTTCCTTGTTCGGCTAGAGGTGGAAGACGATCGTGGATCGTCCGATCGATGGACCCGAGTCCATCAAGGATTCTGAGCCGTCCGATCTCGCTTTAGATTAGGAAAACAACCCTCAGCAAAAGTCGATTAAATCTATTAAATTTTTAAAGGTTTTTCTCTCTCTTCGTTTGGAGGCTCAACCGTCGTCCAAAAATTATCAAATTTTATATCCTGACTTATTTCGACGCGTAGAATCCAAATATGGAGTTAGTTTTGCATTTTGAGAAAGTTTGATAGGTGAAATAATTAATATATCATTTTCTCTTTCCTCCTTCAAAAGAGGTGATAACATTATCTAAAATTAGTGTAACTTCACCCATAAGTCTCCTTAAAGGTTTGGAACACGATTTTGCAATTATCTTCACAAGTTGAAATTATATTTATATTTATTAAATAAATAGAACATTCTACACACTTTCTCTCTCTCCTATTTTACTCATTATTCATACATTATCCAAATTAGTTGCAAATTTGTACAAAGGCTTATTTTTATGTTTAGAATACGAATTTGAAGTTATTTTCCTGATTTGAGAACATTAAGTATTTTATTTCTTTTTATTGGCATATTTCCTATATTCTTTTGATAATGTTATTAATATTTATATTTATGTTCCATTTTAAATGATACTTGGCCCTTAAGTTACTTTTTTCTCAAGGAAACGAATTTAACTATCAAATTATCATGATGGTTTCAGATTATAATATTTGTTGCAAAAATCTTTCTAATTATCTTCTTTACCCATAAATTCTCATATTATTTTTAATTATTACATTTATCTTCTCCCTTATTTAAAATTCGGATTTTCTTCTTATCTCTCATATTCTAGGAAATGCTAGAAAGTTCTATGATGAATTATTTTATTCTTTTTATTACTTAATGTGAAATTGCATTTTAGACCCATTATCTAATTCTAATTGGAGTATTTGTGCATGCAACCTTGTAATAAGAATATATGGGAAACATTTATCCAATAACCATCTTACTTTCTTTCAAATCAAAACCAAGGACAAATGGAACGAAAATGAAGGACAAAACTTATAGAAAAGAGTACAAAGAGGTACATAGGAGATTTCAGTATGTTACAGCACTCCACCCCTTGAAAGGATTTCGTCCCCGAAATCTCATACAAAGAGGGAAGGGTGAGTACGTAACATCTCATCTCTCAACTCCCAAGTGGTTTCTTCTAAACCATGGTATCTCCACAACACCTTCACTAACTCTATCTCCTTACTCTTCAGCTGCTTTACTCGGGAGTCAAGGATCTTCACAGGTAGTTCTTCATAAGTCAGATTCTCATTAATATCCACAGGTTCAATGGTGAGCACATGAGACGGATCCTTAACATACTTCCTCAACACAGAAACATGGAACACATTGTGAACCTTATCATAAGCAGGAGGCAAAGCTAGACGATATGCACAATCCCCCACTTTATCTAAGATCTCAAATGGTCCAACATAGAGAGGACTCAACTTGCCTTTTACTTTAGATCTTGCAATAGAACGTATAGGCTTGATCTTTAGAAAAGCATAGTCTCCCACTAAGAAGCTTACATCAGACCTCTTTTTATCAGCATACATCTTATGTATGTCTTGAGCAGCTTTCATCCGTTTCTTTATCAACTGTACCTTCTCAAGCATCATCTGCATGTCATCAGTCTTCACTAGGGAACGTTCACCCACATCATCCCAGTGCAAAGGTGAACGACAAGGTCTACCATAGAGAGCTTCAAAAGGTGGCATACCAATAATGGCTTGGTAGCTATTATTGTAAGCGAACTCTGCTAATGGTAGATATCAATCCCAGGCACCGCCCCAATCCATCACACAAGCACGTAGCAAGTCCTCTAGAATCTGAACTGTTCTCTCGGACTGACCATCAGTTTATGGGTGGTAAGCAGTGATGAAACGCAGATCAGTACCCATCTCTTCCTGAATCTGACCCCATAAGCGAGAAGTGAATTTCGGGTCTCGATCAGAAACTATCACAGCAGGGACACCATGCAGACGAACAATCCACTCCACATACAACTGAGCCATCTCAGCAACTTTATACGTGGTTTTGAAAGGCAAGAAATGAGCAGATTTTGTAAGCCGATCAATCACCACCCAGACAGCATCATAACCTTTCTTGGACTTGGGGAAACCGGTAACAAAGTCCATTGTGATCTTCTCCCACTTCCATTCTGGAATCTCAAGAGGATGAAGAAGACCACCGGGTCGTTGATGTTCAATCTTGACTTGCTGACATGTCAAGCACTTCGCCACGAACAAAGCTATATCATTCTTCATGTTCTTCCACCAGAAGCTTCGCTGTAAGATCTTGTACATCTTGGTTGTGCCAGGGTGAATAGTGTACTTGGAACCATGAGCTTCACTCAGAACCTTCTGTCTCAGATCACCAACATTGGGTATCCACAACCTTTGTCTGAAGCGGATAGCACCATCCACTCCGACAGAGAAGTCAGATTGCGGTTTCTCAGATAAAGCTTTCAACTCTTCAAGCTCAGAACTCTCCAACTGTGCAGACACGACTTCTGAGATCCATGTTGGTGTAACATTCAAACTGGCCATGTGAACACACAACTTATCTTCATCCACTGAATCGACAGGCTGAGGTCTCCAACTGGCCACATGTTCAAGGTTTTCCCACACAGAACATCTCAGAGCAGCACAAACAGCATCCTTCTTGTGACTTAAAGCATCAGCTATGACATTTGCTTTACCAGGATGATAGGTGATGGTGAAGTTGTAATCTTTAATATATTCCATCCACCTATGTTGTCGCAAGTTCAGATCCTTCTGAGTCAACAGATATCTCAAACTCTTGTGATCAGAAAAGACTTCAAACTTTTCTCCATAGAGGTAGTGTCGCCAGATCTTCAAAGCATGAACTATGGCAGCCAGCTCCAAATCATGCGTAGGACAATTAGCTTCATTAGGTTTCAACTGTCGAGAAGCATAGGCGATCACCTTTCCGTCTTGCATCAGAACACACCCTAAGCCTTGTTGGGATGCGTCGGTGTAGATGACATAGGGTATGCCCTCAACAGGCAAAACAAGCACGGGAGCAGAAGTTTTGGTGATGTGAGGTTGTGGATGTGAGACGAGCGAGGAGTGAGACGAGCGGGTATACCCTACGGATAACTATTTGGTTGATGGCCGGTTCGAGGAGTGAGATGAGCAGGTGGCGGCCATGATGAGATGCACGACGACCAGGCGAACCGATCAATTGGAGGAGCCAACCGATCGGCTGGTGGCACCCAGCTGACCGCCTGATGGAGAGCCGATCAGTCATGTGATGAGTTGATCAAACCCAGAAAGGCAAAGCACATAGTTCATCTTGTACAGGTTGCATGTGATGTAAACCTAGATGACCGTGATTCCTCTTGGCTCGAGGAATCACATTAGGATGGCCATAATCATCGCTTTTATCGTTTTGCATGTTTTCTATAGGATATATCATGTATATGATATGTACTATGTATTGTGGTGATTGGATATGTATATGTATATAAAAACCAAATCCCTCATTAAATATTAAGTTTTAGATGCCTTCCAAATGCGATACATGTGAAAATCTTGATCGACCAAGTGTGGGCACGCCCTAGCGTGGTGCACCGTCTATCTCGTGGAAGCGTGAAGGATGGATATGTGGGTCTGCCCTAGCAGGGTGCATATTCATCATGTTTGCTTTGGGTTGGACTTAACAGGTGACCTACATAGGATCTAGCACCTTGAGGCATGGAGATGATCATAGCAAGGAGTTTCATATGACATCTTATCAAGAGTTGCATATGATGCAATTGGCAAGAGTTTCCTACCTGAGAGATCTAAGTTGTGGGAGACAGCCCTAGCTGGTCCATGATTTAGAGGATTTCATGATCTTTCCCACTAGAAGGTTGTACGCTGCAATCTTCCAAATTGATGGTGAGGGCTATCAATTTGAAGTAAAATAGTGGGAGCAATAATTAATTAAAGGCCTAATTATATCGCCATCCTTTCAAATCAATCAAATAAGTCAAAAATGAGTTTTTGGACTAAAATTGCATATTTCCTTTTGTAGTACAAATGACAACAAACAACAATCACTTTTCTTTGCGATCAGTCTTTGAGACCAACAAATTAAATGGGAATTTTTCACGACTGGTTAGGACATTGAGAAGTATTCTCAATTGTAGAGTGAAAGCTCTAAGTCCTAATTATACCAGAACTAGATGAACTCGATCCCACCATATCAATGGTTGAAAGTATGCTTATGGAAGCATACCAAGGATGATATTGATGAGGAGTGCTTGATGTTGTGTTCTATGAACTATGAGTTGTAGAGACAACATGAGACATATGATGTCTCCAAGACATTGTCCTAGTATTTCATGACAGAAGGAGATCCAGTAAGGTATTCACACACTCAATATGATTGGGTATGTGGAAAGACCTGACTAAGAAGGATTCCCTCTGAGCCAAGAGTTGGCTATTGGTATGATACTACAAATGTTGCGAGAATCATACATTTCATGATAAACTACAACATGAACAACTTTGACAAGCGTTGACAAAGTTGTTGGACATGTTGAGGACAGTAGAGGCAAATATGAAGAAAGACTAACCCTAATCTTTGATGAGATCAATGACAGGTAAGTCTTAAGGGCAAGGGCAAGGGAAAATCAAAGAAGTGTTCTGATGCTAGCCAGCAGCCCAAGCCATCTTCAACCTCAAGGCACATGGGGAAAGGGTGTATGAGGGAATTGCCCTCTATATCTGGAAGAACAAAAGAAGATGAAGGAGGGGATGGAGATCTCCACCTAGGGTATCATGAAATGAACCACTTCTTTATCTGAGGTATATGATACCAAGATATGGATATGTCATATATGATATGCAATATCCACAAAGAAGTGATGGCCTTTGTGAAAGGACCAAGAAAGGAGTACCCATCATTGGAGCAAGTGTTGCTATCATACATAGGAGTACATTTCAATTTATTTCAGCCTAAAGGGCATGAAATAGAGTTGAGAACTGCTATTTCATATTTGCCAAAAGATAGAAACACTTTATTTTTGCATATTGTATGACAATGATGGCAATCAATAAAGAGATGTTTCATTTCTAAAGATATGATCTTTATGGCAATGCCTTGTTTATCTTGTGGTATTTGATATGCATAAGATAAAATGATACCTAAAAGTTATAGATAACTCAAACAATCAAATTAGCATCAATCATGAGATATTCATTTCTAGTGTCCATGTGATGGATAAATCTAGACTCTTTTGGTTAGAGAACCGGTAAGAGACATGAATATCTCGGACATGATTAATCAATCTTCACTAAAGGTAGTGGGACAATGATTATCCTATTAGGTATGATACATGTGATGTATTTACATACCTATTGGAACAAATGCTAATACTTCAAATGGTGTTTAGAGAAATACCAATATGAATATCTTGAAGTGTTCAAGAATATCATAAATGAAGTACAAATTTGGTAAAGTGTTAATTCTTGATGAGATTAATGAATGAAATACTTGGACCAAATGTTTGAGATCCTTATGAGTGATTATGATAGTGTATCATAGTGAACTCATGATTAAGGCATGGTGATGTCTAAATCAAGAAGGAATCATACTCTAAGGAGTTAGAGAATGATTATCAAATAATTGAATTCTTATTAATAAAAGAATACCCCACACTAATAAAGGACATTAAGAATCACAAGGAGTTGTAAGTTCTTATATCCTTGACGGATACACCTCATTTATCTATGTGATGAGTTGTTCATGTGATGAATAAACTATCTAGATGAATATGAGGAACCGAATTTTGAGTTATGGTTTATGACCATTACATCCTAAATGACATCCATGTGAACCATAAGGTATGACCATGATGGTAGAACCCATTGGATGAAATCTATAAGTGCAAATGAATCTTAACTGTTAAGACACATGGATAACATTTGGAGAAGGATGATGCTTGTTGATTGCAAGTTAATGACCAAGACATTTGGCATATGGATACTAAAACTGCATTCCTATGAGGAATAAAACAAGGATGTGTATGTGACACAACCTATAAGGTTTATGAATCCACTAATGCAAATGAAGTCTATAAGTTA
This sequence comes from Alisma plantago-aquatica, assembly GCA_963693085.1. Taxonomy (NCBI): domain Eukaryota; kingdom Viridiplantae; phylum Streptophyta; class Magnoliopsida; order Alismatales; family Alismataceae; genus Alisma; species Alisma plantago-aquatica. The sequence goes on along the minus strand of OY856413.1, from coordinate 936,666,059 downwards.
CAATGGATTAATCAATGTGATTGATTGAGTACAATCAACTCAGGATTGGATCTTTACTTTGATGGTATAGTCAAAAGGTTTTGACTGATATATCAAAGATAAAGAAAGGATCTGTGATTTAGTGGGAGCGTGTTCACATTCCAGATGTTGATGTGAAATGGAAATTTTCTAGAATGGAAATCCAAAAGTGGAAATTATCTTTAAGGAAGATAGAGATGTTTCCTATGTAATAGGAATAGAGATCTATAGAGATAGTTCTCGAAAACCTCTTGACCTAAAAAAGAGAAAGCATACATTGGCAATCTGTACTGAAGAGTTAGTATGCACAGATTCAGTGGGAGAAAACTTGTCCATGTTACATGGAGTTAGTATCCCAAGGCCAAGTGTCCAATTCTTATGAAGAATGAGAACACTAAGAATAGATATAGATCTATCATGTATGTAATCATCCCATTATCTTGCATGTATCGACATGGCAAGAAAAAAATGCATTCATCATCTTGTATGTAGGACATGGCAATATGATGTGCTCATCCTGATAACTCATATGTGAGACATGATGAGTGGATGTCTGTCTACTTCCAGTAAGGGTTACTAGAATACCATGAGAACTTGATAAGTACTTGAGAAGTACTAGTTCTATGGAGATAAGGAAGAGTTCAATGTAAAGGTTACATTGATGCAAACTTACAAAAGGACAGAAAATTAATTGCAAAATATATATAGGATATATAAAAGTGAAAAGTTTGTTGATAATTGGAAGTGTTCCAATAAAACCATTTAAAAGGAAATGTCGAGTATCTATGTGTTGGAGAACAGCAGTGGATACTATATGGATCTGGAAGTTCATGAGATGAACTTATAGATATTTCACTCATTGATGACAAGTATGGAATCCTTGATCATGCAATATGGCTAAAGGTTAGCAAAGGAATACTAGATCACATATTACGCCAACTCCATCTCATATGTATGACGTACATCGAAGAGATGAGAGACATGCAATTTATATTGACTTTGGCAAGGTGTTGCCATTACTCACTATGTTCGCACTAGAGCACAGTAACATGTGGGACATGTTTGAAGATCACTATGAATATGATTCAAGGGTGATTGGCTCGTAGTGCAAGTGGGAGTCTGTTGGTATGTATACCCTGAGAGCCAATCATGGGATGATTGGTGGGATACATTAAGATTGATTTAATACACATCAAAGGCAAGCTTCCAATTCTTTCTGGTTCAGTCATATGAGATAGTGATAGAACATATTGAATGTCTAGAGAATGACAATACTCAATAATGTATGCTTTCATGTTGAGGACTTGAACGATGAAGATCATACGGATGCTAAGATTCTATACATTCTTGTTATGTCCCTAGTCGGATGTCATTGTGGAATGTACATAGACAGCAATGACACACAAGACTAGATTGTGGTGTTGGTTGATGACAGAATCTTATTAGTCATGATATAGAGATATCAAACCAAACACATAGGTACTTGTTAGAGAATAAGTGTACCGGACAAACCCACTGTGAGTTTGACACATGGAACCATGACATGGTAGTCACAGTCAGTACTCATAGTGATGGTGGTGAGTGTGATTCTTTGACCTGAAATTACTACACTCAACACATGTCATTGGGCACACTTTGACATCATCAAACGCAGTCCTAAAACAAGGGTTGTTATAAAGGTGATGATTGGGTGGCTTTGACACATGGGGCTTTTGAGGGGTGAATGATAGATATGGGATTTGTCCCTCCTGAGGGAGTTTGATATCCATGGCCACTTGATGAGTAGGATTGAGAAAGGTGTGCATGCATGTGGGAATCAGTATGTGATATTGATGTCATACATATCTCTTCCAATCTACTCTGAGATCAAGAAAGTGAATGACGTTGATAAGATGATTGTTCCATGCCTCGAGTTCATTCGGGATATCAGGGACAATGGAATTATTCATTCACTATAACACCATTCACATATTGTAGGATTGAAAGTTGTTCTCCAACTTTCTATTTCACTTGGGTAGCACTGATGTGTGACTAGGCACCGCTCTTTGCTTGTGAAGTCATAAGTGTTATGGACTTTCGTTGCCAATGTGAAATGGACCTGCAGGGTCACACACATAGGATTTAACCTGGAAGAGGAGTTTTGTCCACAAACAATGTTTAGATTGATTACTAAAGGAGTTTAGTAGTTCAATTAAACACTCAATCAATTGATAGATTAATGTCATAATGTTCAAGGTGTTGGACTGATTGATTAGAGTATCAGATTGATTGAAACTGCAATTGACTAATTCTGCACAATTTGCACTCCCAACCGATCAGCTCATGTGATGAACCGATCGGCTGAGCTTGGTGAACCGATCGGCTCATGTGGTGAGTCGATCGGCTCAAGGACAGGGTGAAATGATTGCTTCAAGTGTTGAAACGATCAATTCAACTGGTGCAACTGAGCAAGTTGGGAAAGTAGTATTGGTGAGAAATTTACTTTCGTTTCACTTGCCCAATTTGATTGGAACAAGGATTGGTATTTGATACCAATTAGAAATAAAAGATGGAAAGTCAATCGGGAACTGACCAGGACCACGAACCGACCGATTCAGAAGTGAACCGACCGGTTGAGGTGTCCCAACCGATCGGTTGAGGTGTCAACCGACCGGCTCAGGTCCCCAACCGACCGTTTTAGGAATGAAACGATCAGTTTAGGTTGCGCAGTTAGTTGTTTTTGTGGAAAATCTTGAACCCTTCTACTCCTGCTTTAGTCCCGCATTTCCCGGGATAGAGAACCCTGTCCCATGACCCTCCTATATATAGGGGTATTGGGGGCTTCTCAGAGAACAACATAGTGCAACTAGTTGCTCTGTAAAGTTGTCATTCTATCTGGTTTTGGTAACCGAGAGAGCCCGAGCAAGTGCTACCCGATAAGGGAGGCACAACAAGGGAAAGACAATTGCAGAAAGCGACTGGTGGCAGGAGAGTGTGTCAGTGACTAGTACACTGATAGGAGGGTGTGACTCCTTCCAATTCCTTGTGGGACAAGGAGATTGGAGTTCCAGGTGGTCCGTGTGGACTACTTCAGAGGCGGGAGATTTCTGCCGCTCGGAGGACAGCTGTCAATCCTGACAGTCCCGGTGAGACCAGGAGTCATCAGTCCCGGTGCGACCAGGAGCTGCACAGACACCGTCCAAGACCGGAGGTGAAGACCGTGCAAGCCGTGAGGTATTGTCTCCGAGCAAGCCTCGGGACAAGGTATGATTCCACAAACCATCCTTTCCTATTGTATAGACGTTGACGTGTTTCCTTGTTCTGGGTTTGGGGGAGAAAATTTTTGTTTCCGCTGCCTTCTCTGCCTCCCCTAAACCCAACAATACACTATTCTCCAACAAGTATCTATGTTCTTTATTTGATATCACTTATATCATGACTGATGAGATTTTGTCATCAACCAACACATATTCTAGTCTTTAGTGTTACTTTGTCTATCTGTCTTCCACAATAGCATCCGACTAGGGACATAACAAGAATGTGCATACTCTTAACATATGTATGATCTCATTGTTCAAGTCATTTACTTGAAGACATACATCATTGAGTAATTATCATTCTTTAGACATTCGTTATGTTTCCTCATTATCTCATAACTGAGTGAAACATAATGAATTGGAAGCTTGCCTTTATTATTGATCAAATCTTTTATATGACATGCCATCACAATCATCATATGATTGGCTCTCTGGGCATACATACTGACACTATCTAGCTAGAGTGAGCGACAATCATAGAGGTCCTATGTTTACCTTGGAGACCAGTGAGATGGGATGACAATGTCATGATAGACTGGCCACCATTGTGCCATTCATGAGATGTTGTTATCGTGTTGTTGGTAAGAGGTGAATCACTATAATGGTATGCAGTTTGTTAGAGTCTTTTGTACTCCTCCTTTGTGAGTGAAATATATGTTGGTTGTACATTTGGGGTAGGAGTCATAGTAGTTTCTTGAAGACCTTCACCAATGAGGAGTGTGGAGGTTTGAGAGACATGTGCAAAATCCCTTCCATACCATCATCCAAAATGAGTAGGGTAGACATGTTTGGAACGACAAGCATCCTCAACATGGCCAAATTTGTTGTAGTTGTACATCTTGGTCTTGACCTGGTGTGAGTTCCATGACCCCATCCATGACCCTTGAAAGCAGCTTCCATTCTAGTTTGGGCTTCAAACATGGAGTGGAAGACATTTCAGCCTGGGGATAGGTAGGTAAAAGCCTAATCCATGGATGAGATTGTGGTACTGACAAGAAGAGGTTGGCATTTTGCAACATACCGAGGATGAAGGCTGCTAAGAAATTGTCTGATAATACTAGTATCACTTTCCTTCATCAGTTTGACAGAGGTGGTGGGTGAGAAGAAGTGTTGTTGATTCACGAGAGTCTTCATGGGATAATAATAATTGGATAAAGAATTCTTGACATGACATTTAAAAAAGATCTTTTCCATTAAATTTTACAACCAGAGGTAGTTGTCCTTCTATGTATATAACTACTTCATCTCTTCCCACATCAGTTTGAGATTTTTATGCCACATATATATAACAGTCACATCAAGATCTACACATCCTTTATAAATAAGAGAGAAATTGTCTATTTCCCATGATCCATTCCTCATTACGTTCTTTATGTGCATCTTCTTTGATATATTTTACTTTTCCATGGGATTTGAGAAGATAGGAAATACATTTATCCACAACAAATAGTTGTCACCATTGAGTTTAATATTGTGGCATGTGGTGTATCATTATAGATGATAGTTTTGTTTTCATCCATTATAAAAAGTAAAGTACCAGATGTAGGCATAGTAAAAAAATAAAGTGCAACTGAAATAAGCATGGTAGGAAAGGTACCCGAAATAGGCATGGTAGAAAAAGCACTACCAGAATAAGCATGGTAGAAAGAAACAAAGATAACACTATTAGTATAAGCGCATTATAGAAGAAATTAAATCACATAAATAAAGACAATATGACGTGCATAATATTAGATGCCTAATTCCAGTGAAGGCGCCCAACCATATGGAATATGAAATTTAAGACCCATGCCTAGCCTTTTGGTTGATCTTGCTTTCTTAGCAAAATTAGATACTTAAAACATTAACCAAATCATGTGATGTTCTTTAATAACATATTACATGCCTATGTTTTTAGTTTGGTCCAGTTTGGATGTTGTTTGAGCTAGATATGCCTTTATGTGTTTGATTTGGACCTTATAGCAATTTTCCCATCTTTAGGGTTTATCTTGCAGTTTTTCACATGTTTGTTGTTCCTAATATGTTTTGGCATCATGTTTGGAGAGAGTGGTGCTTTAGGGTGCTTTGTTTCCCCTTGGTTTGATGAGGTAGCATCCTTTGTTGATGATTTACAGTTTGCTTGGATGCCCTAATTTGATGTTGACCTTAAGTGTTGACCAATGGTTACCGTTGGTTTTCAGTGATCATCATGTGGTTTCTTTGACCTTTGTTTCTTCAGTTGATGATGTTTGAAGTGCACCTAGTGGTCTTTGTGGTCGATCAGCCAAAAAACACTAGGGTTTGGATTCTATGCAGTTGTTATGTTTGATCTCCTTTGGGTCGCTATATTCTCATCATTCGCCATGCTTTCTTGGACCAGGTTGGTCATTGAGTTTTCTTGTTTTTATCATGCTTGATGTATGCATGAGCTTAGTGCTTTCATGGGCGAGCTATGGTGGACATGTGGCACATGTTTGCATGACACCCAACCCCCTTTCTCTCTCTTTAATCCTTGGATATATAAACCCCTTCCTTTGCATGCAAGTGATCCCTTTTGCACCCTCTTCTTTCTCTCTTATCCTTGGAGATCATCCCCCTTGTGTTCTTGGTGGTGAAGGTTGTGCTTGATCTTGGAGAAGGTGGTCGAACCCCTTGCATGTTGATCTAGGGTATGGAGCAACTCTTCTTGGTGATTGTTTGGTGTTCCTTGGTCTAAGTAAGTGATCTATCCTTCTTGATCTTTCTTTTCTTGCTACCCTACCTCTCTTCTTTCTCTTTTCTGAATCCATGGGTCTCCATGGTGGTGCTTCTTGAGGAACTTCTCTCTTCTTGGTTGAATTCATGGTTCTCCATGATGGTGCTTGAGTTGAGATGAAGAACCCCTCTCTTTCTTGTCTTTTCAGCCTAGGTTTTTTTCCCTCTTCCTTGTTATCCTTTAACCTATGGTTTTTCTTCCATCTTTGAGGTGGTTCTATCTTGGCCTAGGTGGTGATAAATCTAGGGTTTTCTCTCTTCTTTGGATCTTCCTTGCTTTTGGAGTTGTTTCTATATCCAAGGTGAGTTATATAACTTTCTCCTTGATTGTTGTTGCACTTAATCTTTGCATTCTAATAATCCATCTCTAAAAATGTGGTTCTGAGTAGTATGATGATGATATATTGAGCTAGGGTTTAAGTTCCTTGGTGATTTTTGAGTAGATAAACCCTTTTTGCTAACCCTAATCTTGTTCACATTTATCTTGTTGATGATGGAAGTGTTGATCATTACATGATGGTAGACATGATGGTTCTCTCTCTCTTGCTTCATAGTTCGGTTTTCCCCTCATGGTGATGGTCGAATTTGGGGTTTTGGAATATGATTTATCTTAGTGTTTTATTCCTTGATGGTTTTAGGTTCATGGTGAAGAACAACCTACTTAATCTTGTATTGGATGAGGTATTCTCTCTCTTAGTGTTTTCCAAGCTATGGTCTATGTGTTCGTTGAGTTTTGATGGTTTGAAGGTCGCTAAGTATTGATGTGATGTGTTTGCTAGGGTGACCATCTTCTTCAGTCGCTAAAGAGGTTGATATTCTCCTTTGATCGACAATTCACTTAGTGTTTTTCGATCACCAAGGTTTCATCATTGTGATTGATTAGATTTGAACCCTCGTCAACCGATGAAGTGGTGAGGTTACCTTCGAGCGCCAAGTTTTCCTTCGACCTAATTCTCTTTAGTCGAAGACATGACCTTTCTTTTCTCTTCGGTCGATGTAATGTGTGACCTAGGTTTCTCTTCGGTCGATGACACCCATTATTTCATGCGATTGATGAAGGTTTCTTTACCATACAGATTATCATGCTTTGTTGGCATTATGTTAATAATGTTTGACCTAATCACTTCTAAGATTGTTGGAGATTGTGATAATTAGGGTTTAGTGTTGCATGCTGATTTAGAAACCCTAATTTGGTTATTTTGTTAAACCTAACTCTATTTCAGTACATAATGATGCTACTTAGTTGAGTAACTAGCATGATGATCAAGAGTTTTTTCTCTCCTTAGTTTATAACCCTATTTTTGTTGAATAAGAACATAGATAATGATTGATTTTGATATCTCTTATGTGACACATGTGTGATGATTGCGAGCCTTGATGAGGCATGGAGAGATAATAATGTTCTTGCATGGAACAATGTGAATCATCTTATGACCTTGGAAATAGCTTTGTACTCTAATTGAGGTGATACCCTCTGGTGATATGATGAGGGATTGATATCCCATGATAATGTGATAATGATGATGGCCTTGTGCATGGCAGTGGAATAATATCATGTGGTGATGTGATAAGCTTTATGTTTCATATGTTTTATATCTTCTGAACTTGTAATCCACCCTTATCTTTGTAGAATTTTTCTAGGGTTTGTATGTAACTTGATCAATGCAGTTAAAAGACACCCAATTGGCATTAACTAATCAAGTCAAACCCTAATCATGTAGTAGCCCTGGTCATAGATCCATTCTGGCATCAGGAACCTCTGGATGGTGAAACAAGTATTACTAAGGGAAACCCAGAGTGCATATTGTTGAGTATGTGGGGTGCTTGGAGAGCACATCCTTGTCATCTAGATACCAAGGTGTTTGAGAGCAACTACGTTCGTGTCTCGGTGTTATATATGTGATATGTGAGGACAACACTGAGAACAACTATGGTTGTACCTTGGTGACAACGCTTTATACCTTGGTGTCTAGTGTTATGACATGTATCAAGGCGGGCTAGGTGTTTTCAACTTAACTGTATGTCGTTGGTGGTAGTTTGACTGATATGTCACTACAGTGTTCACTTGTACTGACTGAATGGGGAGAAGATCTTGGATTTTGGCTCTTCGTAGATCTTATATGGCACTGATATTGACTTAACAGTGGTCAGTTGGATTTTCATGGTATGACTCAAATCCTCAAGGCTTAATGAAATGCATAATACAACCGCGTAGTATATACATGTAGGGTTAACCATGATTCATGGATGTTTACCCTTGCCTTGTTTTTAGTACTATTTAGCTGTTATAAAATGTGGTAAGAGGAATCAACTATTATACATGTTCTTCATAATCCTTCTTAACATGATACTATACTTATATATTATAATTGTTCAATCTATTTAACCTATGTAGTTAGCTTAAATTATCTATTTAGATAAATCTTCTCATCATGTTTAATAGTAATATACATGTGGTTATAATTATCGTTGGCTGAGAGTTATATCTCTCACTGGGTCATGGGTCTCACCCGATGGATTTCTGCATCTTTTTAGGCCATCATCAGTGACGTGGTAGAGATTGTGTTGTAAAAGAAGAGTAGCTCAGAGATCAGTAGATGTTGAATGTTGGATGGCTACTTGTCATGTAGTAGAGTCCTAGTGTCATCCATGTACTCGTAGGTTCGGGAAAGGATGTGTTTTGTAGATGATGTACATCGACATGTGTTTTTGTAGAATGTCGTGGTTTGTATATATGTGGCTTGTATATGTGTACATGTTCTTTTGTAGCATGTGTGTGGAAGATGGCCACGATGCAAACATGAATACCTGGTATGATATGTGATATGTTACATGTTGTAAACCTTGATGTAATATGTTTCTGTGCAGTGTTGGTTATATGAGATCGATTTTAATTTACCTATTTTTATTGCTATGTGTTTTTATATGTTGATCACACACTTTGTTTTGACTAATCTCGATTTTGTGGCATCGGGTTGTCACATGAAAACTACATGGAGAGGAAAGAACAAGAAAATAGTTGCCTCTTTAACTTTTTGGTACTTTACAAATTAGCACGGGGTCTTTAGGTTTTTTCAGTTGTTTTGAACTAGATACTGGGAAAGAACCAAATAGAAGAAGAAGAGAGACAAGGGAGGGGTGAAATCACATGGACAAGATCCAAAGAGGAACAATATGGATGTGGGTCATAGGTTGTCACCTAGCAGTAGCCCCCCCATGACTGGAAACTACAACTATTGCAGTGCACACATGGTGGCTGGTCGCATGCCAGGGGGCGATGCTACTGTAGGTGGGTGTGGGTGTGGGAGCACCAGTTGGAGGTTGGGCGGAAGGAAGGGTGGGGGCTAAGGCAGGAGATGCCTCATTGTTGGCCTCTAAGGTTGACAATCACTGGAGAGACGAAGGAGAAAAGGAAGAGGAAGGGTGAGACTGTTAGGTTTAGGACCCTAAGTCTAATAATATAAAGAAAGTAATAACCATACATTCATTAGGTTTAAATATATTTTGGATCTCCTATATATATGAATCAAGGGATACATGTGTATAGTTAAGTGGGTAAATGGATCCTCACTTAGATGTACTTGTTGGTATGCATGCCCTGAGAGCCAATCATGGGATGATTGGTGGGATGCATTAAGATTGATTTGATAAACATCAAAGGCAAGCTTCCAATTCTTTCTAGTTCAGTCATATGAGATAATGATAGAACAGATTGAATGTCTAGAGAATGACAGTACTCAATGACGTATGCTTTTAGGTTCAGGACCTGAACAATGAGATCATACAGATGCTAAGAGTTTGTACATTCTTATTATGTCCCTAGTCAAATGTCATTATGGAAGGCAGATAGACAACAATGACACACAAGAATAGATTGTGGTGTTGGTTGATGATAGAATCTCATTAGTCATGATATGGAGATATCAAACCAAACACATAGGTACTTGTTAGAGAACAAGTGTACCAGACAGATCCACTGTGAGTTTGACACATGGAACCATGACATGGTAGTCACAGTCAGTTCTCACAGTGATGGTGGTGAGTGTGATTCTTTGACCAGAAATCACTACACTCAACACATGTCGTTGGGTACACTTTGACATCATCAAACGCAGCCCTGAAACATGGGTTGTTATAAAGGTGATGATTGGATGGCTTTGACACATGGGGCTTTTGAGGGGTGAGTGATAGATATGGGATTTGTCCCTCCTAAGGGAGTTTGATATCCATGGCCACTTGATGAGTAGGATTGAGACAGGCGTGTGCACGCATGTGTGAATCAGTATGCGATATTGATGTCATACATATCTCCTCCAATCTACTTTGAGATCAAGAAAGTGAATGAACGTTGAAAGGATGATTGTTCCATGCCTTGAGTTCATTCGGGATATCAGAGACAAAGGAATTATACATTCGTTGTAACACCATTCACGGATTATAGGATTGAAAGTTGTTCTCCAACTTTCCTTTTCACTTGGGTAGCACTGATGTGCGACTAGGCACCGCTCTTTATTTGTGAAGTCATAAGTGTTATGGACTTTTACTGCCAACGTGAAATGGGCTTGTAGGGTCACACACATAGTATTTGACCTGGAAGAGGAGTTTATCCACAAACGATGTTTAGATTGATTACTAAAGGAGTTTACTAGTTCAATTAAACACTTAATCAATTGATAGCTCAGTATCATAGTGTTCAAGGTGTTGGACCGATTGATTAGAGTATTGGATTGATTGAAACTGCAATTGAGTAATTTTGCACAGTCTGCACTCCCAACCGATCGGCTCAGGTTGGTGAACCGATTGGCTCAAAGTGGTGAGTCGATCGACTCATGTGTCAATGAAATGATCGGCTCAATTGTTGAATCGGTCGATTCGTGTGACCAACCGAGATCGTTTGGAAAGTCAGAAGACTCTTTTTGCAAATACATATTTGTTTCACTTGTATAAATTTGATTTGGACAAGGACTAATATTTGATTAGTTGGAAACAAACATGGAAAGTCGATTCGAGTTGGACCAGGACCACGAACCGATCGGCTCATGCTTGAATCGATCGGCTCAGGTGTCCCAACCAATCAGTTGACACCTGAATTGATCGGCTCAGGTCCCCAACCGATCAGTTCATGCTTGAAATGATCGGTTCAGCTGGCGCAGTTGGTTGTTTTGTGAAAAATCTCAAATCCTTCTACTCCTACTTTAATCTCACATTTCCCGGGGTAGAGAACCATGTCCCATGACCCTCCTATATATATAGGGGTATTGGGGGCTTCTCAAAGCACAACTCAGAACACCAATTTCTCTGCAAAGTTGTCGTTCTCTCTGGTTGTGGTAACCGAGAGAGCTCGAGCAAGTGCTACCCAATAAGGGAGGCACAACACGGGAAAGACAATTATAGAAAGGAAACTAGTTGCATGAGAGTGTGCCAGTGACTAGTACGCCAACAGGAGGGTGAGACTTCTTCTTATTCCTTGTGGGACAAGGAGATCGGAGTTCCAGGTGGTCTGTGTGGATTACTTTAGAGGCAGGAGACTTCTGCCGCTCGGGGGACAGTTGTCAATCCTGACAGCCCCGGTGAGACAAGGAGCCACACAGACACCGTCCAAGACTGGAGGTGAAGATCGTGCAAGCCGCGAGATAATGTCGCCGAGCAAGCCTCAAGATAAGGTATGTCTCTACAAACCATCCTTCCTATTGTATAGACGTTGACGTGATTCCTTTATTCTAGGTTTGGGAGAAGAAAATTTTTGTTTCCACTGCCTTCTCTGTCTCCCCTAAAATCCAACAGTGGTATCAGAGCCACATCAACTGCTCTATACTTTAGGATTATCGATATGATCGATTTTGGTTTGTCACCTTTATTTATTGCATACGATGTGAATAAAATTGGCTTTATGCATGTCCAATCCTAAATCCACAAATTCCAATATACATATATGATATGTAATATGAATGCACTCGATACACGTCGCCCTTAAACGAGTTTTGTGGTGGATGTATAGTATGGTTATGTCCAATAAACCCTATGTATGTGTGCTTGGTTGAATGTGGTTGCTTGCATCTCAGTCTGTGTATCGATTCCCTACCTCCTTATTCCTGATGTAACTCGAGATAACTCGATATTTCTTTCCTACCTTTACTCTCCCCGAATGTACTCGGGGTTTCCCAATTCAATTGTAAATAGGATAGAACTTTTATTTCCTATTATGTCAAAGAACGGAGGACAACCTGACGACGACTGAGATGATCGGTTCAAGGAATGAACCGATCGGTTGGCATTCCAGACGACCAGTTTGAGGAATGAGATGAGCGGGTGGTGGCCTTGAGGAGATGCATGATGACTAGTGAACCGATCGGCTGGAGGCGTCAGTCGATCGGCTAGTGGCACCCAACCAACCGACCTGATGGCGAGCCGATCAATAATGGAGATGAGTTGATCAAACCCAGTAAAGGAAAAACACAAAGTTCATCTTGTACAGGTTGCATGTGATGTAGACCTAGATGAACGTGATTCCTCTTGGCTCGAGGAATCACATTAGGATGGCCATAATAATCGCTTTTATCATTTCACATGTTTTATGTGGGATATAGCATGTATATGATACATACTATAGATTATGGTGATTGGATATGTATATGTACCTATAAAAACCAAATCCCTCATCTTACGCCTTCCATTAGTGGCACACATGAAAAACTTGATCGACCAAGCATAGGTTACGCCAAAGCGTGGTGCGCCGTCTATCTAGTGGAAGTGTGAAGGGTAAACATGTAGGTTCTGTCAATGCAGGGTGCCTGTTTACCGTGTCAGCTTTTAGGTTAGACTTAACTGGTGATTCTTAGAGTGTCTAAGCTCAGAGGCACGGAATGTTCATGGCAAGGTGTTGCACATGTTCATTCATCAAGAGTTGCATATGATGCAATTGGCATGATGGCCTACCTAAATAGTCAAGATTATGGGTGATCCGCCAAAGCTGACTCATGACTTGATGATATATGGATCTCGACCCACTAGAAAATTGTACGCTACAATCTTCCGAATTGATGGTGAGGGATATCAATTTGAACAAAAATAGTGGGAGCGATAATTAATCAAAAGTCCTAATTATATCGCCAACTTTTCAAATCAATCAAATAAGTCAAAATTGAGTTTTGGACTAAATTGCATATATTTCCTTTTATAGTACAAATGACAACAAACAACAATCAATTTTCGTTGCGATTGGTCCTTGAAAAGGACAAGATGAATGGGACTAACTTCCACTTTTGGTTTAGGACATTGAGAATTGTTCTCACTCAAGAGAGAAAGCTCGATGTCCTGGATACTCCAGTTCCAGAGGAACCTGCTCCTACCACACCAAAGGCGGAAAGGAATGCTTATAAGAAGCATTCTAAAGATGCCATTGATGCAAAGTGCTTGATGTTGTGCTCCATGAACCATGAGTTGTAGAGACAACATGAGAACATGGGTGTCATTGAGACGATTCAGCATCTCAAGAACATGTTTGAAGATCAAGCACAACAAGAGAGATATGATGTCTCTAGGGCGTTGTTCAAGTGTGTCATGATAGAAGGAAATCCAGTTGGTCCTCATACGCTCAAGATGATTGGGTATGTGGAGAACCTAACGAGACTGGGATTTCCCTTGAGCTAAGAGTTGGCTACTGATGTGATACTGCAATCGTTGCCAGAATCCTACAGTCAGTTTGTGATGAACTACAACATGAGCAACTTTGACAAGCCGTTGACAGAGTTGTTGGGCATGTTGAGGACAGCTGAGGCACAGATGAAGAAGGACAAGCCTAAGTCCGTGATGATGATCAGCAACAAGAAAGGCAAGTCCAAGCACAAGGGCAAAGGCAAGGCTAAGAAAGGTTCTGATGCTAGCCAGCAGCCCAAGTCATCTTCAACTCTCAAGGCCAAGGGAGGCGTAACAAAGAGAGGCAATTGCCACCATTGTCAAAAGGTAGGACATTGGAAAAGGAATTGTCCACTCTATCTAGAAGAACTAAAGAAGAAGGAGGCAACAGACGTCTCCACCTCAAGGTGTCATGAAATAAACTTGCAACATTTTTGAGGTATATGATACCAAGATATAAAATGTAAAGCACCCAATAAATGGGGCAAATGTTTCCACCATAGAAAGGAGTACTTTAGTTTATTTTTCAGCCTTGAAGGCATGTAATAGAGTTATAAACTGCTATTTCATATTTGCCAATGGATAGAAACACCTTAATTTTTGCATATTGTATGACAATGATGGCAACTAATAAAGTTGATGTTTAAATCTTTGTGGCAATGCCTTGTTTATCTTGTGGTACTTGGTATGCATAAGATAAAGTGATACCTAAAAGTTATTGATAACTCAAACAATCAAATTAGCATAAATCATGAGAAATTCATTTCTAGATTCCATATGATGGATAAGTCTAGACTCTTTTTGGTTTGAGAACCAGTAAGAGACATGAATCTCTTGGACATGATTAATCAATCTTCACTAAGGTAGTGGGAGAATGATTATCCTATTAGGTATAATACATGTGATGTATTTACATACCTATTAGAGTTAATGTTAATACTTCTAGCGGTGTTTAGAGAAATACCAATATGAATATCTTGAAGTGTTCAAGAATATCATAGATGAAGTAAGAATTTGGTAAAGTGTTAATTCTTGATGAGATCAATGAATGAAATACTTGGACCAAATGTTTGATATCCTTACGAGTGATTATGATAGTGTATCATAGTGAGATCGTGATTAAGGCATGGTAATTTCTAAATAAAAAAGGAGTCATAATCTAAGGAGTTATAGGATGATTATCAAATAACTAATTTCTTCTTAAATAAAGAATACCCCCACACTAATAAAGGACATTAAAAATCACAAGGAGTTGTGAGTTCTTATTTCCTTGACAGATACGCCTCAATTATCTATGTGATGAGTTGGTCATGTGATGAATCAACTATCTGGATGAATATGAGGAACCAGATTCTGAGTTATGGTTTATGGCCATTACATCCTAAATGACTTCCATGTGAACCATAAGGTATGACTTTGATGGTAGCACCCATTGGGATGAAATCCATAAGTGTGAATGAGTCTTAAGTGTTAAGACACATGGATGGCATTTTAACAAGGATAATGCTTGTTGATTGCAACTTAATGACTAAGAGATTTGGCATAAAGATACTAAAATTGCATTCCTATGAGGAATAAAACAAGGATGTGTATGTGACACAACCTATAAGGTTTATGAATCCATTAATGCAAATGAAGTCTATAAGTTACAACAGACTAATCAATGTGATTGATTAAGTACACGCAACTCAGAACTGTGATCTTTACTTTGATAATATAGTCAAAGGGTTTGACTGATATGTCAAAGATAAAGAAGGGATCTGTGATTTAGTGGGAGCATATTCACATTCCACATGTTGATGTGAAATGGAAATGTTCTAGAATGGAAATCTAAAGTGGAAATTATCTTTAAGTAAGATAGAGACATTTCCTATGTGATAGGAATAGAGATATATAGAGATAGTTCTCGAAAACCTCTTGACCTAAAAAGAGAAAGCTTACATTGGCAATCTATACTGAAGGGTTCAGTGTGCACAGATACAGTTGGAGAAAACTTATCCATGTTACATGGAGTTAGTATCCCAAGGCCAAGTGTCCTAAAGAATGGGAACACTAAGAATAGATATGGATCTATCATGTATGTAATCATCCCATTATCTTACATATATGGACATGGCAAGAATAAAAGGCATTCATCTTGTATGTAGGACATGACAATATGATGTGCTCATCCTGATAACTCATATGTGGGACATTACGAGTGGATGTCTATCTAGTTACAGTAAGGGTTACTGCAATACCTTAAGAACTTGATAAGTGCTTGAGAAGTACTAGTTCTATGGAAATAAGGAAGGGTTCACTGTAAAGAGTTACACTGATGCAAACTTCTGAAAAGGATAGAAAAATTAATCGCAAAATATATATGGGATATATATAAGTGAATGTTTTTTGACAAATGAAAACGTTCCATTAAAGCCATTTAAAAGTAAAAGTTGTGTATCTGTGTGTTAGAGAACATTAGTGGATGCTATATGGATCTGGAAGTTCATGAGATGAACTTATAGATATTCTGATCTTTGATGACAAGTAAGGAGTACTTGGTCAAGCAATGTGGCTAAAGGTTAGCAAAGGAATACTAGATCGCATATTACGGCAACTCCATCTCATACGTATGACATACAATGAAGAGATGAGAGAACAAGCCGTTAATACCGACTTTGGCAAAGTGTTGCCATAACTCACTGCATAAGTACTAGAGCATAGTAACATGTGGGACATGTTTGAAGATCACTATGAATATGATTCAAGGGTGATTGGTTCACAGTGCAAGTGGGAGTCTGTTGGTATGTACACCCTGAGAGCCAATCATGGGATGATTGGTGGGATGCATCAAGATTGATTTGATAAACATCAAAGGCAAGCTTCCAATTCTTGTCGGTTCAGTCATATGAGATAATGATAGAATAGATTGAATGTCTAGAAAATGGCAGTACTCAATGATGTATGCTTTCAGGTTCAGGATCTGAACGATGAGATCATACGGATGCTAAGAGTTTGTACATTCTTATTATTTCCCTAGTCGGATGTCATTGTGGAAGGTATATAGACAACAATGACACACAAGAATAGATTGTGGTGTTGGTTGATGACAGAATCTCATTAGTCATGATATGGAGATATCAAACCAAACACATAAGTACTTGTTAGAGAATAAGTGTACTGGATAGACCCACCGTGAGTTTGACACATGGAACCATGACATGGTAATCACATTCAATTCTCACAGTGATGGTGGTGAGTGTGATTCTTCGACCTGAAATCACTACACTCAACACATGTCATTGGGTACACTTTGACATCATCAAACGCAACCCTGAAACATGGGTTGTTATAAAGGTGATGATTGGATGGCTTTGACACATGGTGCTTTTGAGGGGTGAGTGATAGATATGGGATTTTTCCCTCCTGAGGGAGTTTGATATCCATGGCCACTTGATGAGTAGGATTGAGATAGGTGTGCGCACACATGTGTGAATCAGTATGCGATATTGATGTCATACATATCTCCTCCAATCTACTCTGAGATCAAGAAAGTGAATGAACGTTGAAAGGATGATTGTTCCATGCCTTGAGTTCATTCGGGATATCAGAGACAAAGGAATTATACATTCACTGTAACACCATTCACAGATTGTAGGATTGAAAGTTGTTCTCCAACTTTCCTTTTCACTTGGGTAGCACTGATGTGCGACTAGGCATCGCTCTTTGTTTGTGAAGTCATAAGTGTTATGGACTTTCACTGCCAACGTGAAATGGGCTTGGAGGGTCACACACATAGGATTTAACCTGGAAGAGGATTTTATCCACAAACGATGTTTCGATTGATTACTAAAGGAGTTTAGTAGTTCAATTAAACACTTAAACAATTGATAGCTCAGTATCATAGTGTTCAAGGTGTTGGACCGATTGATTAGAGTATTAGATTGATTGAAACTGTAATTGAATGATTTTGCACAGTCTGCACTCCTAACCGACCGGCTCATGTGATGAACTGATCGGCTCAGGTTGGTGAACCGATCGGCTCAAAGTGGTGAGTCGATCGGCTCATGTGTCAATGAAATGATCGACTCAATTGTTGAACCGGTCGATTTGTGTGACCAACCGAGATCGTTTGGAATGTCAGAAGACTCTTTTTGCAAATACATATTTGTTTCACTTGTACAAATTTGATTTGGATAAGGACTAATATTTGATTAGTTGGAAACAAACATGAAAAGTCAATTCGAGTTGGACCAGGACCACGAACCAGTCAGCTCATGCTTGAACCGATCGGCTCAGGTGTCCTAACCGTATTTTATGTCACATGAATTATGTAAAATCTAAGAAATACAAAAATTTAGGTAGATTCTTGTTTAATGGGTGAACCTTCTCCACATAGTAATCTATAGTGGCCAGATATATATAGTATTCATTGGAATCATATAAATAATAATATACATTTAGCAACAAAAAATTTGACCTCACTTGATAATATTATGAGTACCATGCTATCAAGATTGTTTTAGATCATGAATTGTCCAAGGAAAGAGCGAGGCCCAAGTGTGTACTATTTATAAACGGTTTAAGAAAACCAATTTTTAGACAACCGATACATGAAATTTTGGTGAGAAGCATGGGTAGCCAACGATCAAGCATAAGTCTTAATGTATTAAGCTACGATCAATATGCAATTCATCATTCAACAACCCTCGTAGTTTGATTTCTAGGAATTTTTTGTGGACCATGTATTGATGTGAGATTTTGAATCTACCAGCTACCCCATAAACTTGATACATCTTACATAAATATAACATTCAAAATGTTACAATTGAATGCCATGAGTGTAATGCTCCACCCAAGCACATGATGATCTTTAAAACAATAGTGTTGATCTCATATGATGTTGAGCGGTTTAACAACATATGTGCTACTAAAATAAGGAAGAGAAGATACAAACACTTAGTTAGCAACATCATTTTGATTAGTCAACTGGTCTTAATGCAATTGGAGGAAAGAAAAATTCTTTGCTCTTTTCATTTATATTGTATTTGGATGATACTTAGTAGGAGGATTTTTGAAGATGCCTTCTACAAGATGGTCCTCGCATAGAAGATGACATACATGGACATCGAGTTAATTGTATAGATATATAGAAGATCGTTCCCCATTTTGCACTATCGTTTGCCTTGCACTTTATACATCAATCTTGAAAAATCAATCAAAAGAAATACACAATGCTTTTTGGAACAACAAAAGAAAAATCTTCCGCACAAGAAAACTGTTAGTGCTGTATTTCCGATTTTCTCCCCTTGGGCCTTGGTTCATTATGTTATATAATTCTTTTTCCAGAATTACGGTGGTTCTCTCTGTGACAGTTTGTCAACAAGAAGACAAACGGACTACACAGGTGGTAGCGATCGCGAATTCGCGATCCTCAATTCCTCGCTAGTCGACGAGGGTCATACCAAACAGTAAGACACCCCGAACTTATCACGCGATTTCGAGGCAACGCCTTCGTCTCTTCCAAACTCGAAGCAATGGCCCAGCTCGAAGCTGTCCCTGCCACCGCCGCGATGGCGCGAGTTCAGGACTTAGCGGAGAGCCTGCAAGACGGGAAACCTCCACCACGATACATCCTGCCGGAGCCCTTGCCGTCGGTGTCGGAGGACCTCCCCGCAGGGGACATCCCAGTGGTTGACCTGAGCCGGGTGGCGACGGATACGAAGGAGGCTGCCAAGTTGAAGGCGGCTCTGGGATCCTGGGGCCTATTCCACGCCGTGGGCCACGAAATCCCCCTGGCCCTTTTGGATGCCGTCCTGGAAGTTGGGCGGGATTTCTTTCGGCTGTCTCCCGAGGAGAAACATCGCTACTTCACCAAGGAGCTGGAAGGCTACGGCAACGAAAGGGTGCTCTCAGATCAGCAGGTCCTGGATTGGACTGACCGGCTCTACCTGCTGGTTGACCCCATCGAGAAGAGGAAGCTGAAACTCTGGCCCGATACACCCGCAGATTTCAGGTCAGCAATCACCTTTGATTACCCACTAGCACAGAGGCACAGATCTTCTCAGCTCGTGTACTCTGTCCATTATTCAGTGATGTCCTGAGCGAGTACGGCGCGAAGACGAAAGACATAGTGCACAGCCTGCTCGTGGCAATGGCACGGCTGTTGCCAGGGCTGGATGCCGGCAGCTTCGTGGAGCAGTTGGGGACCAATCCTGACTCGTACGCACGGTTCAACTTCTATCCACGGTGCTCGCGGCCGGAGTTGGTTTACGGGATCAAGCCGCACGCAGATGGGTCGCTTCTCACAGTGGTACTTCCAGATCCCGAGGTGGACGGGCTCCAGGTGCTCCAAGACGGCAAGTGGTTCCGCGTCCCGGCTGTCCCGGGTGCATTAGTCATCAACGTCGGTGACCAACTGGAGGTAAGCATCGCTAGCCAGTCGTTATTCTGTTCACCTCTACCAATTACCACATCTGAATTAGGCAACAGTTCATTGTTAGAAAAGTTGGTGCTTTTATACTTGTAGATTATGAGCAATGGGGCTTATAATAGCCCCATCCACAGAGTGGTGACAAGTGCTCGAAAGGAGAGAATCTCCCTGGCCATGTTCTACGCAGCAGACCCAGAGCAGGAGATCGGACCGGCGGAGACGCTGATCGGAGACGGCAGGCCGCGGCTGTACAGAAATGTCAAGGTCAAGGAGTACCTGGAGTACCACTTCCAGCGGTTCTACA
The DNA here is from genome assembly GCA_963693085.1 of Alisma plantago-aquatica. Taxonomy (NCBI): domain Eukaryota; kingdom Viridiplantae; phylum Streptophyta; class Magnoliopsida; order Alismatales; family Alismataceae; genus Alisma; species Alisma plantago-aquatica. The sequence continues at coordinate 936,645,661 of OY856413.1, read as the reverse complement.
ATGGAGAGAGGTCAATCGACTGGGCTAGGGCCACGGATCCATCAGCCCCGTCCGACGCTTGAGTATTGCTAGGTTATGTACTGGACCGGTGTAATTTTCTTGGGCCTAGTTGCGTGCCTTTCTCTTTCCCATTGTCAACAGGTGTTACTACTTGTTAGCATCAAGTTTGAGTTTTCGGAGTTTTTAGTTTTGATGCTAATTGAGAACTGAGAATGCAATTTGAATTCCACTAGACTTAATATATTATAAAGTAGCATCGGTAATTATTTTACCAACATTCCACTGTATCAACAACACTAGTTGCCATGCTTATTCTAATAAGATTGTCAATCGCTGGCGGATCTAACATGTTCAAGGTATGTGATTCAGTTGCCCAATGAGGAGTAGGCGTGTAAACTGGTAGAGTTTGGTGGAGGTATATAGTCTAGTTTTTCCCATGTAATTAAGCTAGTACTGATATATATATCCATTTTTCCAATAAGCATACCCGCTCTATACCTGTACCGATGTATCCACAATGTATACAGTGTGAGTACCAGATACATGGATATATAAAGACAATATATATAATTCTCATCTCTGTGACCTACATACTCTGATCTCTATTTCTTACTTGTTTGTCGATCTCATTGCTTGGATTGATAACATGATCATTACGTAGCCGAATATTTTCATTAGCTAAATGTGGTCAACATCATTTTTCTTATTTTCTTACTAACAAATGATCGTGACGTGCCTTAGATTCTCTAACCATTTTAATGAAAAAGAAAATGAATAATAAGTTAATTCGCAATACAATCTTTTATAGCAATAAATGACAACTTGGGTGAACAATATGATCTAGGATTCTCAAATCGTAGTTCCAACTTCACAACCGAGCACTGGATGAGATACGACTCATCATCTCTTCTTTTCATACAAGATCACTCTATTCTCTAAATAATTAAGTTACTTACATATTTGCTCATTGAAGCCATTAAAGATGACGCTAAGAGATGAGCTATATTAGAGAAGGTGTAACTTTCTTCTATAAGGAGTAGAAATAAATCTGTTAGCATCTTTTGAGACGATAATATCGACATTCATAAGTAGTAAAAACATAAAGCGTAAGTATCCGTAAATCACCTAGAATAGAAGGACTATAATTTTTTTTATAATAGTGGGCATATGGTTATAACGAGTAGGGCGATACACATAATCATTTGTATACCGGCTTGATAAATGCATATTTATTCATTCTATTTGTATCTCTTTGGTCATTTTTTAGAAGTGTATTGTTGATCATTTTGTAATATAGAGTTAATTCTCTTAGTTTAATTTTTCTTTCTTATACATGTGTTTTTATTGGGAAATACTGGCATCAGAGTAAGAAGCGGGAATAAAATATTATCTATTCGTATTTTCCACAACAACAAGGTCATGTCAACTACTATGTAATCAGAAATATAATTTAATGAGTTCATATCTGGTCTTGGAGCAAGTCCAGTGATTGCTACTCGTTGCATTGCAACTATCTTCTAGTTGCTCTTGGATGGTGTCTGTGCAGTTCATGTTGTCTCACCACGTATTGTAGGCTGACTTTGCTCTCCTAGCGATGGACAAAGACTACCTCACCTCTAGAGAAGTCCACACAGACCAACTAGAACTCATGTTGTTCTAGTAGAACAGATATGAATGAGTTGTCCCTCCTATCGGTGTTGCTCTCCCACAATTGTTTCTCCCTTGCTCTCCCTCCCTTTAGCGGGTAGGACTTGTTCGTGCTCTCTATTAGTTATCACAACTAGAGAGGACAACAATTGTCAAAGGCAATTGAGTTGTGTCCTGGAAAGCCCCAATATCCCGCTATTTATAGGAGGGGTTAGAGTCTGATTTCCCAGTCTATGTGAGAGTAGAAGGGACCGAAAGATCATGAATTTTCACAACATACAAGAGCTGAACCGGTCGGTTCACATGTGAGCCGATCGGTTCACATGTGAGTCGATCAGTTCACACTATTAACTGGTCATTTTGTTATGTTTCCCAATCACATATGAATTGGCAATTTGAATCCAATTAATGTCCAACATTAATTTCTTATACCAATTGAATTGAACAAGTAAAATGATCAACTATTCTCACGAATCGGGAAAATCACCAGAAGCCACTAGTACATAAATGTTATATAACGTCACATTTGATGGCGTCAATTACACATCAACAACCGATGCCCTAAACTAACGACGTCGATGAAATACTATAACCGTCACTAATATGTGAAGTCCGACCAATTTACAAAAGACACATGCACTTTTTTTACTGTAACTTCAGTTGGTTTGCCAAAATACCGACGACGAAAATTATGCGTGAAATACAATTTTCCAAGGAAAAAAAATTGTCTCCAAAATTTTCAATATGGCGTCAGTTGTGCAGAAATCGACGAAAAAGGTTTCGACCCATGGTCCAGCAAAATTTTTTATCCGTTATTAGTCGTTGGTTCTTCATTAGCAACCGACGACTAATCATCCTTCATGAAACCAAATTTATTCCCTTATTAGTCGTCGATTTTTCTCAAAGAACTGACGACTATGTGTTTTTATGCGTTGTCCCCGCTAAAATATTTTCCCCCCAATATGCTTCTTCAGCATTGATTTTAGTTAGGTAACTGACAACTATGGTAACAAAATTTTTTTTGTGATTTGTTAATAAACGTTGGTTGTGTACCTAGAAACCGACGATTAAAACCCTAACCGGGTGCAAATTTTTTTTAATTAAAATTGCACTTAGTTGTTGGTTTTTCACATATGACCGACACATATTGGTATTAGGCGTCGGTTACAAAAAATCGACAACCAAAGTAAACTTAATACCACCCACGCAAAACAGACTCTTCCTCTTCTCTGTTTCATCGCGATTGAGCTAGGTCTGTCGAACGATTCTTCGATCGCTACTTTTCCTCCGTTGTTGCTTAGCTCCAGCCGACTGAGTGTCGCAGTCTCTTCTCTTCCTCCAGTCGGAGCCGCTGTCATTGATGTCTTCTCTACCTCTGTCGACTGATCTTAGCTCCACCTGGTCCAGCCGCTCTACCTTCTCAGCCACTGTCAATCCTCTTTTTCCATCCGCCACTGTCGGTCCTCTTCCTCCAGCCACCATCCGAGCCTCTTCCTCCAGCCGCCACCACTGTGAAGGATGTCGCACCTGTGAAGGTCGCCTGAGGAGCTACCTTGAGGAGCTGCTGCATAGTCGAAGCTCGAGCCTGAGGTCACCAGAGCCTTTGCTTCCCCTACTGCTAGGTATGTTGCTATATTTGAGACCTAATCTTGTGATGATATATACTTGTATTGACTATATTGATCAAATATTATGATCAATCCATCTAAGATATTAAAACCATAATGTTAGATCTCTGATTTGGTAATGATGTGTCACCCTAACATCTACATGAATCCATATTGTATGATGTAGATTGTTGATGATAATGCATGAGCTAGTTTGAAATTTTGAAATCAATCATGAATGATAGGATACCTACATTTATGTGTAATGATTATCTTGATGATGAACATGCATGTATATTTGAGATGTTGAAATCAATGTTATAGAATATGGTACCTAGACTAGTGTATGATTAAGACCAAAAGATGTTGATATTGTAAATCAACCTAGGATATGAATGATGAAACTAGGATTGTTGGTATATGAATGACAACACATGTATTTTGTTGGCCTAGAAACCTATCAGAGATTTACTCATTAGGAGTAAATCTTGGATAGTCCCTGGTTTGGGACTATTCTTGAACACTTAATCTCACTTAGGATGTAAGTGTATAATGTATATTTGGTTTTCATGATGTTTCATTAACACTTCCCTATTTGTTCTCTAAGTACATATGTTGGTGGGCATTTGCCCATGCACACCGGTGTACTTGGAGAACAACGGGGAAATACTGTCAAAATTTTCTTGAAAACCCAATACACATTATACACTTACTGGTGAGATTCGGTGTTCAAGAATGGGATAGGTGGTACACATTTATTATATGTATAAGACCTTGGAATCTAATATTTTAACCCTAAACCCTAATATTTTTATGCTAAAACCTAATCTTTAAATCTTTATCCCTAAATCTAAAATAATAAAAACCTAATAATATTCTATCTATAAATCCTTAACTTAATATGTAATCCCTAAACCCTAATATATACTTGGTTTCTCTTTGATCATAGAATGGATAGATCATGGATGTCCATTCCAAATCACTACACCCTAGAGTTTATTGGTGGCCTTGATTAGTTTATTAGATTTGTAGAGGATCATAGAAAACAACTTGGAGATAGGTTCTATTGTCCATGTAGGCATTGTGGTAACAACTTGAAAGTCAACACTGGTGACGAAATCAAAAGTCATGTCATGTACAATGAGATTGTACAAGGCTATACATAATGACACTGGAATGGAGAGATTTCAAACATGAAATCACCAGACGTCGATTGCAGTGCTTGTGTGGAAGAAGAAATTGCCTCCGATGATGTAGATGTGAACGAATCAATTCCAATAGACATCATTGATGAGATGCTAGATAGTTGTGGGGTAGAGCACACTGATCCACCTCCCATGTTTAGGAACATTGTGCATGAAACTGAGAGACCGTTATACATAGGTTGTACTAAGTTTACAAAGCTTAGCGCTGTGTTGAGATTGTATAAGCTGAAGGCTAACAATAGATGGAGTGACAAAAGCTTCATGTCATTGTTGTCTTTGTTGAAAGAAATTCTTCCTAAAGGAACGAGCTTCCAATCTCAACATACGAGTTAAAGAAATTATTGTGCCCAATGGGAATGGAGGCTAAGAAGAGACATGCATGCCCGATTGATTGTGTATTATTTCAAAAGGACTATGTGGATTTGAAAGATTGTCCAAAATGTGGGGCGTCAAGGTATAAAATGACGACTTCGAGGAAGTCCAAAACTGGTTCTCCTACCAAGGTGATGTGGTATCTACCTATAATACCACAGTTTCAACGCTTGTTTGCCAATCTGATAGATGTGAAGAATTTGAGGTGGCATGCAAAGGTTAAGAAAAATAATGATGAGATCCTACGATACGCGTCTGATTCCCCACAATGGAAGAAGATTGATTTATTGTACCCTAAATTTGGTGAAGAAGTCAGGAATCTAAGACTTGGAATTTGTACCGATGGGATGAATCCATACAGGACATTGAGCAACCAACATAGCACTTGGCCTGTTATGTTTGTTATATACAATCTTCCTCCCTGGTTGTGTATAAAAAATAAGTACATTATGCTGTCATTTTTTATATCGAGCCCTAAACAACCTAGAAATGATATCGACGTTTATCTTGAACCTCTGATTGATGAATCAAAGAAACTCTGGGGTGAATATGTGATGTCGATGATGCTTCACGTAGAGAAATATTTTGTTTGCATGCTATGTTGTTTTACACTATTAATGACTTTCCAGCATATGGTAATTTGTTTGGATACAATGTAAAAGGATCTAAAGTGTGTCCTATATGTGAAGAGAAAACTGATTCAATATGACTAAAATATGGTGGCAAGATTGTATATCTTGGTCATCGAAGGTTTCTTCCAAAATTCCATCCATACTGGCGGTTGCGCAAATCATTCAATGGATGGAATGAGGAATGGAGTGCGCCTAAACCTATACCAGGAGAGGTTGTTTAATGAATTTGGTAAGAGATCACAATGTACCATGCCTACAAAAAGTGACAAATCTTTATTCAAGAAGAAGTCAATATTTTGGGATCTTCCTTATTGGAGTTCTTTGGCAGTTAGGCATTGTATCGATGTCATGCATGTTGAGAAAAATGTCCGTGATAGCGTCATTGGTACTCTGTTGAATATACTAGGTAAGACTAAAGATGGGATCAAATCCAGAATGGACCTACGTTAAATGGGAATAAGGACAAAATTAACAGAAGTAGTTAGTACTGATTGGAGAACATATTTACCTCCTACTTGTTACATCTTGTCTAGAAAGGAGAAGAAATCTTTTTGTGAGTGCTTGGTTAATGTTAAGGTACCACATGGTTACTCTTCCAACATTCGTAGATTGGTATCAATGAAAGATTTGAAGCTGATAGGTCTTAAATCTCATGGTTGTCACACTCTAATGCAACAAATATTTCCCATGGCCATTTGATCTATACTGCCAAAACATGTAAGGTTTGCAATTACCAGAATTTGTTTCTTCTTCAACAGTCTATGCAACAAAGTTATTGATCATTGAGAATCTTGATAAGTTGCAAAGAGAAGTGGTTGTTACCCTATGTCAGCTTGAGATGTATTTTCCTCCTTCGTTCTTTGATATCATGGTACATCTTGTTGTCCACTTGACTAGGGAAGTGAAAATATTGGGACCAGTTTTCTTACATTGGATGTATCCTTTTGAATGATACATGAGCATTTTTAAAGGTGATGTTCAAAACTGTTATTGGCCTGAAGGGAGTATTATTGAGGGTTATGTGGTGAGAGAGGTTTTGGATTTTTACAATGACTTTCTGAGTGATAATGACAATCTTGTAAATGACAAAATTATTGAGGAGTATTCTGGAAAAGGGATTTTAGGATCACAGATGAAAGTAATCAACCGTGAGTTGTTGGAACAAACTCACTTGTATATTTTACACAACATCGACGAAGTGGGTGTTTATATCACGGAACATACCAATTTCATCAAGAAACAATATCCTCGAGCCAATTCAATGTGGCTTGCTAGAGAGCATAACAAGACATTTATTAAGTTGTTTAAAGATAAAGTCTTACATCAACTATCTCAAACACCAAATAATATTGCTGAAAATATCAAAATGTCTTGCCTTTAAACTAAAAATGAATGTTATGTCTTATGAAGGGTTTGATATAAATGGGTTCTCATATTACACAACGCGTCAAAACGATAAGAGTTTCGTCCAAAATAGTGGGGTCACCCTTGAAGTGTCTTCATTGTTTTTTTTCTAGTGCGAAAGATAAGAGCCCACATGAAGCTAAAATATCATATTACGGTGTCATTGAAGACACATAGGAGTTTGACTACGTAGATTTCAGAATTCCGCTCTTTAAGTGTAATTGGGTTGATAACACCAAAGGAGTTATAGTTGATGAATTGGGTTTCACATTCGTGAATTTTGAAAAGATTAGCGAGAAGGATGAACCATTCATATTGGCATCATAGGAAAAACAAGTATTTTATATCGATGATCCTACAAATGAAAAATGGTCAGTTATTCTTCATGGTAAAAGACAGTTCATTGAAGATCCTATAGATGAAGAAGACTACTATGATAAGCATGATGACTTGAGTCCATTCTCAGTTGGGTTGCCAACACCAAATATTGAAGCTAACAATGACTTATATGTGTGTGGATATCACACTGAAGGAATGTTAATTGATAAAAGATCTCAATATTAGAGGCATGTTTTTATTTTTTAAATGTTAAATGTTAAATTTTTTTGAATGTTAAATGTTAAATGTTTTATTGTTTTTTGTATGACACTTTCAGATGGCTGAGCATGAGTATGATGATCATGATGATGATTACCATGAGGGTGAGGTGCCGCCTCACAATGTAAGTTTTACAATATATCTAGATATATATATGTCCATTTATAAGTTATATCCTATATATATATTTTTAGTCAATTTTTAGGTTGATGTTGTAACTATTGAAAACCTTGTGGCACTTGATGAGCTGCAAAAAAAATTGAAAAAATCAGGGCATCACTATGATGAACAAGTTACTACAACAAAAGAGAAATGGACCAAAATTGGTTGTGGATTTTGATCATGCAGGAAATCCAGTTGGAGTCAACCAAAGCTCATTTGGTTCATATCTTGGGGTTCTTACTCGCAGCCATTGTAGTGTAAATGTAGAATCTTGACATACAATTTCTAAAGCAAAGAAAGACTTAGTATGGAAAGAAGTATGTGTGAGATATTATCATTTACAATTCTATTTTTAAAGTTATTTACAATTCTATTTTTTTAGAATACTCTATTAAATATATAAAAATTTGCAGAGTATATTTGAATTGGATGAAAGCCTACATCGTAAAAAGGTGATGCAACACTGTGGGAGGGTCCTAAGGAACTATAGGACAACTCTCAACTGACAATACATAAGAGATGCTGATAAGAGGAAGAAGTCAGCCCTTGAGCAATGGAATTACCTAGACCCGACTGAGTGGAATGCTTTTGTTTCCAGAAGAAATACTGATGAATTCAAGGTATTAATCGTCACTCCCAATTTAATTAATATACATTCTTATGAATTCACTAATTCACGATAGACCTTTTTTTTGCTCAAAGAGAAAGGCGTACACTGAATGTGCATGACCACATGATGGTTCCAGGTGGCTATGCTTCTCTTCACCAAAAACTACATACGTCTTTTATTCATCATCCTACTGCTCCTAATACTGAGACTAGTGAGTCCTCTACTATTACTCCTGCACCTCTGCATCGCCATGATATGTGGATAGCTGTGAGGCAAAGCAAAAAAAGGAGATATAGCCAACCCCGCAACTGCTGAGGTGGCTGCAAAAATGGTAAAAATTCAGTTCTTAAAGAAATTAGTATTGATGATTGTTATGTTGACTTACCAATTTCTATTGATGATGATTAGCGGGTATGTTGACTTACTAATTTCTATTGATGCTGATTAGTGAGAGCTTCACAAGCAGAGGAAGAAATGCTTGCTCATCAGTGAAGGCACAGGGGATGAATTGATAGTTGCTCTCGGTAACCCAGAGCATCCTGGACGTTTTAGGGCTACAGGGGCTGGAGTGGGCCTAAGAGCGTTCTTTGGGCCATCACAGTGCAAATATGTCCAAAAAGGGGGAATTTCAAAAGTTGAGGTAATCTATCTTTTTTAGAATGTTATTGGAAAGGGAATTCATGAATCAAAAAGCATTTCTTTTGGCCATGTATAGGTAGATCAGTTAGTTGATAAAACATTAGATAAGTTACTTGATAAGAGAGTCTAGGAAGCATTGAGCAAGTGGCAGACATCTTAGTCTGCCACTCCGACAATACCTATGGCATGCCGCTCTTCCCCTACAATAGAGGTGGTTGGGAGTGATTATGTAGAGGTAGTTGGGAGTAATCATGTAGACCCACCACCTAGCACGTCCGCTGTAAGTATTTTAGTGACATAGTAACTAGTCTTTTCAAGATGATACGTTTATTTATGTACATAACATACTCTATGTAAATTTGTAGGGGTTGAAGCCATGCTGTCTAAAATGGAAAGAATTTGTCATTGGAGAGGGTGAGGCTTATCCACGCTTTCCAGGGCACATGATTCATGGCACTCCAATACCCGATGGTGCGGTTCATGTGAGACTGAGGCTTGTGTTTGCTACTTGGAGGCAACATCCATTTCCATATGCTCACTCAGATGCTGACACACTTGGTGAAATAGAAGGTGGAGTGATCTTGTGGCCCGAAACGGATGTCATCTATACTGATCATGAATGGTAAATTTACATTATGTTATGAAAGTATATATGTATATACATGACAATTGATATGAAATTATATATACATGACAATGGGAAGAAGCCGACTATAGCTCATCCTCCTCCACCTCCACCTTTTCCTGAAGCAACTGGTTGGCTTGCAAAGGGCATATACGACTCGTTAGGTCCTCAATGAAGGGGTATGGAAATATGGATAGGCGAGCATCCTGAAAATTGTCATATGATTGTTTATATTAAGGAGGAGGCTGCAGGCCAAGCATAAGATAATAATGTATTTATACAAGATATTTTGGAGTTGTTTACTTATACTTGGCTGAATACATCTATGGTAGAACTATGGATATGGTGAGATCTTATTTATATATCTATATACCTTGTTTTGTATATGGTGATCTATTTTCTTATATATTAATGCATACATAATTTATGTTTTGCAGCCACTTACATAGGGTCTGTATAGATTTTTCATATACCCACGTGGGATTTCTAATTCCATCCTTGATCAGTCATGTACATAAAGACCCTTCATCAGTTACCTTATATTGCTCTACCGCGTTTAAATATTTTGATAAAGCAAAGAAGAGTGTGATAATAGCTCCATTTAATATTGAGTAAGTTTACTTTGCTTATATTTGGACTTAAGAAAATTACATTTTATTGTGAATTTTGAGTTATATATTTTTAGCTTTCTCATCTCTAGTGGTAAACATTGGGAGTTACTGGTTGTTGTCCCTAAGACGTTGACTGTTTATTATCTAGACCTTGAGGGGAAGGAATTAGACAGTTCGGGACACACAATGAAAAGGCCATTATTCACGTGAGAATTTTTTTATATTTATATCTGTTAACATCTATTATAACATTATTATTTAGTAGTGCAATGTAATGTGTTACATTAATGTGTAGGGCTTTAAAATATTTCAAAAAAGATGGAGGAGACATGGGCAAGAAAAAGAAATCGTTAGTCTGGGAGAATGTGAAAGTAGTTTCCTGACTCCAATGCATATATTATTTATGTGAACTATGCTTATTTATATTTATTAAAATTTTGTATGATGAAATTTATAGTGTGTTGTACAAGACAACAAATGGGCATGTGCATACTATGTGACGCGGTATATGGACCTAATTGTCAGATATGATGTAGAAGAAATCGAAAACATACAGCTTGTATTATATATTCTTGATCATCATATATAGTATAGTCTCATTAGATAATATGAAAACCAAACTTATTAATTATATATACTTCGCTCTCCGTGTAGGTGTTTAAAACTAGTGACTTCACTATAGGGGAAAAGTTATTAGATGTATGTGATCCCTATACGATTGAACAATTATATGACATAAGAGAATAATGGGAAAATGCCTTTGAAAGGGAAGCAATTTTTTATTATAATTGGGATAGTGATGATGATAAAGAATGACATTTCTAAACTTTGATGTCATAATTATTTAAGTATTTGATGGCATTGCTAAACTGAAAGACAAGCTTATATGTACATGTGTGAATGACTTTTTTTGAATTGTCTTATTGAAATTTGATCTATATACATGTGTGTGAATGTGAAGATGAATGAATGATGTGCTTCTACATGTGTGTGAATGTGAAAATAGTTAAATGAATGGAACTACATGTTTGTACATGTGTGTGAATGTGAAAATGGTTGAATGAATGGAACTGCATGTTTCTACATGTGTGTGAATGTGAAAATGGTTGAATGAATGGAACTTCTTGTTTCTACATGTGTGTGAATGTGAAAATGGTTGAATGAATGGAACTGCATGTTTTTACATGTGTGTGAATCACGTGAATGAATTAATTGTGTTTATACATGTGTGTGAATCACATGATGTATATAATCATCTTGTCTTATTGTAGGTTTTTGGCCTGTTGTTTAGATGAAATCAAAGAATGTTGTAAACCTACAATTTAGAACTGAACTACAGGTTCTACATTCTGCTGACCAGCTGGACAGTAGGCTTGCAAACTGATATAAAAAACCAATACATAGTTGTCAGTTATTTTGAAAAAACCGTCACCCAATGTCAACGGTGTTGGTTAAGTGTAGGAAACCGACATGTATGCTCTAACCCGGGGCCAATTTTTTTTGTTAGAACATGGAGATAAGCGTCGATTACATAATACAAAATCGATGACTATACCTGATTTTTTTTGCGCTATGGTGATAGGTGTCGGTTTTCTAATACATAACTGACGCCTATGTTCCTAGTGGTGTCATTTCTTTTTTTGGTTGCAATCAGGGCCGGATCTATGTCGTCGGTTCTAGAACCGACATTGTATGATTCTACCTTTAGTGACACCGACTTGGGTGTCGCTTGAAAACTGACATTAAAAGCCCATTTTAACTGACGTTAAAAGTGGTATTTGTACTAGCGAGCTTTAGGGTACATGACCGAGTTGATTGGCTCACTAGGTGAACTGGTCGTCTCATCAAACCTAAGCTGATCGGTTCACCTAGTGAGAAAATCAATTGCTTCCCTAACTCATGCAGAATTCAGCCAATTCAATTTCTAATCAACCTGACACTCCAAACGGCCATCTCAACACTTGAATCAATTGGTTGATAGTCCAGTTATCTGATTTTTTGCTTGAATTGAATACCTAAACACTTTAGTAATCAATCCAATTATCATTCATGATTATAATCATCTTCTAGATGAGTTCCTATATTTGTGACCCTATAGGTCTGATATTACATTGACAGTGAATGTCCCTAACTAGCTTATGACATCACAAGAAAAGAGCAGTGCCTAGTCACACATTAGTGATTATCAAGTCAATATAAAATGTTGGAGAACAACTTCAACCTATAATTTGTGTAAGGTGTTATAGTGATTGTATAAATTCTTTAGTCTCTGATATCTGAAATGAACTTGAGGCATGAAAACATCATCCTCTCAATATTCAATCCATGTTCTTTAAACCTAGAGCAGATTATATGAGATATATGGGACCGCAATATCATATATTGATTCACATGTGCATGCAAATGCATTTCTCAGTCTCACTGATCAAGTGGATAGGATATCAAACTCCATTAGGAGGGATAAATCCCATCTACATCACTCACAGTCAGTCCCCATGTGTCACAGCTACCCAACCATCACCTTTATGGAAATCCTTATTCGGGGTTATTTTTGACGATGTAAAAGTATACCAAACAACATGTGATTAGTGTAGTGACTTCAGGTCTAAGAACCACAATCACCACCTTCACTATGAGAGATGACTATGACTATCGAGAATAGTTTCCATGTGTCACTCTCAAGGTGGATCTGTCTGATACACTATTCCATAACAAGTATCTGTGATTTGTTTGATATACCATATCATGACTACCGAGATTCCTTCATCAACCAACATACACTCCAGTCTTATGTAGTACTACTATTTATCTGCCTTCCACATTAACAACCAAGTAGGGACATCAAAATAATGTAAATACTCTTATCATCCATACGATCTCATTTTTCAAGTCATGTACTTGAAGACATACATCATTGAGTATTCTCATTCTTTAGACATTCACTAAGTTTCCACATTATCTCATAGATGAGTGAAACATAATGAATTGGAAGCTTACCTTTATTGATATTATTAATTAAATTATTTATATTATATGCCATGTCAATCATCATATCATTGTCTCTCTAGGAATACCATACCAACGGACTCCCTCTTTCACTTAGAGCCAATCACCCATGAATCATATTCTTAGTGATCTAAACATGCCCACCATGTTTTTGCAAAATAAATGCTAATCCAACAAGCTAGCAACTTTTCCTATAGTCGGTATATTGCATGTTTCTCATCTCTTCATTGTACAATTTCTTGTATGAGACTGAGCGGCTCATAATATAGTATCTGATATTCCTTGCCTAACTGGTAGCTCCATTGTTGTCACAACATTTCTATTGTGTTATTAGTGGTTGGAACATTTTCAAGTTCATCCATATGAACTTCTAGATCCATATAGTATCCTCTCTTGTATTCATAACACCATGATTATTGGCTTCTATTATAGAATATAATTAATGGTATGTAGTTCAAAACTCTTCCAACTTATAAATCTTTTCTCAAAATAAACATATTTTACATTGCAATTTTTTTTTTCATTTTCGAGCTTGCATCGGTGTAACCCTTTACAATAAACTCTTCTTTGTTGCTAAAATCTAGAATTCAATCATTTTGTACTTCTCAAGTATTAATGGATTTCTTAATGACATTCTAGTGACATTCATTGGAAACTAATATCATCTTGTCATGTCCAATACATACATATAGCATACATGATAGATCCAATTGCTAGTGCATATGTCATCTCACTCATGTCCTTTCCATTCTTCACAAGAATCAGAACATAGGGTTCTTGACACACTAATCTAGATTCTCTCTCACTGAATCCTTCATGTTGAGTTCTTTCAACATCTTGCTATTGTATGTGCTTGATTCTGGTTATGAAACATACAAGAACTATCTCTATAGATCTCAATTCCAATCACATATGATATTTCATCTAATCCTTTCATTTTTAAAGGTGTTTTCTATGCCATGTCTCAATATTCATAATATTTTGATGTTATTCCCCATCAATATAAGGATTATTCATATATTCTCCCACTAAATCTTTTGTAATCATAAATTTCATCTTTTGTCTTGATTTCAGTCAAACTCTTTGACTATCTTGTAAAATGAAAAGATTCCATCTCTAAGAGGCGTGTTTCAATCTCAAAATTGAACTTTGTAGCTTATACACTTTATTTGCAATAATGAAGTTTATAAAACCTTTAGTCTATATCACATACACATCCTCTCAAATATTCCTTTAAAGGAATTCTATTTTAATCATCATATGCCAAATCTTATAGTCTATACATGCTGCAATAACAAGCATGACAATTGGTGAAGGTTTTTCTTCTTGTTCCACAACTTGAACTGATTTGAAAACCTTTGTAACCAATCTATCATTTTAGAATATCCATGTTGGTCTTCTTTCATAAAACCCAAATGCGCCCTTTTGTTTTTATCCCTTCAGGTGGTACTATCAAGGTCATAGCTTGTTAGTGCATGGATTCCATAATGGCCTTAAGCTATTGCTCAGAATCTGATTTTCAATAGCTTCTAGTTGATATGTTGGTTCATCATCTTATGAAAAAGCCATTTGATTTGTTGTATTATTTCAATCTCATATGTGTTCTACTCAAACTATGGGGTTGTGTGTTACATAGGGAACTTGAGATTCCACAAGAATTTGTGATTCTCACTTGTTCTCATTGTACCTTCTTATTGATCTTGAACATTTCGAGTTCTATTTTTAGTCTCACTAATTCTTTTGGAACTCAATTATCCTTGCAACAAAACACTTTGGTTATCAGATTGGGATTAATAACAATATCCAAAAATCATGGTTCATGGATAATCCTTTTCAAGAAACTACTTTCTTTTAAGTTTCAATCCTTAAGACATATTAGGACATTTCCATATCACATCACATGTAATGTCTTTTAAACCATTTTAGATGGTACATAGTTTTAGTGTTAAGTATATATCCATGTGGAGTATAGAAAATTAGATGGTTTTCGTATTAAGCATATATCCATGATGAGTATAGAAGATTAGATTAATATGATAATTACGTCATGACTCATCTTATATAATTCCTTCTTTCTGACACATCATCATGTTCAAATGGATTTGACTCATGATACACTATCACAACCCTTCCATAAGGTCCTCAAATTGTAAAGTATTTCAAAATTTAGTCATATCAAATTTTCTTAATACTTTTATCAAAGTTATTCTTCATTTATAATCTCCCTAAACACTTCAAGAGATTATTGTTTGTATCTCACCAAATACAAATTCTATATCAAATAAGATCATCAGTGAATATCAAGAAGTACAAATAGTTACCTCTAGCATTTATTCTATAAGATCTTCACACATCAATAAGTATAAGACTTAATAGAGTGCTTATCCTACCACTACATCTAGTGAAGGATATTTTGCATTTTTCTCATAATTAAGACTTCCATGTCTCTTATTCGTTTAATAACTAAAAGAGTCTAGACAAACATCAATATGGATTCTAGATATGCATTTCTTGTATATGTGCCAAAGACAACAATGCTAAAGATTTTTTGAGTTATCAATTATAATCATTTGGTATATACATTATAAACATTTATCTTTAGATCATAAAGTTCACTAGATGTTTGCTACATTTCCATACAATATCACATCTTTGAAATAGAATCATTAACAACACTTTATTCATTATCATCCTTTTCGTACAAGATGCATAATGAAAAGTGTTTCTATTTATTGGCATAATGAAATAACAGTTCAACTAATGCTATTACATGCCCAATGGGCTAAGATAAATTTAAATGTAGAGTAAAGTTGCAGAAACTATTTCTCCACATATTCCATCTTTGTCCTTTCATAAATACTTTACTTCTTTTCATATTGTTCATATCACGTATGTCAAATCTCTATCCAATATATCATACCAATATGAAGAAGTAAGCAAATTTATCTTATAACATTTCTACCTGAAGTAGAGGCATCTGCCCCTTTGTTCTTCTTCTTTAATTCCTCCAGAAAGAGAGGGTAATTCCTTTTCCAATGCCCAGACTGGTGACTGTGGTGATAATCGCCTCCCTTCTTTACTACTCCCTTTGCCTTGAGATCTGAAGACTTGGACTTCTAGCTAACTTTAGAACTCTTCTTACTTTTGGTTTTGATTTTATACTTCCCCTTTGTCTTGTCATCATCATTATAGACTTGGACTTTTCTTTCATCATTTGTGCCTCAATTGTTCCCAACATACCCAATAACTCTATCAATGGTTTGTCAAAGTCATTAATGTTGTAGTTCATGACAAACTGATTGTATGATTTTGGCAGGGACTATAGAATCACATTAGTGGCCAACTCTTGACCCAAGGGGAATCCCATTCTAGTTAGGTTCTTCACATACCCAATGAGCTTGAGCACATGAGGACCTATTGGATCTCCTTCTTCCATGTTACATTTGAATAGTGCCTTAGAGACATCAAATCTCTTATATCTTGCCTGATCTTAGAACATGTTCTTAAGATGTGTGAACATCTCAATAATGTCCATGTTCTCATGATATATCTACAACTCATAGTTCATGGAGCATAGCATCAGGAACTTGACATCCATGACATCTTCAATATGCTTCTTGTAAGTATCCATGTCAGCCTTAGGTGCATTGGGAAATGGTTCATCTGGCTCTGGTGTCTCCAAGACATAGAGCTTACGCTTGTGTGTGAGCACAATTCTTAGAGTCCTAAACCAGTCGTGGAAGTTATTCCCATTTAACTTGTCCTTCTCAATGACCGATCACAAAGAAAAGTGGTTGTTGTTTGCTGCTGTTTGATTCTACAAAAGAATCTGCAATTTTGTCAAAAACTCATATTTTATTTGATTTGATTAAAATTTTGATGATATTAATTAGTTCTTTTTTTTTTGGGTAAGTCAGAGGGTGTTTTATTCATCTGGCCCCTCTCTTGCAAGCAAATTCAAATTCGAAATACAAACTGACTCCAAACTACTGAATGAAAATGTGGTAGTACTACTACCATTACACGACTCTCTAAATATGATATCAACCAAAGGTTGAGGAGGAGTTCTATAATAATAGAATTCTCCATGGGTTTTTTGGTGCAACTTAGCCAACCTATCCGCTGCAATGTTGCCCTCACGATGGATGTGTGTGCACTGCCATTGACTTCTCCATCGTCCTCTAATTCTTACCAGCCATTTAGCTAGCTTAGGGTTTTCACCCACCTCTTTTTCTACATAATCTTTAGCTCCTATTGAATCAGTCTCAATCATAAGACTTTCTACCTCCAGATTTCTACCTATTTCAGTAGCTAATTCAATCGCCCGAATTTCAGCTTCTAAAGCATTTGAGGCCTTAATTTTTGTAGCCCATCCCCCTCTCCATCTACCCTCATTGTCCCTCCCAACCACAGCAATCGTGGACAAGGAGTCCTTGTTTTTAAAGGTTGCATCTGTGTTAAACTTCAGGGTTCCATCTGGTGGCTTCTTCCATCTCGCAAGCTTTCTACTCTGAGTCATTCCTTCTGCTCTCTCCGGCATACGCGCAATGGAGTTTAGGTTAACCTCTTTTTGGATAAGATAGGCAGTGATGTTGCTCGGTTGCTTCCGCTTTTCAAAGACTTTCAGATTTCTGCATTTCCAAACATGCCAGCATCCAAACATGAATGTTGTGCTTCCTGCTTTATCGTCCTTTATGTTCATCTCAAGCCATCGCCAAAGGTCAGTCTCTGTAAAGAACGACGGCCATTTGTTGCTAACGATAACCTTTTTCCAGACCTCCATAGCATGCGGACAGTCCCGCAGAGCGTGTAGGATGGTCTCATCGTTACTCTTGCAAACCGGACATTTTGCTTCTGTAGCCAAATGACGAGAAACCCTTCTGCAGTTTGTAAGAATTGCATTGTGGCCCGTTAACCACATGAAGAATTTAACCTTCATTGGTACTTTAGCGCACCAGATAATATCCCAATTACCCGGGACTTGAATAGCTCTCTCCTTTCTCAGAATAGTGTAGGCGCTCTTCGTGGTGAACTTTCCTGATGCAGTATGAATCCAGGCTCTGACATCCTTCTGTTGTTCGTTATCCGGAACCTCGACCTTAAGAACTTCCTCAGCAACTTCAAACGGAATCCAGTCACTAAGGAATTCCTTGTCCCAGGTTTTGGTTAGATTGACAAGGCTAGCAACCTGCAAATCATGGAGCTCCAACGGTATGGGTTTGGTTACTACTTCTTCTAGCATTCTATCCGCACTCCACCATTTATCCTTCCAAGCATTCGTGTTCTTCCCACTCATCGTAATCATAACGGAGTTATCAGTTATGAATCTTTTACAGTCCAGGACCCATTTAGTGAGTTTCGACTCGTTAGGTTTCTTCCCCTCATTGTAGTCATTATACTTGCTGGTTATGCTATCACCCCATATGGACGGTCTTCCTGTAGCAATCTCCCATGCCATCTTAGACATAAGAGCTTTGTTCAGTTCTCTCATCGTCTGCAGCCCTACACCTCCAAACTCTTTGCTGCAGGTGATTTTATTCCAGGCCACAAGAGAAAGAGGATGAGCTTTATGGTTGCCCCCCCACACAAATGACCGAATGCTCCTGTCGATTCTGTCACATATGTTCAAAGGCAGCATCACCGTTTGCATGACATAACTTGGTATAGCAGTGAGAGTTGACTTAGCAAGGCATACTCTTCCAGCGAGGTTTAAGCTTCTAGCCGCCCACGAGTTGATCGAAGAAGACACCCTCTCTATGACATGATTATAGATGTATTTCCTGACCTTGCCATGGTGAAGGGGTACCCCCAGATATTTCCCGAGATCTTCAGTAACCATGAACCCGCTAATTTTGCTAATCTCCTTGCGGGTACAATTGGGGACATTCTTGGAGAAGAAGATGCTGGACTTACCAGTCGAAATGGCCTGTCCCGAAACTTCCCCAAAATCCTTGAAGCACTTGAGAATAGATTTCATTTCTTTCTTATCGGCTCTAGAAAAAAGAAGCATATCATCTGCAAAGCACAGATGCGATATGCCTGGGCCATTTCTATTCAGTTTCACAGGAGTCCATTCTTTCATCTTCACAAGGTTCTCGATAGATTGGCATAGCCTTTCGAGACACAAAACAAAGAGGTAGGGGGAGAGGGGGTCTCCTTGTCGGAGCCCCCTGGTAGCTGAGAATTTCCCTACGCTTTTGCCATTCCAGAGCAAGTCAGTCTCGCCATCCGCCAAAGAGTTCAGGATGTAATTGCATATAGTAGCTGGCAGCCCAATCTTCATAATAGTGTCTGCAATGAACGACCAAGTCATCTTGTCATAGGCCTTGGAGAGGTCTATTTTAATGGCCATGGTCTGTTTATTGTTTTTCCTCCTCATAACGTGAAGAACTTCCTGTGCTACCGTTATGTTGTCCGCAATCTTCCGCCCTGGTACAAAAGCACTCTGCACAGGTGAAATCCAGTTTGACAGATAGGACTTCAGCCTCTCCACAATGATCTTGGAAGTTAACTTCAAGCCAATGTTATTCAGAGAGATCGGCCTCAAATGCTCACACATCTCAGGTTTGGACTTCTTTGGGATAAGAACAATGCTAGCATTGCACAGCTTCTTGTCCATGGTTGCACCTCTAAACGCAGTACTTATGGTATTAAGAAGAGAGTACTTGATCGAGTGCCAATTCCTTAGGAGAAAGGACCCATCCACACCATCCGGGCCCGGGGCCTTATGTGGATTCGAGTTTGTAAGAATATTGTGCACTTCCTGGAGAGTAGGCTCAGCTGCCACCATCGCCTTGTCTATGGGGCTTAATTTTGAGAAAGTTCCAGTGTAATTGGACACCTTGTTCGGGTCACAGGCGGCAGGTTCTGTGAATAAACGCCTGAAGTGATTAAAAACGAAGCTACTCACCTCGGTCTCTTCAGTAATCCAGTCTCCGTTTCCATTCTTAATCATAGTGATGGTGTTTGCACGTCGTCTTTGTTTGACATATGCATTGTAGAATTTGCTGTTAGAATCCCCGTTCTTAAGCCAGTTAATATGGCTCCTCTGGATGAGGTCGTCTTCTTCGTTTCGCAAAAGCTCGTTATATTTTGCCTCCATATCGATGATAAGGCTCGCTGTCACTTCATCATAGTTCTCAGCCAAGCTCTTTTGTAAAGTGTCTAGGTTTCTCAGTACTCTTATCTTCTCGGCAGATTTCTATTTTCCATTAGTTTCTTTCCACCTATTAATGTTGCTACGCGCTAAATCAAGCGCCTCATGAAAGGAAATATCATGCTTCCAAACGTTGCTTATTAAATCCCTGAAGCCTGCATCTTTGGACCATGATTCCCTAATAACAAAGCGGCTAGGGCCATGGCGCCGGAGAGTCGATCGGATCAGAAGTGGGCAATGGTCTGAACTAGCTCTAGGTAGATGTTCAACCACGAAATGAGGGAATAACGTAATGAAATTGGTATTAGCCACCACTCTATCGATGCGTTCTTGGAGCCTTCCATGAAAGTAAGTGATCTTAGTTCCACAGAAGCCCAGGTCAGAGAGGCCCGCCTCCAGTAAGGTGTCATTGAACATAGCTGCTTCTCTAAAATTGTAGTGTTTACTGCCACTCTTCTCTTCCGGAGTTAGGGTCGTATTGAAATCACCCAGGACTACCCACGGCATGTTAAAAGAATTGCCCATGTCAACTAAGTGTTTCCAGAGCAGCTTCCTAACTGGGAAATGGGGGTTAGCATATACGAATGTAATCAGCACAGAATCATTCACTTTACAGGTAACGAACTGCCTGTGACAGTTCATAATCTTAATGGTGCACTTTTCTTCTCTCCAGCATACCCAGATCCCTCCGGCGAAGCCTCTAGCTTCACATCTGAAGGACTTGTTGAAACCCAGCTTCTGGATAGTTGTCAACGCCCTATCCCCACTTATGCGTGGTTCTAGGATGCCCACCACTTTAGGTTTCTTCTGTGAGATCATCTCCTTGAGGACACGGCAAGTACCTTTGCTGCCGATTCCTCTAGTATTCCAACAGATTGTATCTAACATTCACACTGGGGAAAAGAAAGTAATGGTAGCACTAAAGCAAATTATAGAGCTTCGTCTGGTTTGACATTTTCCTTCTCTTCCATGCACGAATCAGCACCTTCAGTACCCCCATCCTGGTTCATTCTAGGGCTCTTTCTTCTGTGCTCATAAGGTGGCTTGATCCTAGCCGATTTCATCTTCGCCCCCGAGCCATTAATCTTCCTGCTCTGTGACTGTCTGGGTTTTATCAGCTCAGCACTTGAAGCTGCCATTGGGTCTTGCTCCTCCCCCCTCTGCATAGGTATTTCCCGGACCTCCTCCATGTTGATTACTTCCTCTTCCTCTTGACCAGCAACACTCTCCTGTGTAGATATAGCTTTTTGGCTCGCTTCTTCAGTAGTTCCTTTCGTTCTATATGTTCTTTCTTCCCCATCAACCACAATTACCTCGTCAACTTCTGGGTCCATCGCTATGTGATCTGTATCTCTGTCCATCTCGTTCATATTCTGAGTTTGGATGATTTTCAACACTCCCCTTTTTTCCTCTGCTATGTTTATGTCCTTCTTTCTCCATATTTTTGCCGCCTTCTGTGTTTCTGTGAGAGCTCTTCCACTCTCTTCAGTCCGTTGTGGCATCACCTCGTGGGTCTCCTGTGCTGCTTCCTCATCCTGTTCGCCCAAATTTTCGAACCTGTTTCGGCTCGTTTCTCCCGAGTTCGAGTGATGGTTCTGGTTCTTGTTTCTATATTTCTGCACTCCATGTTTCTTTCTTTGTGTCTGCCATCTAGGTTCTTGCTGCTCAGACATAGCTTCGACAGTTCTTGCGTGACCTTTCTCCGTTTGAGTATTAGGGTTCGGGTTGGATGGGCACTGCTGCTCCGTGTGTCCCAATCTGCCGCAGAGAACACACGAATCTGGAAACACCTCGTACTCCACTTGGTATATTTCCTGGTTGATCCTAATGGTATGTATAAGAGGCTTGTTCGTGTCTATTTTGATAGCCAGTCTAGCGAATTTGCTTCTGCTTCTAGCCATGGTATGTGTATCCACCTTTCTCAAGGTTCCCAGAGCCAAGCCTATGTAGTCGAAAAGTGTTGGCACATACAGATGCAGCGGAAGATCTAGGATTCTGACCCAAGTGACCAAATACCTCGGAAAATCTGTAGATGGACGGAAACTTGGTTCCCATTGCCAAACCGCCAAACACTTGCCAAAGAGTTTCCATGGCCCTTCGAATAGGGCAATTTCGAAGTCTCTTTTACAGGAGAACTGCACTACATAGTGTCCCATGTCTACTTCATAGATATTGAACCTGCCCACAGGGTTCCAAAGGGTTTTCAGTCTATCTCTCATTGTCATGAATCCAACGTTGGAGCCAATAAGCTTGGTTACGACTGTGTATTGCCACGGCTTAGCCAATTCCTCTTCCGCGTCCGGGTTTATATCAAGAGCGGGCTTGCCATCAGTAATACTGAATGTTACGTCCGCGACAGCCAGCCTGCTTTCGTAAAGGCTGTTAAGAAACCCTTCTTCCTCCCCCTCCGCCTCCTTGGCGTGTGTTGTTTTCTCACCGTTCTTATTGAACAGGTCCGCTCCATGGGCTTCGTTCCAAACGTTACTGGCGGCTCGCTCTTGTATCTGCTTCAGACTCTCCGGTGATTCCTCCCTTGCTCTTCTTGCACTACTTTGAAGCTCTGGGAACATGTCGTCCCCAGTACTTTGGAATTCATCGCCTTGTCCAGTGTTTCGATGATTCTGTGTATGATGGGGTCCTCTCATCCCTGCGTACTGGAGTTCAAGCCCTGTCGTGGGTATGGACAGCTTGACTCCTCTCTGCCTTTTTCCTCCTGGATCATCCAGTCTATCCGCCGCTCCCCGTGTTTGTCCCTCTTTGTCCTTGGTCGGATCATCACCTTCTGTGATCGGCCTTCCTCCTGGTTCCCCTTTCTCACCGCCTGCTCCCTCCCCGGTTAGGCCACCGCCGGCGCTCCCCTTGTCGCCCCCCTGATCGCCAGAGCCCCCGCAAACCCTACTTCCCGCCGCCATTTTATATTAATTAGTTCTTTAAATACCATGACTCTCACTATTTTGATAAAGTTGATAACCCTCAAGTATAAATTTAGAAGATTGTAGTGAACAATCTTCTAATGAGCCAAGATCCAAAATAATTCAACTATTACCCGGCCTACACGAGTGTCCATAATCAACCATTAAGGTAGACAACGTTTTTCAATTCCATCTTATGCAATTCTTGGATAGAAGATATGCACAACTCCTTGCCATGATCATCTTCATGCCTCTGGTGCATACTTCCACTAAGAATCACCAGTTAAGCCTAACCCAAAAGCCAACACTAAATATACACTCTGTTTGGACAGAACCTACATATTTACCATCATACTTCAAAGAGATAGATGACGCACCACGCTTGGGTGTAACCTACGGTTGGTCGATCAAGATTTTCATGTGTGTTGCTAATTGAAAGAATTTTAGACTCAATATGTCTGATTGAGGGATTTTATATATATCATATGTACTTACACATACATCATCCAATCACCACAAATATATAGTACTTATCATATACATGCTATATCCCACAATGTAAACATGCAATATAAAACAAAAAGTGATGGTTATGGCCATATATATTGTAATCCCTTGGAGCCATAAGGAACTAATACCACCTAGGTCAATATCACATCTCATGCATGAACTTGTTATAGGTGTGGATCTGTGCTTGTGAATCTAGATTGACCAGTTCAACCCTTGAACCAGTCGTCTCGCATCTTGGCAGCCGGTTGTGAATTGATCTATTGGCCTCCTGCCAACTCAATGTTTGGACACCTCCAAACGGTCGATTGGATGCACCAGCTGGTCAGTTCACACCTCTTTCATTCTACTCTCCTTGGTCCTCCAGCTGATTGACTCATCACATGAAGTTGTCAGTTTTCCTGACGTAGATCGTCATCTTCGTTGTTGAAAGAAAAGAAACTATCCTACCGATATCTTATTACATGATAATGATAAACCTTGAGTTACATTCAAGGGGAACAAATGTAGGAAAGAATTAACTTTACATTGGAAAGAAGAAGGTAGAGGCTCGATATGCAAACTGAGGTATAACATGAATGAAACCAAACTATCCAACCGCACATAGAAATTGGGGTTATTGGACATAACCACACTATGAATCCACCATCAAAACTTACTTTTGAGGTGACACGATGTAAATTGCACACACACACACACACACACACACACACACACATATATATATATATATATATATATATATATTAGTTTGGAATTATATGTGGTCTTTGATTAGATAGGCATATTGATTAGTTTAAATATTAGCATCATATGCAATAAATAAATGATAAAACCAAAAATTTGATCATATCAATTATCCCAAAACATAGTAAATTGGTATGGCTCTGATACCACTATTGAGAAATACATGCATCAGAGTAAGTAGCAATTTTTTTAATCTATCCATATTCTGAAGAACAGCAAGATCGCATCAAATACTATTTAATGGGAAGTGTGGTTTAACGAGTTCATACCTGGTCATGGAGAAAGTCTAGCAACTACAACTCATTGCAGTGTAACTATATTCTAGTTGCTCTTAGATGGTGTCTGTGTAGTTCCTGCAGTCTCACCACAGATTGCAGGTTGACTTTGCTCTCCTAGCAACGGGCAAAGGCCACCTCTACTCTAGAGAACTCTACATGGACCAACTAGAACTCTTGTTGTTCTAGTAGAACATATAAGAAGGAGTTGTCCCTCCCATTGGTGTACTAGTCACTAACTTACTCTCCCACAATTGTTTCTCCCTTGCTATCTCTCCCTTTAGTGGGTAGGACTTGCTCGGGCTCTCTATTGGTTACCACAACTAGAGAGGAAAACAATTGTCAGAGGCAATTGAGTTGTATTCTAGAAATCCCCCAATAACCCTCTATTTGTAGAAAGAGTTAGGGTTTGGGTTACCAGTCTATGTAGGACTGGAAGGGATCAAAAGATCATGAAATTTCACAACCTACGAGAGCTGAACCGGTCGGTTCACATGCAAGCTGATCAGTTCACACTTTGAACCTGTCATTTTGTTATGTTTCCCTATCACATATGAATTGGAAATTTTGAATCCAATTAATGTCCAACATTAATTCCTTGTACCAATCGAATTGAACAAGTGAAACAAATCAACTATTCTCACGAATAAGGAAAATCACCAAAAGCTTCGGTTGGCATGACCGAGTTGATCGACTCACTAGGTGAACCAGTCATCTCACCAAACCTAAGTCGATCGATTCACCCAGTGAGCCGATCACTTGGTGCCCTGACTAATGCAAAATTCAGCCAATTCAATTTCTAATCAACCTGCCACTCTAAACAATTGTCTCACCACTTGAATCGATCAGTTGGCAGTCCAGTTAACTGATTTGTTGCTTGAATTGAATACCTGAACACTTTAGTAATAAATCCAATTATCATTCATGATTAATCTCTTCTTCTAGATGAGTTCCTATGTGTGTGACCCTATAGGCCCCATATCACATTGGCAGTAATGTCCATAACTAGATTATAACATCACAAGCAAAGAGAGGTGCCTAGTCACACATCAATGCTACCCAAGTGAATGGAAAGTTGGAGAACAACCTTCAACCTACAATCCTTTAAGGTGTTGCAGTGGTTGTGTAATTCCTTTGTCTCTGATATCTAGAATGAACTTGGGGTATGGAAACATCATCCTCTCAATGTATAATCCATGTTCCTTGAACCTAGAGAAGTATGTCTTAGATAGATGTGACCGCAATATCATATATTGATTCACATGTGCATGCACTTGTGTTTCTCAATCTCGCTTATCAAGTGGCCATGATATCAAACTCCAGTGGAGGGACAAATCCCATCTACATCACTCACAGTCAGTCCCCATGTGTCACAACTACCCAATCATCACCTTTATGGCAATATATTGAGGGTTACATTTGATGATGTCAAAGTATACCGAATGACATGTGATGATTGTAGTGACTTTAGGTCTAAGAACTAAAATAACCACCTTCACTATGAGAGATGACTATGACTACCAAGTATAGTTTCCATGTCTCAAGGTGGGTCTGTCTGATACATTGTTCCATAACAAGTATCTATATGATTGGTTTGATATACCATATCATGATTAATGAGATTCTGTCATCAACCAACATACACTCCGGTCTTATGTATTACTATTGTCTATCTGCCTTCCATAGTAATAACCAACCAAGGACATCACAAGAATGTATATACTCCTAGAATCCATACAATATCATTGTTCAAGTCACGTATTTGAAGACATATGTCATTGAGTGTTGTCATTATTTAGACATTCATTAAGATTTCTCATTATGTCATAGCTGAGTGAATAGGATGCATTGGAAGATTGACTTTATTTATGTTATTAATCAAATCCTTTATGTTATATGCCATGTCAAATATCCTATGATTGGATCTTTGGGCATACCATACAAACAATTTTTTACTTGATTTACTTGGGTTTTTATAGGATAATGACCCATCACTCCAAAACCCCAAAAGCCCAAGAATCAGATCTTCAATTCCCATCTTCAGCGTCCCATCTAATATAGTGACTCACTTAGTCGATCGACTCACATGCATCATATCACGACTCCCTAGAAAAATCTATCGACTGGATGTCTAGTCAATTGATTCGCTTGTAGATACCCAATGTAACTCAGATTTGGAAAATTTCATTACTTAAGGCGAAATGACCAGGTCAAATCTAACATTTATATACAACCAATCGATGGGAATCTCAGTCGATCGACTCACATGTAAGACCCAATCAAACTTCAAATCAAGAAGTGTCATTATTCTAGTCAAGCCCCCCTCCAGGTCAAAGGAAGCAGTAATGCTAGTCGACATACTGGACTCTTAGTCGATTATGTCGCTCCAGACTGAGTCAAGCTAGTCGTTATCAACATAGTTTTCAGGGTTTCAAACCCCCATTTCCTCCCTACAAAAGGAGGGTGACTCCAAGAAAAAAAACTATCATCTCATATTCTATGACCCTAGAGCCTCCTTTGGACTTGTTTCTTGTTCTCATTTCTAATACTTCTGATTAGTTTCTCCACTGGGACATTGGGAGTAGCCCCATAGCCTGTTCTTTACCTTAATTCTATTTACTTCCAATACTTTAGTGATTATATATTTTCCATCTTATTATGTACTCATTCTTGAGTTAATTAGATTATGTTCTTGTGGGGTGACTATACCTCTGATCTCAACAATAATGAACCCATAATCTCCTAATGAGATCACTAATCAAGATATAATCTTTTTGCCCACTTTATCTTGTTTGTTATAGCTTATGGTGACGAGACCCTGATCCATGAGTTTGGTCACCAGAATGGAAATCACATTTCTTGACAAGACCCCCAAAAGGATTTGGTTGGACAAATAGATGAGGATTCTCAAACACTGAGACCCCGAGTTTGAAGGAAGTCCAACACTTGTGAGATTTGTTTTATAGAATGATACAAATCCACATGGTCCTTATTTAATCATTAAAACTAAGGAGTTTAATCGGTTAAGTAAAAATGTGGTCTATGGTGGTGATTCCTTGGACCCCGTCATCTCTTATCATTTGAACTAAAATCCAACGTAACTAGTTTTATTTTTGCACCTCTAATTCTAATTTTAGGTTAACCAATCTCTTCAAAACTAGATATTGAATATTATTCATGGCAATCGATTTGAGTTAACTCCTGAAAAAGTCATTTCTTGGGACCAATACCTTTCTATACTCAAATCAACTTGCTTGTTTACATGTGGGTTGTTTTCCGTTTAAAAGTTAAACTCTAAAGATAATATCCCTAGAGATTTTTTTATGTTCATGATGATACATCACATCTAAAGACGATTATGTGGGTACAAGTGTTGATGTTTATGCTATTATGAAAAGCTATTCTCGTGGAATATTTCAATACATATAGATTGACAGATATGCCTTGATTTCCTTTTGTAGCCCTATGAGGAGACAAATACGAATGAAGTCTATGAGTAATAAAATGGAACAGTACACTGCATCCTCAAAATAAGAAAACCCTTAAATATGCAGGTTGAGGCAATGTGATTCAACTAATATAGTGCAACATCTGGTGCATGTGATGTTTATGATAATATTGTAATGTCTCATTGTGGTATACTTTTTAATAAGTATGACAATGCATGTCCACCCATGTTATGTCAAATTTAATTCTATGGCATCTTCTCAATTTTTTAATGATTTCAAATTGTAATACATATACCTCTTAAGTTCTGAATTCTTGTGTATACATATTTTTTTGGGGGGAAGTCAGGAGGCCATCTTATTCATCTCGCCCTCCTCCTACAAGCTGGAAAAAAGGGTTATTACAACTGAACGTAAGTTGACTAAAATTAAATTTGGCAGTACTACTGCCATTACAATCACTATTAACTATATAAGTGAGGTTATCCGGTGGTCGGATATAGTACACCTCCTTCAGGTTTTGGTTTTGGTGGTGCTTGGCTAACGGATCAGCCAAGTTGTTCATTCCTCTCTTCACATGAGTTATCATCCAGTCATGCTTCATCATCTTCCTAGCTCTCTTAATCTTAGTCGAGAATCTAGGAGATTGCTTTGGATTCCCTTGAAGGATTTGAACAGCAGTTCTGCAGTCCGACTCGATAATGACTCTCTCAAATCCTATTTTAGTGGCATCCTCTAGAGCTAATAGGATCACCTATACTTCAGCATCCAGGGCATCCTCCACAGGTTTGACAACTCTCCTACCTACCAGCCATTCACCATTCCCGTCCCGGCTAACGTATGCACACCTGCCGGTCTTCTTTTTGAAAGCGACATCTACATTCATCTTGATGTATCCCTCTATTGGCTTCTTCAAACTCAGCTGCATATGTTCTTGGTTTCTCTAGTGAATAGGTCCCCAAGCTTCCATGCTTAGTTCAACATCATTTTGAGTTCTTATAGCCACCTACCTCGGGTTGGTCATTTTCCCCTCCATCACCTGAAGGGTGCAACTTTTCCAAATGTGCCAACATCCATACATAAACCTTACGTTGTCCTCCTTGTTTCTCAGGTTCATTCGTATATAGGCATCCAAGTTCTTCTCTGTGTAGAAGTGTTGGGGAATTGTGCTCGTATATATAGTGCTCCAACTCTCCCTAGCATATTTGCAGTCCCTAACCGCATGTAGACTATCTTCCTCATCGATATTACATCAAATGCAGATACTACTGGTGTTCATATGTCTTTCTACTCTCCTCTTATTTGTTATAATAGCATTGTGAGATAAGGTCCACATTAAAATTCTCACCCTCGACGCAACAGGAGCTTCCCAAATTGTTTTCCATTCCCCTTGTCGATTACATTCTCATCCTCTTCTGCTAGATTTATAAGCTGTATTTGTAACTCTTATGTCTTCTCCGTCATTCCTTCCTGGTGGTTGTGTTTTCCGAATTTTAGCAACTATAGGCGTCAGAATCCAGTCTGAAAGGAACTCCGCATCCCAACTCCCATTGTCAAGTACCACACTATTTACAGTGAGGTCTTGAATCTCAGGATGAATAGCTTTTATAGCTTCATTTCTCAGACACCCTCGACCCTTAACCCATTATTCATCCCAGAAATTTGTTTCTTTTCCAGACCCTATCCTGATGTAAGAGTTGTCTGATATGATGGTCTTCCCTTCCATGGTAGCTTTCCCCAACCTGGACAAATTGAAACTGCTCTTGCCCTTGTAATCAGCATACTTCCATTGCATTAGACCGCACCAAATAGTAGGTCTCCTGGTAGCACAATCCCAAGAGTTCTTCGCAAGTAAAGCTTTGTTCTAATCTCTCATCATCTTGATTCCCAAACCACCATTTGCTTTATTATTGACCACATTGTTCCAAGCGATCAATGATATTGGCTTCTTATCACTGCTTCCACCCCAGATAAATTTCCTGATTGTTCCATCGATACGGTCACATAGGCCCAGAGGTAATGATGCAGTTTGCATCAGATATGTAGGCATCGTTGTAAGGGTAGAGTTGGCTAGACAGACCCATCCAGAAAAAGATAGGCACTTAGCTGACCAGGAAGATACCCGATTGGAAATTTTTTTCAAAAAATCTCCATACGTACGTTTATCAACTCGCTTGTATAACAAGGGAACTCCTAGGTACTTTCCCAAGTCTTCATTTTCCACAAACTTACTTTTGTTGCAAATCGCCCTCCGCACTCCCCTTGGGACACTTCTTGAGAAGAAGATGCAAGTTTTTACTACTGAGATTTTCTGCCCTGAAGCGATACTGAACTCCTTGAAGTAGCTAGTCATGGTCTTGATATTGTCTACTGTCGCCTTACCGAACAAGATAATGTCATTTGTGAAACACATGTGTGCCAGACTCGAGCCTGCCACTGAGATTTTGATTGTCTTACACTTCCCAATAATGACTCGGTCTTGGATCATCTGGCTAAGTCTTTCAATGCAAAGTACAAATAGGTATGGGGACATAGGGTTGCCCTGTCTCAACCCTCTAGTTGCCTTGAAGCTCAGAAAAGCTTTCCCTTTCCACAGGATCAAAGTGCTCCCAGATCGTGTACAGATGTTTAATAATGAAATCATTTTCACCAAAACAATGATAGCATTTCACAGTGATAATTATTTGTTGATTTTGTTTGAAGAAAAATATTAAGTAAATAAAATATGGAAAATAGAAATAGACCATTCAATCACACACACACACACACACACACACACACACACACACACACACATATATATATATATATATATATATATATATATATATATATATATATATATATTAATTTGGGACTGTATGTGGTCTTTAATCAGATATGCACATTAATCATTTTAAATATTCACATCGTTTGTCATAAATAAAAGATGAAAACCAAAACTCTGATCATATTGATTATCATAAAACATAGTTAATTGGCGTGGCTTTGATATCACTGTTGGGAAATATGGCATCACATAGGTAGTGGAAACAAAAAAAATATTTTCCATATTCTCCTTTATTGGACGATCGTATCAATAACTATGTAATAGGAAGTATATGGTCATACTTGGTCTTAGAGAAATTCCGTCGACTAATCCTCATTGCAGTATGCGCCTTTCTTCAAGTTACATTTAGACGATGTCAACAACAACACTTGGTCGATCACTACGAACAACAAATTGATGATGTCCTCCTAGCACAAAAAGCTCCACTCCTCTATGATAGTCCACACAAAAAACCAAAAACTACTATCATTCTAGTAGAACCAACATGAAGGAGTTGTCCCTCCATGTTGGTGTACTATCACCAAGTTGCTCTCCTACAATTGTTCTACCTTGTTGTCCCTCCCTTCATTGGGTCGGACTTGCTTGGGTTCTCTCAGTTACCACAACCAAAGAAGACAAATAATTGTCAGAGGCAATTGATTTATGCTTGAGAAGCCCCCAATACCCCTCTATTTATAGGAGGGTTGTGAAATCCTAAACCTTGCTTTTTGGTTAAACATGCTTAATTATCATAATTCAGGTGATTGAAACCTTAATTAAACCTTTCTAGGTGTTTTAATATCTTGGGAAAAGCTTAAGTTTCATATTTGGTCCATTTTGGACACTGCTTGTGTAAGTTATGCAATTATGTGCACATTTTGGGATTTTCTACAATTTCACCAAATCTAAGGTTTTTCTTGCAAATTTTTTCACATGAATTATATTCCTGATGTTAGCTTATCATTCATGAGCTCGTTGAGCCATGGGGTACTTTCTTGAACCTTGGTTTGGTGGTGTTTCACCTCGGTTTGGTAGTGTTTCACCTCTATAGTGAAATAGGGTTTCACCCCTTCATGGATGATGGAGTTGCTAAGTGTGCAACCAAGGAGACCGAAGGTTTTTCCTGGTGGGGGTGCCAATTGATGGTTCACATGATTTTATGGAGGTCTATGGTTCACCATGGAAGTGGTGCAACTGATGGTTGAGGTAGATGGAGGCCCTCAACTAATGGTGGGGCAGAATGTACCCTTTTACCCTTTTGTGCTTACATGTGATGGCTGATGGTCCTTTTTGGCGTGGAGACCTATGGCTACCATGTGTGGTATGACTGATGATACTCCTAGAATAAATGGAAGATGGTTAGAAAGAAGGGGGACCGATGGACCAGCTGTGTTTCATGCCAAATAGTCTTGGACACATAACAACCTAGATGGACACCTCAAGCTTCTTTTCTCCCTTATCCATGAGCTTTATATACCCTTCATTTTACACAAAAAAGAAACCTTTTTGTAACATCCCTGACCTGGATTATGCTTTAACCCTAGATGTTTTGTTAATAAAGTTAAATTATATGCTTGCTCTTATCTCTTGAAAAGTAATTAAGGCTCAAGAGGAACTTATGTTTCAATTTTAGTCCTTTTTTAATAATGTTGAAACAATGTTTTGTCTGTTTTGGATTAAAGTGCAAGTTACCCAAATTGAGGGGTTAACTTGCAAATTGTACATGATAAAATATTACTCAGGTGTTGAAGCATCATAATAATGAAAATGATGCAGAGGTATGGTTTGTAGAAGCCTGAGTACCAAGAAAGAGCCTATTAAGCAATGTTTGTGCATTAAAACCTAGATTTGGTGTAATGTGCAATTTACCCAAAACCTAGGGTTAAATATGAAAATTGTCACTCCTAGAGAGTCCCTAATGTTTCTTGGCATCATGTAGAGAAAATAAAATGAGAAGGGTGTCTTATTTGAATCACTTTGGAGCAGAGAGAATCTTGATATTAAAATAATCAAGATTTAAGCATAATTGGAAACATAATTCAATTTAATGCAAAAATAAATAAATATATTAATGGGAGTGCCCTTCAACCAAATATGTGAAGGTTGAATTTGGATAAGAGTGGACGTCCTTGTGCCTTGCTATGGCATCGAAAATATCCTAAGTGAGTGGAGAGCCCACTCACATTAGTAAACTAAAAAGTAAAATCCACTAAATATGGGATATTAGTATTATATAAATTAAGGTGCTTAATTGCTTTTCCTTTAATTCATGGATAATGAAGAGGAATTTGAAGGTGGGGAAGATGGCTTTGCATGCAAGGATTTGAGGGGGAGATGTGGCACCAATTTTGGGAGTTAAAGGATTTTTATTTCACTTTCTCTCTCATTGAAATTCCCTTATAAACACTTCATTTTCCACACACTTGAAGACTCATTTTTGGATTTTCTTTCTCTCCTTGCTTTGGTTGAACACAAGGGATCTTAGGAGCAACAGGAGGACGTTCCCCAACCTGTAGGTAAGCTCCATAGTCATCTTCAACCTTGATTTCATGGTGGAAATCAATTTTCAATGCTTATTTTCTTTTTTTCTTCATTCAATCTTCAACCCTAGCCATTCATTTCACTCAAAGACTTGAGGACGAGCCTTGTGAAGTTGAGGAAGCTTCATTCACCATTGAGGACGTGAAGATTGAAGCTTGGATTCGATTTTTAAGGCGGGTTATATAACTTCAACCCTTAAATGTTATTATTACATTCAATTCTTCATCACTTGTTGATCATTTTGTTCTTCTTGAAATTCCTTTGAATAATTGATGAAATTTCCATAAGAATGGCAGTAGATTTTGAAGGATCGAAGCTTGATGATTATGACATCATCATAAGCACACACCTCAATGAATATCTTGGGCAAACGGTTTCACTCGAGGCTAAACGATCTCAAGATCATTTGGTGAAAAAACGGTCTCAAGACCGTTTGACACCAAACAGTCTCAAGATCGTTTGAGGTCAAACGACCTCAAGAACGTTTGAGGTCAGGAGATATCATGATTGGATGATGATCTAATGGTTCTAATTGATTGACTCATAATAGGTTCAGTGATGGATAATCCACTGATTACAAACTCCAATCGATTGAATTGATTGAAGCCTTAATTGATGGAATTGATCAAGACCGAATGGGTAAAACCAATCAAGACTGAATGGGTAAAATTGATTAAGACCAAATGGGTAAAATAAATCAAGACCGAATGGGTAAAATTAATCAAGACCGAATGGGTAAAATCAATCAAGGTTGAATGGGTAAAGTTGATCAAGATCGAATGGGTAATTTGATCTTCAAAACCGTTTGGTCATGTTGACCGTTTGGGAGAGTTGACCAAATGGAGGTCAAGCACCTCAAGACCGAATGGAGGTCGATCACCTCAATACTATATGGAGGTCAAGCACCTCAAGACCGTATGGAGGTCAAGTACCTCAAGACCATTTTAAGGTTCAAAAGTAACAAAACTGTTTGGAAATTTAATAGTTTCAAAGTTATGAAAGACCAATTAATCCCTTGATTGTTAAATAGCATATATCCAAGTTAAATCCAGTGGTTGTACCTCTAAATTACTTAGATGATTAGTACCTTTTGAGTGGTTAACCTTTGATGCTCATGGAAGCAATGCCTCAATACACTATGCTAACCCTAAATGTATGTACTTGAACAAAGGGTTAACCTAATCTAATTAAGTCTGATGTAATTAACCTCCTAGAGAGGATGGGAGAGAGAAACTTATACATGAGTGATAATCATGTAGTGATTAATCCTCAACATTTTTAACATGAAACCCTAATCTAGGGTGATGGTGTAACCCTAATTTAGGGTAATGATATGAGAAACCCTAATTCATGGTATTTTGATGAAAAACCCTAATTTAAGGGAATGCTTCATGAAAACTCTAATTTTGGGTAAAGCTACATGAAACCCTAATTTTAAGGGAAATCTTATAAGAAACCTTAATTTGAGGTAAGGATGTAATGTGAAACCCTGATTCAGGTTAATGTGGTATGAAACCCTAAACCAGGGCGATGCTATGTCTTATGAAACCCTAACTTGAAAACCTAGCCCTAAATTGTATAAAGTGATGAGTAACCATGGTTGATATGAATTGGGAAACCGTAACCCTAATAAGGGTATGAGTGGTGTTACTTTGTATAGCATGGTGCTAAAATGTAATTGATATAATTGTTATCAAGTGTACTAACCATGCAGGTATCATGAGATGATGAGCATAGCCAGGTATGAGCTATGATGTTTCATTTATTATTATTAATGGGCCTTATGAGCCATAACATGCCTTGTTGCTTAGTAAGAGGTAACAAGAGTTGAAATGGTCATTGTGAGCCATGTGAGATGCTTGTGTAGCAAGTATCATGTTTACCTTGGTCACATGACCTGAAGGTGTTTAGTTACCAGATAAGTGGTAACAAGTGTTCCTTGATGAACTGAGGGTTTGAATACCCATTTTCTATAATCATGACGATGAGTTTGTGAAAGGATGAAAATGTTCCTGATGAGATGAGGGATTGAGATCCCAATACTTTGTTAAAGATTTGAACAAGACTTGATGAAAGTATTACTCATTCTTTGTAGCAATTGTTAAAATAATTATTGTTTGGAAACTTGTCTGATGCTAAAAGAATATGGTAATACACTTAATTAATCAAGTGATATTATATAGTGTAGTTTCCCTGACCACAGATCCATCAGCATTAGAATTTGCTTAATGGTAAAACGAGTTAAACTTGGAGCGCATATTTTTGATTATGTGGGGTAATTGGGCAATTATATCCTCATGCCCCATAGGAATGGCTGCGGGATATATCCTATGTACGGGATTGGTTACAGACCATACCCCAGTATGAGTATGGCCACGGGCCATGACTCCATGATATGATACTAGGCATTGGCTACGGGCCATAACCCTGAAGAGAGTATATGATGCGGGCTATAACTCTATAGCGAAGATGCCAATATACCCTGGCAAGCTAATTGCAGTTTCACACGTGATGTCTCTTCCATATAATCTCGTATTGACCGAGAAGGTTGAGGTCTTGGAGTTCGGCTCTTCCATTGACCTTGTGTGGTACAAATACTTTATGTAATCGTGGTCGGTTAGAGTATGAACAGTATACTTCATCTCTTCAGGGCATTAAGTATGATTGTAAAATGTAATCATCTGTGTAGCGTATTTGCTTAAGGTTGAAATACGAGAATCATTGGTTGATGTTATCTTGCTTAGTATATTGGATAAAAGTTATACATGTTCTTCATATTCCTTATTGGATAAGTGACATGCTGCTTTATCAAGTTATAGCTGAAATGATTTAAATAAGAATATTGCTATAACATGTTTAGACATTGATATAACTGTTGTTGAATGTATATGATTCCTCTACTTAGTTTTATTATAATAAATTGCAATAATAATGTTTTTTTGCGGAGAGTTATATTTCTCGATGGGACTGGGTCTCACTCCGTTGGTCACCAACACTTTTTAGGTGGACGCGAAAGAAGAGGCAGAAACCCTATAGTAGGGGAAGAGCAGCAACAGTAGCAACAGGGACAATAGTGACACTCAGGTGGAGGCACTAGGTGTCATATCATATATATCGAGTCCTATGTGTCGTCTCTGTACTCTCAGGTCCTCGGAGTCAGTAGTTAGTTTAATGATTCGATCTGAGATTTTGGCTTGATGCCTCAATGTTTTCATACTGCCTGTGTATAAGTTTAACCAAGGCAGTTGATGCTTGTAAACCTCGAGAAGGAATGGTACGAGAGATGTACTTATGAACCAAAATGTAATTGAATTACTTTGGTTCTTTTTGAAAGAGTTTTCTAGTGTATGGATCTCTTAGTAAATGGTTTTAATTATTAGTGATTTTCAGTAATCCTCTGCGAATGAACGCTTCCGCTTATGTAAATCATGTTTTTGTGATTTGTATGCCACAAGTTAAGTGGTATCAGAGTGCTAGGTTTGCTGAGTCTACAGAGACATAGGATTAAGGTTGTTGAGTCTGTTCAAGTGTCTTCCAGTTTATCTAATAGTGTCTTCTTCTCATATAGGAGAAGAAGAACTTGAAGATGTCTGGATCTCACGAGGAACATGCTGCTGAGAGCAGCATTGCTATACCAGGAAGAGGTGCCAGGGACCAAGCTAGGGAGGAACCGACACCTGAACATCCCCAGTTTGACCCAGCCATGATAGAGAATCCAGCTTTCCATGCTCTATTTGGGTAGTTTATGGCAACTATGACGCATATGGTGGACAAGATGCCACCACCTGCACCTAGGGAACCAACCCATAATGAGGGACAAGGAGCTGGTAAGACTTTTGAGAGGCTTTTCTGGGTAGGAGCCACAGAGTATGCTGGTACGGCTGACCCAACAGATGCTGACTTATGGTTGACTGAGTTGGAAAAGGCTTTCAGAATTCTCAATATCCCAGAAGCCGAAAAGGTGAGACATGCAGTGTACCTTTTAAAAGGGAGTGTTGGACACTGGTGGACAATAGAAGAGGGCAAGAGGCCAGGTGTTGAGGTCGGATGGGAAGAATTCTGATGAGAATTCATCACTAGATACTTCCCCAAGACTTACCTAGATGAAAAGATATCTCAGTTTGAGAAGATAAGACAAGGACCGATGAACATTAACGAGTATGAGGCTAAGTTCATAGAGATTTTGCGGTTCTATCCCCATATGGAAGCTATTGATGAGGAAATAATTCGACATTTTGAGAAGGGGTTGAATGCTGAATTGACCACTCTTGTGTCTGCTTTGGAGAACAGGGAGAGGTTTGCCACATTTGTGGAGTCCATTAGATGGATAGAGAGGTCTGTGATCGAGAAGTGACAGACTAGTGGTAAGAAGGTGAACACTCAGTTTCAAGGACAAAGGTCGGAGGGCTTTAAGAAGCCAAGGTTTTGTGTACCGGAAACACCATCAAGATTCAATACCCAGAAGCAATGGACGTCAAGTAGGGGTAGGGGATGTGGTTTTGTTCCAAATAGAGCCCCAACACAACATCAACATCGGTGACTGGACCTCATAGACCCTATCCTGAGACCAGGATCTGTCATTAGTGTAGACAAGTGGGACATCTGGCAAGGGATTGACCAGTCGGGAACACAATGGTGACTCAACCCCAGAGGCAGAGTCAGCAAGGCTCTCAGAGGAGGAAGTTTTTGAGTGGCACTCGAGGAATGGGCAAGCATCCGAAGCTGGTTCGTCAGCACCCAACAACCGAGCACAGGGTCAACAACAAGCGACAACAAGATTCTACGCGATGAATCAACCCAAAGCAGTAGTCAACCCTCAAGTTGTGACATGTCAGATGGAACTATTTCATTCTGATATGTCTTCATCCTGCTTCGTATCTGTTTTAATTGATTCGGGTGCTACGCATTCCTTCATCACTAGAGAAGTGATTCTTGACTACAATATGACAGTTGGTCATAGGGCAGAGAGTTTGTTATTAGAAACCCCTTTGCTTGGATCTGTAGTGCTACATGAGGTGTGTTCTTCCTGCACTCTTTCCTTTTCTGAACATCCCATTCAGGTGGATCTTATCCCACTTGAGATGCACGGGTTTGATATAATTCTTGGGATGGACACCCTAGAAAAGTATAAGGTTGTCTTGGATTGTGATTCCAAGCAGGTTGTGTTCACAGATGATAGTGACACAAGGATCTTTTAGGGAGATAGAAAGATTCTTTCAACTTGTCTTGTGTCATCTATGGTAGCTGAAAAGCTGATGAGACAAGGATGCTTTACATTCTTGGCTCATGTGGTAGACACCACAATGGAGAGCTCTAATCTTTTTGAAGTTCCGATAGTTAGGGAGTTTGAAGATGTGTTCCCTGAGGAACTTCCAGGTGTACCTCCGCCCCAAGAGATTGATTTTGAGATTAATCTAATCTCGAGTACGCAACCTATAGCACAAACACCGTATAGAATGGCACCTGCTGAGATGGCAGAGCTCAAGAAATAGCTGTAGGAGTTGCTTGAGAAATGTTTTATCAGACCGAGTACTTCACCATAGGGTGCTCCGGTTCTCTTTGTTAAGAAGAAGGATAGATCTATGCGATTATGCATCGACTAAAGGAAGTTAAATAAGGTAACCATAAATAATAAGTATCCTCTGCCAAGGATCGATGACATGTTTGATCAGTTGTGTGGTGAAGCTATCTTCTCTAAGATAGATCTGAGGTTAGGATATCATCAGTTGCGTATCAAGGAGAGTGACATACCTAAGTCTTCCTTTAGGACAAGGTATGGTCACTATGAGTTCATAGTTATGTCATTTGGACTAACTAATGCACCGGCTGCATTCATGGAACTCATGAATATAATCTTTCGACCTTTTCTTGATCAATTTATAGTAGTCTTCATAGATGACCTCTTGATATACAGTAGAGATGCTCAACAACATGAGCATCACCTCCGTCAGACTTTAACTTTTCTAAGAGAGCATAAGTTTTATGCTAAGTTTAGCAAATGTGAGTTTTGATTACCAGAAGTTTCTTTTCTAGGACGTAATATATGCCTCAGGTATCCATGTTGATCCTAAGAAGGTGGAATATGTCCTGCAATGGGAACGACCAAAGACACCAACGGAGGTACGCAGTTTCCTAGGACTGGCAGGCTATTACAGGAGGTTCATTAAGAACTTTAGTTCTATAGCTTTACCCCTAACCAAGTTGACCAGGAAGGAGGTTCCATTTGTATGGAATGACAAGTGTCAACATTCTTTCCAATTGTTGAAAGAAAGGTTAACAAGTGCATCTATGCTAGTGTTACCTGAGCAAGGGAAGGGGTACATAGTTTTCTGCGATGCGTCTAAGAATGGTTTAGGTTGTGTGTTGATGTAGGAAATCAAGTGATTTATTTTGCCTCCCGACAGCTTAAGAAACACGAGGAGAATTATCCGACATATGATCTAGAGTTAGCTGCTGTGGTCCATGCTTTGAAGATCTGGAGACATTATCTCTATGGAGAAACATTCCAGATTTTCACAGACCATAAGAATCTAAAATATATCTTCTCACAACATGAGTTGAACATGAGACAACACCGCTGGATGGAGTTAATCAAGGACTACGATTGTACAATTGATTATCATCCAGGGAAGGCTAATGTTGTGGCTGATGCACTGAGTAGAAAATCATCATCACCAACCTTAGATAAAGCACAATTGAACTCCTTAGTGTACTTTAAAAGAGATATGCTCATCTCCTTGAGGCAAAACAATGTACAGCTTAAGGTATCACTGTTAGCCGGAATGTTAAACGAGATGCAAGTGAAACCTACTCTTAGACAACAGATTAAAGAAGCATAGCAAGTTGATGTTGTAGTTAAGCAGATTAGGTCAGAGTATGGTAGTGAGAAACGGGATGGATTTCATGAGTCAGAGGATCAGGTAGTCTGTTACCATGGTAGGATGGTAGTACCTTATGCCAATGATTTAAGAAAGTTGGTTTTGGAGGAAGCTCATACTTCGATGTATGCAATGCATACAGGGAGCACCAAATGTATAATAACTTGAAAGATATGAATTGGTGGCCCGGATTGAAGAAAGATATAGGTGAGTTTGTTATGTGGTGTCTGGTGTGTCAGCAAGTTAAAGCTGAACATCAAAAGCCCACAAGAATAATGCAACCTTTGCCTATACCACTATGGAAATGGGATCATGTGACCATGGACTTTGTGGTTGGTTTGCCCAGAACAACCAAAAGTCATGATTCCATTTGGGTGATAGTTGACAGGCTGACTAAGACAACACATTTCCTTCCTGTCAAAACAACATATACTGCTGAGAAGCTTGCACAGATATATACAGATGAGATAGTGCATTTGCACGGGGTTCCAACTCTATTATTTCTGATAGAGGTCCCTAGTTCACGAGTCATTTTTGGGAATGACTACATAAAGCTTTGGGTACGCAGTTGAGGTTTAGTACAACCTTTCACCCACAGACAGATGGACAATCTGAGAGGACCATACAAACATTAGAGGACTTTGCTTAGGGCATGTGTCCTTCAGTTTGTAGGAAGTTGGGATCTACACCTGAGCTTGATAGAATTTTCTTACAATAATAGCTATCAACACAGTATTGACATGGCACCATATGAAGCATTATATGGTAGACATTGTAGATCTCCGTTATGTTGGTATGAAATCAGAGAATATTAACTTCTGGGTCCTGAGATAGTGCAGCAGACAACTGAGAAGATTAAAGTAATCCAACAACAGTTTGCACAGGATAGACAGAAGTCATACGTCGAAAAATGGCAAAGACCTTTAGAATTCCAAGTTGGAGACAGAGTATATCTCAAAGTCTCACCTTGGAAAGGTGTTCCTAGGTTTGGAAAGAACGAAAAGTTAGCTCCTAGATTTATGGAGCCTTATCCAATCATTGAAAGGATCGGAAGAGTAGCCTATAAGCTAGAGTTGCCACCTGAGCTGCATAAGTTGCATCCAGTATTCCATATCTCCATGTTGAGAAAGTGTCATCCTAACACCGAGTTAGTTTTGCAACCTGTGGAAGTAGAATTAAATGATGATATGTCATATGTTGAAGGACATGTGATGATCCTTGATAAAAGAATTAAAAAGATGAAAAAGAAAGACATATGTCTTGTGAAAGTTCTCTGGCATCACCGTGGCATTGAAGAAGCTACGTGGGAACTAGAGGGAGAGATGAAGAGGAAGTACCTTTCTCTTTTCTCTTGATGATTTCGGGGACGAAATCCTTGTTAGGGTTGGATAATTTGTAACATCCCTGACCTGGGTTATGCTTTAACACTAGATGTTTTGTTAATAAAGTTAAATTATATGCTTGCTCTTATCTCTCAAAAAGTAATTAAGGCTCAAGAGGAACTTATGTTTCAATTTTAGTCCTTTTTGAATAATGTTGAAACAATGTTGTGTCTGTTTTGAACTAAAGTGCAAATTACCCAAGTTGAGGGGTTAACTTGCAAATTGTACATGATAAAATGTTCCTCAGGTGTTGAAGCATCATAAGAATGAAAATGATATAGAGGTATGGCTTGTAGAAGCCTGAGTACCAAGAAAGAGCCTATTAAGCAATGTTTGTGCATTAAAACCTAGTTTTGGTGTAATGTGCAATTTACCCAAAACCTAGGGTTCAATATGCAAAATGACACTCCTAGAGAGTCCCTAATGTTTCTTGACATCATGTAGAGAAAATAAAATGAGAAGGGCATCTCATTTGAATCACTTTGGAGGAGAGAGAATCTTGATATTAAAATAATCAAGATTTAAGCATAATTGGAAACATAATTCAATTTAATGCAAAAATAAATAAATACATTAATGGCAGTGCCCTTCAACAAAATATGTGAAGGTTGAATTTGGATAAGAGTGGATGTCCTTGTGCCTTTCTATGGCACCGAAAATATCCTAAGTGAGTGGAGAGCCCGCTCACATTAGTAAACTAAAAAGTAATATCCACTAAGTATGGGATATTAGCATTATATGAATTAAGGTGCTTAATTTCTTTTCCTTTAATTCATGGATAATGAATAGGAGTTCGAATGTGGGTATTATGGATTTACATGAAAGGATTTGAGGGGGAGATGTGGCACCAATTTTTGGAGTTAATGGATTTTTATATCACTTTCTCTCTCATTGAAATTCCCTTATAAACACTTCATTTTCCACCCACTTGAAGACTCTTTTTCGGATTTTCTTTCTCTCCTTGCTTTGGTTGAACACAAGGGAGCTTATGAGAAACAGGAGGATGTGCCCCAACCTATAGGTAAGCCCCATAGTCATCTTCAACCTTGATTTCATGGTGGAAATCGATTTTCAATGCTTCTTTTCTTGTTTTCTTCATTCAATCTTCAACCCTAGCCATTCATTTCACTCAAAGACTTGAGGACGAGCCTTGTGAAGTTGAGGAAGCTTCATTCACCATTGAGGACGTGAAGGTTGAAGCTTGGATTCGATTTTGAAGGCGGGTTATATAACTTCAACCCTTAAATGTTATTATTACATTCAATTCTTCATCACTTGTTGATCATTTTGTTCTTCTTGAAATTCCTTTGAATAATTGATGAGATTTCCATAAGAATGGTAGTATATTTTGAAGGATCGAAGCTTGATGATGATGACATCATCATAAGCACACACCTCAATGAATATCTTGGGCAAACGGTTTCACTCTTGAGACTAAACGATCTCAAGATCGTTTGGTGAACAAACGGTCTCAAGACCGTTTGACACCAAACAGTCTCAAGACTATTTGAGGTCAAACGACCTCAAGACCATTTGAGGCCAGGAGATGTCTGATTGTATGATGATCTAATGGTTCTAATTGATTGACTCGTAATAGGTTCAGTGATGGATAATCCAATGATTACAAACTCCAATCGATTGAATTGATTGAAGCCTTAATTGATGGAATTGATCAAGACCGAATGGATAAAACCAATCAAGACTAAATGGGTAAAATTGATTAAGACCAAATGGGTAAAATCAATCAAGACTGAATGGGTAAAAGTGATCAAGACCGAATGGGTAAAATCAATCAAGGTCGAATGGGTAAAGTTGATCAAGATCGAATGGGTAATTTGATCTTCAAAACCATTTGGTCATGTTGACCATTTGGGAGAGTTGACTGAATGGAGGTCAAGCACCTCAAGACTGAATGGAGGTCAAGCACCTCCAAACCGTATGGAGGTCAAGCACCTCAAGACCGTATGGAGGTCAAGTACCTCAAGACCGTTTGAAGGTTCAAAAGTAACAAAACCGTTTGTAAATTTAATAGTTTCAAAGTTATGACAGACCAATTAATCCCTTGATTGTTAAATAGAATATATCCAAGTTAAATCCAGTGGTTGTACCTCTAAATTACTTAGATGATTAGTACCTTTTGAGCGGTTAACCTTTGATGCTCATGGAAGCAATGCCTCAATACACTATGCTAACCCTAAATGTATGTACTTGAACAAAGGGTT
The DNA here is from genome assembly GCA_963693085.1 of Alisma plantago-aquatica. Classification (NCBI taxonomy): domain Eukaryota; kingdom Viridiplantae; phylum Streptophyta; class Magnoliopsida; order Alismatales; family Alismataceae; genus Alisma; species Alisma plantago-aquatica. The sequence goes on along the minus strand of OY856413.1, from coordinate 936,601,669 downwards.
AACATAATCTAATCAAGTCTGATGTAATTAAACTCCTAGAGAGGATGAGAGAGAGAAACTTATACATGAGTGATAATCATGTAGTGATTAATCCTCAACACTTTCAACATGAAACCCTAATCTAGGGTGATGGTGTAACCCTAATTTAGGGTAATGACATGAGAAACCCTAATTTAAGGGAATGCTTCATGTAAATCCTAATTTTGGGTAAAGCTACATGAAACCCTAATTTTAAGGGAAATCTTATAAGAAACCTTAATTCGAGGTAAGGATGTAATGTGAAACCCTGATACAGGGTAATGTGATATGAAACCCTAAACCAGGGTGATGCTATGTCTTATGAAACCCTAACTTGAAAACCTAGCCCTAAATTGAATAAAGTGATGAGTAACTCTGATTGATATGAATTGGGAAACCCTTACCCTAATAAGGGTATGAGTGGTGTTACTTTGTATAGCATGGTGCTAAAATGTAATTGATATAACTATTATCAAGTGTACTAACCATGCAGGTATCATGAGATGATGAGCATATCCACGTATGAGCTATGATGTTTCATTTATTATTGTTAATGGGCCTTATGAGCCATAACATGCCTTGTTGCTTAGTAAGAGGTAACAAGAGTTGAAATTGGCTTTGTGAGACATGTGAGATGCTTGTGTAGCAAGTATCATGTTTACCTTGGTCAGATGACCTGAAGGTGTTTAGTTACCTGATAAGTGGTAACAAGTGTTGCTTGATGAACTGAGGGTTTGAATACCCATTTTCTATAATCATGAAGATGAGTTTGTGAAAGGATGAGAATGTTCCTGATGAGATGAAGGATTGAGATCCCAATACTTTGTTGAAGATTTGAACAAGACTTGATGAAAGTATTACACATTCTTTGTAGCAATTGTTAAAATAATTGTTGTTTGGAAACTTGTCTGATGCTAAAAGAATATGGTAATACACTTAATTAATCAAGTGATATTATATAATGTAGTTGCCCTGACCATAGATCCATCAGCGTCAGAATTTGACAAATGGTGAAAAGAGTTAAACTCAGAGCGCATATTTTTTAATATGCGGGGGTAATTGGGCAATTATATCCTCATGCCCCATAGGAATGGCTGCGGGCTATATCCTATGTACGGGATTGGTTACGGACCATACCCCATTATGAGTATGGCTACGGGCCATGACTCCATGATATGATACCAGGCACTGGCTACGGGCCATAACCCTGAAGAGAGTATATGGTAGGGGCTATAACTCTATAGCGAAGATGCCAATATACCCTGGCAAGCTAATTGCAGTTTGACACGTGATGTCTCTGCCATATAATCTCGTACTGACCGAGAAGGTTGAGGTCTTGGAGTTTGGCTCTTCCATTGACCTTGTGTGGTACCGATACTTTACGTAATCATGGTCGGTTGGAGTATGAACGATATACTTCATCTCTTCAGGGCATTAAGTATAATTGTAAAATGTAATCAGCTGTGTAGCATATTTGCTTAAGGTTGAAATATGAGAATCACTGGTTGATGTTATCTTTCTTAGTATATCGGATAAAAGTTATACATGTTCTTCATATTCCTTATTGGATAAGTGACATGTTGCTTTATCAAGTTATAGCTGAAATGCTTTAAATAAGAATATTGCTCTAACCTGTTTAGACATTGATATAACTGTTGTTGAATGTATATGATTCCTCTACTTAGTTTTATTATAATAAATTGCAATAATAATGTTTTTGGCAGAGATTTATATCTCTTGCTAGGACTGGGTCTCACTCTGTTGGTCACCAACACTTTTTAGGTGGACGCGAAAGAAGAGGCAGAAACCCTATAGCAGGGGAAGAGCAGCAGTAGCAGCAACAGGGACAGTAGTGACACTCAGGTGGAGGCACTGGCTGTCATATCATATATATAGAGTCCTATGTGTCATCTCTTACTCTCAGGTCCTTGGAGTCAGTAGTTAGTTTAATGAATCGATATGAGATTTTGGCTTGATGCCTCAATGTTTTCATACTGCCTGTATATAGTTTTAACCATCACAGTTGATGCTTGTAAACCTCGAGAAGGAATGGTACGAGAGATGTACTTGTGAACCAGAATGTAATTGAATAACTTTGGTTCTTTTTGAAAGAGTTTTCCAGTGTATGGATCTCGTAGTAAATGGTTTTAGTTTTTAGTGATTTTCAGTAATCCACTGCAAATGAACGCTTCCGCTTAAGTATATTATGTTTTTGTGATTTGTATGCAACACTTTTGGACCCTTATATTTCCCCTACTATTAGAGATTCGTTCTCCCTGCTAGGGAAATGAAGGAAGTTCCCAAGGAAGAAGATGATGGTCGAACTTCTTACATGTATGGATATGGCTTAGATCTACCCTTGTTTAGGGTTTGCAAAGCTTCCTTTACTATTTAAGATCTAAGCTAGTAAGTTTTTCCTTCTCTTTTTCATTTCTTTGACTTTTCTTCTTCCTCCTTCCTTCTTCCTGGACAGAACCATGGTTTTTCATGGTAAAACTTGTCCTAAAGCTTGAAAAAGTCACCTTTCTTTCTCTCTTCACCTAGGGTTTACTCCCTTTCTTGAAGAAGAAGCTTTGTTGGTTGAGTTCATATCTGAAACTAGGGTTACCTACCCTCCTTGATCAAGTTTCTTTTCTATTCAGATCAGATCCATCTTCCTAGAGGCAAGTTATATAACTTGCTCCACGTTTATTGTTTACTATTACCATGCATGTTCATGTTTCTACTCCAAAAATGAAGTTATAAGCTAAAAGAAGCTACCTTATCCAGGACTTCAAATGATATGATGACCCTTAAGTAATTTTTTCTCCACTAATGGATCTTAAACATTCTACACATACCCTTCTTGGTACAAGAAACTATATATCTTGTTTTTGTGTGAGCAAACGATGGTTTTTGGTATATCATATATGCCCATGATTAGGGTTTTGGAGCTGTTTTCCTCTTTTCCATGGCAATCCGATGGTTTAGCCTTTATGTTGTTTGGTTTGTCATGGGTATGCCAACTGATGGTCGGTACCCTTCTTCTTTTTTATCTTTCCTTTGCTTCCTTTAATAAATGGTCTTAAGTGCCTAGTGATGGCCTTATCCGATGGCGATTAAGTAGGGGAAAATAGTGGTTCCTTCTATATGTACTAATGAACTAGTTTTCCTTCTTTTCCTTGGTGACTGATGATTGGTACCAATGTATGAATGATGGTTGCTACCTTGTCTCTGTTTTGATGACTTTAGTCAACTCTAGAACCATTGGTTATGCTATTTTGGTCACCTATGGCTTATGGTTACCTTAAATCTAGTAAATGATGCTCTAAGCTTAAAGAAAACTATCCTTGTTTAGGGTTTAAGTTTTAAGTGCTATTCTTGAATAGTTTATAGCCATAAACCAACCTGAGATCTTGGGTATGACTTGCCTAAGACAAAAAAATATATAGATCTTGTTTATATGTCGAATATGGCCCATGGAGATCCTTAAACAATGGGTTATATCTAGGTTTTAGTGATGTTTTAGCTCTTCTAAACCCTAACCCGATGGTTGCTTTTCTTGATGATTTGGTTTGACTTAAGTGTGCCAACTAATGTTCAACCTTAGTGATGTTTTAGGCCTTTGTAGATGCAGCACAACTGATGGTTTTAGTGGTCTAAGGGATGATCCAACCGATGGTTATGTTTAGTTTTTTACTAGTATGTGCACGTTCTATGCACGTGGCTCTGCTCTATCAAAGCAAAAAGAAAGCTTGTACAGTAAAACTTATTTATAGTGCTTTGGCTTATTTTCTAATAACTATTGTACTGAAAATTATATTTGAATTTAATATTTGAAGGATATATTTAGCACTTCATATTTGATTTGACTTTCATGATTTTTACAATTTCATTGCTTGTAGATTAAGTAATGAGACCTTTGTTATATTCTGTTTTTAGATATCTATGGCTACTACATAGAGTGATTGCCTAGTTGTTAATTTTTACCTTGTGTTCCTTTATTAATCTTTCAAATAAATATGATGTAAACCTCTTGGTTTATGATGCATTCAATATCATATGTGTAGCTGCATATGTGGTCTTCCTTGATGGATACACCTTTAACAATTACTGGCACCATGTTTAACCATACAGTTGTCATCGTGAAAAAATATAATTAAATTACAAGAACACATTAATTGTTAATTTTAAATAAATTGATACTCATGTTTTGTAAAATATATGTAATTATATAATTTTTATAATGGATTTTCCATTTTTCTAAAGGAAGTAAGCAATAAGATCCTTCATGATCAACAATCGTACTTTCTTATAAAACATATATTGAGACATTGAAGATATTTACCAATTACAAATGTGGGGTACACGTGATTCTAAAAAAGTTCCCTTGTTTTAAACAATGTGAACTCACATATTCGTACAAATTAGGACATGATAAGTAGCAAATATCTTCAATTTTTTAAACTTCAAAATTCATTTCTAGAAATTTATGTAATTTTTTAGAATAGTGTGGTTTTAACTAAAATCTTGTGATATTTGACATGATATATATAAGTCCCAAACTTACATAATGGGTGACGAAACTACCCATCCACAACATTCATCCAAATGTACATATTTATTAGTATCTCTCTCTTATAACAAAAATAATTTTTAAAATAAATAGAAAAAGTATCGCATGGAAGTTGTTAAGCATTAATAAAAAAGTATTTCGTAAAGTTTAGAAGTGAAACATTATATTATATTAATTTTCAAGGTTTTCCCAATGAAATGAAGTAAAAAGAAGAGGTGGAGAAAAAATGTAGAAGAAGAGAAATGCAAGTAGGGGTGAGTAAAAGTCATTTCCCATTCCTGAACCAGCTCCCAACCGAACCATCTTATTATTAGTAGATTATTAACAACCATCCAGTATGTGTGGCCCTAACTGTAGGCAACCGGTTTCAGGGTCTTGGTTCAGTGGATATCTGAAGCATTCAAGGAGAGAGAGTGTGGATGACACTGAAGATCGACCAATGCACCCACTACCTCCATCAATGAGCTACATCTAGTCAGTAGCAACGGTAGATGAAACCAAACTTATTATTTGTTTTGCCTCCGCTACCCAACTCCTTCCCTTCTGATACATGTGTTCTGTATGACTTTATCTATATGTGAGCACAGTTCCTCCCCTATCTCCCGTGGCCGGCCAATAGATGACCATTGCCAAGGCCATGCTATGATCCTCATTACAAAAGGACTCTATGGTAGCTATTGCCTGCATAATAGGCATCCATGGAGAGTGCTTGGCTAGTGGTTTTAGTGGACCAACGTTATGTAGAAGGAGGGGTCTTCAAATTCAGGCCTCATGTTGCCTCCAAGTATGTAGGTATATTGCTTGTATCTCTGAACTCCATTGTGCTTCTCTAAGTAATTGTGAAATAAGATATGTTTATGGCGGAGACCTGGGATGTCATTAATGAGTATGTAGGGAGGAAGATAATGATTTGACAATGTGCAGGAGCATGGATAGTGTTCCGTCTCCATATAGAATGGCAACTACTTTTATAGAAAGTGCTAGGCCAGTCAGTTAGAGGATGACCGTCAGTGTTGCCTTTGCCCGACTGAGGGCGTCATCATGATGCCAACCAAGACGGTCACATGGTGCATGTATTGTGTACACTCTTGATTGTTATCCTGCAGGGGAGTGCTCATATGTTTATAGTAAAAAATTTCTTTACCATTTAAACCATGGTTTCCCAATTTTTGTAATCGACAACACCGACTGAATGGGATGTAGACATCAACCAGTTCCCATTTAATAATGGGCAAATGGTTCTAGTGTCTGGGCATGAAAGCTCAATACCTTTTCCATCCCTACATCTAAGACCGAGTATCAAATTTACATAGTTCTTCATTCATTTCACTTTTTGACACAACAAAGTAGTACATGACAAAGTAAAATATATTTATACCCTTTAGTGGTCACCATCTATATCTAGAAAAATTTGAATATTCAATAGTTTATATAATATAAATTATATGTCATATGGTGCATTTAGGATATAATTCTAGACCACATATCATCATTTATAACATTCTCATAGTGTTGTTGGGGATTTGACTATTACCCATGGTTGTAAAAATACAAGGTATTTTCATCATTCATACTCCATTTTTTCCTATAAGAATTCATCTCAAAATAGGCTCCTATGGATATTTTAGAAGGAAAGAAAGTATCTGGGTTGTATTTGGTTGTATACTTTAGCACGAGATTTTTGATTTACTTGGTAAAACTTTCAAATTGGTTTTATTGGATTTTGTTTTACATGTGTCAAGATGTTGTATCGTGATAGTAGATCTTGTGAGTTGAACCTTAAGGCAATTTTTTTGTTTATATCATTAGTTGTGATAGCTTGTTACTTTGGATATGCCTACTTTCATAACTCCATTTCTACAAAATATCCAATAATTGTATGATGGCTTCAAGGGTAGAAATATAGTGATCTTATTTGTTGACATGTGACACAAATAATGTGATGGGTGGTATTAAGGTCAAGATTTGTAGGTATGTGCTCATGAATAATGTCTTGTTGCATCTTAGATAAATAATTTTAAAATTGGTTTCATGTAGACACTTTCTAAAAATTGATGACCGTCTCTATGAATTGTTGGGATGGGATAAATTAAGAAAGAGTTACATGTCACTGCTTCAATTTTTTCATTGAATAACATGCAATTATTCTTTCATGAAATATTATGAACAAAAATATATGTACATTTGTAATTTTTGATTGATATCTTTTGTTGTGTAATAGGGTTATTACTATATTTACAACTGATCATTAAAGTGTAAAAGAAATATATATTATATGTGGAGATCACACAATAGAGTTACATTTGATTATAGAAATCTTGACCATAACGCCATGTGGCATATGATTAAGCTAGATCTTGAAAGCTATACATGTATAGATAGCTCTTAGTCATACATTCAATCAATGTAACTACTCTTTTCCCTTTTTTGAGATATAATAGTAATCAAACCATGATATTACTTGCCAAAAAAAACAAGATATGCCATTTTAGAGCAAATCAACCAAAAGAATGCAATGGTTATATATTAAGATAAAAAGCAAAGTAAAAAATCTCGATTCATTGTGGAAATTTAATAATATTACCGTGTCAAAATAAAGTGATTTGAATTTTCAAATCAATATTGTGTATTTATAATTTATATAATAAAAAAGACAATCAATTCAATTTTAGCATCTTGAATTAGACAATTACATATTTTATATGAAGAAATAAAAACATTTCAGTTTATAGTGTCACTATAATGGAATGTTATGGCTTATACAAGAATTTAAAGAATTTGTTAATTGTTGATAATTACAATAACTACTTGTTTTGTAAAATATATATAATAAAATATTCACTCAGTTAGAATAAGTATTGTGATGTAGAGGGAACATAGTACAACCAGAAGTGAACCCCATATAGCAAAGCTCAAACCAATATATGAAAATTGTCAAGATTATTGTGTTTCCTCATAGATTTAGCTGTCAAATTTGTCTAAACATGTGAACTTGATCATGCTTGTCTTACATAAAATATGTTTGGGTTTTTTATTGTTTCAATCGAGGTGGGTTCTAGGTTTGGTTGTTGATGTCCCCATTTAAACCGGTTTAGTTATGGGTGGTGATTAATTCAATTAAGACTGAATCTATAAATTTGGATGATACAAATTTTAATCATGTATAAATTATTTTACATTATATGTACTTATAAAAAATTTATGATCCATATTAGATTTTGGATTACACATTATAGAACATGATCCAATTCTGGATGTACCAACTTGTAAAATGAATTATTTCCGAGTTGATTTCTTATAGAACCATTTTGTATCAGCCCAGTTGACTTTTTGCCACCCCTACTCATAGAGTAGTTTCTTCCTAATTATGTATTGATATATTCTTTGTATAAACATGTGTCATGAACACTACATTCCTTATGAGCTACAAACTGTTCAATACGATACATATCTGCAAAGACATATGTACCGAGTATAACATGATACTTCATGTAATTTTGATATATACTTAGTGAACTATTCTTCGTATGAATGTGCAATATAAAAACATGTACGTTTATAGATAGATATACAACAATTAGGGGCGGAACCAGCCCCCATAAGTTAGGGGGCCCAATCAGTATACATGTAAACAATTTCTTGTAATATGAATACTACTTTATGTTTATGAGAATTACAATTATTATATGAGATTTATTGGATAGACAAAAGGTTTATTATGTCACAATAAGTAGAAGATTGAAGATTACATAGTCAACCTTTTTGAAGGAAAAAAACTCTGATCTACTTATGTAAAAATATAAATATATATTTAAAGACAGCTTGGCAAGTACGATGACCTTTTTTTTTGGAAGCGCAAGCCTCAGCTTGGCTATATCATAAGTTATTTTGAATAACGTAAAACATATGAAAGGTACTTTGTTCTTAGCGTCACTATAATGGAATGTTATGGCTTATACAAGAATTTAAAGAATTTGTTAATTGTTGATAATTACAATAACTACTTATTTTGTAAAATATATATAATAAAATATTCACTCAGTTAGAATAAGTATTGTGATGTAGAGGGAACATAGTACAACCAGAAGTGAACCCCATATAGCAAAGCTCAAACCAATATATGAAAATTGTCAAGATTATTGTGTTTCCTCATAGATTTAGCTGTCAAATTTGTCTAAACATGTGAACTTGATCATGCTTGTCTTACATAAAATATGTTTGGGTTTTTTATTGTTTCAATCGAGGTGGGTTCTAGGTTTGGTTGTTGATGTCCCCATTTAAACCAGTTTAGTTATGGGTGGTGATTAATTCAATTAAGATTGAATCTATAAATTTGGATGATACAAATTTTAATCATGTATAAATTATTTTACATTATATGTACTTATAAAAAATTTATGATCCATATTAGATTTTGGATTACACATTATAGAACATGATCCAATTCTGGATGTACCAACTTGTAAAATGAATTATTTCCGAGTTGATTTCTTATAGAACCATTTTGTATCAGCCCAGTTGACTTTTTGCCACCCCTACTCATAGAGTAGTTTCTTCCTAATTATGTATTGATATATTCTTTATGGTATTTGTATAAACATGTGTCATGAACATTACATTCCTTATGAGCTACAAACTGTTCAATACGATACATATCTGCAAAGACATATGTACCGAGTATAACATGATACTTCATGTAATTTTGATATATACTTAGTGAACTATTCTTCGTATGAATGTGCAATATAAAAACATGTACGTTTATAGATAGATATAAAACAATTAGGGGCGGAACCAGCCCCCATAAGTTGGGGGGCCCAATCAGTATACATGTAAACAATTTCTTGTAATATGAATACTACTTTATGTTTATGAGAATTACAATTATTATATGAGATTTATTGGATAGACAAAAGGTTTATTATGTCACAATAAGTAGAAGATTGAAGATTACATAGTCAACCTTTTTGAAGGAAAAAAACTCTGATCTACTTATGTAAAAATATAAATATATATTTAAAGACAGCTTGGCAAGTACGATGACCTTTTTTTTTGGAAGCGCAAGCCTCAGCTTGGCTATGTCATAAGTTATTTTGAATAACGTAAAACATATGAAAAGTACTTTGTTCTTCGAGCAGAACCTTAGAAAGAGAAGGGGGACAAAGTACTAGGGGTATAGGGGTGTCTGGCTGCTTGAGGCAGTGTTTTGCTAGGAGATCTGCCAGAGTGTTGAGATTGCGCCGCACATGGTATATTGCTTGAATTCTATTCGACTTCCATTCTTCCTTTATTGCTTGGACCAGTAGCATATATTTGGTCGGTGGTCGCTGTTGGCTACTTACCCAGAGGTAAGACTGCTTAGAATCGATGATGATGATGCCTTTTTGAATGCCGTTTGCATTGATGTACTGGACACAGTGGATAATTGTTTGTAGTTCCCCTGTTTGGGGGTCGGATCCTCAGATAAGTTTAGAGCTTCCTTCCAGCCAAGCTCCCGTGTTGCTTCTGGCTATCATGCTCGTCGATGTGATCTTTCTGTTAGCGTCAATTGCTGTGTCTACGTTGAAGATTGTAGTGTCTGGGCTTATGTGGATGGTGGATCCGGTTTGGACCTGTCTTGGCAAGTACGATGACCTTTGGAATCTAAGGATTACACAAATCAATATTAAAAGGATTTTTATAAAGAATACGTCATTAGAACAACTATATTTCAAGGTCAAGCTAATAGTTTGATGAATAATTTTGGTAGATTATAAAGGAGAGTAGAGAATTTATCTTTAATCTTGGTTTGGATGTCGCTAACATATGTATTTTATTTTACTTTTGTGTAGAAGACAACGACAAAAAAGTTAACATGAATTGTTCACCTTTGCCTCAGAGACATTAACCAAAGATAAAATATTATTTTATCATGTGTAAGAATCAAAAGAGATACCTTACATGTATGTGTTCTCTTCCATAGACATACGCTTCAAAATAGGTTGTGTTCCTCACACATCTCGACCTGCAAAATTTTACACAGCACGAGATAAAATCCTCACAATGCTTCATATGCTTCATCCTCACGGAATATGTAGAGTGCTTGGGGAATGAAGGATAATTTGATTCAATATGGTTCTTTATGGATTGCAGACAAAAAGCCAAATAGAAACTGCAAAGAAGAAATGTGTTCCATTGGTATATGAGAGAATGAGGAGTTAGTTTGAGAAGGAGATGTTTATTTTGAGAAGACTTGTATTCATTGAAAAATAAAGTTATTTAATTAGGATTTTGTCTAGTCAATTGTGGGATATTATGCCTTAATTTCAGAATGTACGATAAGTAGGCATCTGAACGGTCAATCCCATGTGTTAGTCTCCTTGGTCTCTAGAACATTAAATATTACATTCAATGTGAAATATAAATTGCATACATTACATTCGTGAGTGTATGTTTGTGAGACGATGAGTTTCCTAGAAATAGATTTAAGTTAGCGAGATTGTTGGAAACATACTAAATCATAAACACCTTAATATCTATTTATCTGATAAGTCGTGCTTAGGATTTTTTTTTTGGAGGGGGGCCCAGATGGCCCTTCTGTTACAATGAACAAATTATAATTTGCGACATTGTAATTAATATGTATAAATGAAAAAAAACACTTACATGTAGTATTTATGTGTTCGAGTGTGAAGTGCTTGTGTATGTATTGTGTATCGTGCTTGTATGAGATAAGTCTCGTCTTATATGTGTATCTGTGGGAGTGAAACTGTGTACCAATTTTCATACTCTTATAAACTTATATAAGAGCAAGAGACATGGGAATGAAGAATATGCATATGCTTTCAAGCGAGTCGGAACATAATGTTTCGATTTTAATGAAGGGGTTGATGCAGGCCAAAAAGGATGCAGAATAACCTGCACGTATGGACTAGGCATGCAAAAATAATATAGAAAATAAGAAACCACAAGAACATCGAGATTTACGTGGAAAAACCCCACAATGTGTGAGGGAAAAGCCACGGGGTCAGAGCCCGACGGAGAAAATCCACTAATCAACAGATTACAATGTTTGTCTCAAGTTTAGACCAAAAACTTGAGGAATACAGAGTAAATGGAAGAGATACAAAATAATACCAAACCAATACGTCACTACACCAAACGGCCTTTCGGAAAAATACCTCTTTGCAGAGAATGCCCAGACAGAACAAGAACATCGGCTGTGATGGAGAATTCAGTTTAGACCGGAGAAGGGAACTATAGAGGTGCCACCCTCTTTTCTTTCTCTTCTTTCTTCTTCCTTGACTCTTCTTCTCTCCGTCACGAAGCAACAGTAAACAACAGTGGCGGCTGCCCTTTTTTTCTTTGCGGCTATCTTGATTAGCGGCTCTCCTATTTCAATTGCCTTATCTCAAGGCATGGGTATTAATACCCATCCGGCGGCAGCAATCATGCCCTAAAGAGCTTCCCAACATGGGCTAGAACTAATGGGCCGCTGGCCCAACAATCTCCACCTCCAGCCTAAAGGAGAGATTGCCCTCCTGACTCCTCAGATGGAGTCCAATCCAGCGAGCTCCTTACAAGTAGCAAGCTTCTTTGTAGGAACTGCCTTCGTCAACATGTCATAAAGATTGTTGTTGATGTGGACTTTCTTCAGTTTCAACTGGTCATCACTGATAGCTTCACGCAACCAATGTTATCTCAGATCAATATGCTTTGTCCTAGAGTGAAAAGAAGAATTCTTACTCAAGTCCATGGCACTCTGACTGTCATAGTAGATAACATGCTCATCCTGTGTCAAACCCAGTTCTTGTCAGAAATGTTTGAGCCAAATTATTTCTTTTCCTGCTTCACAAGCTGTGATATATTCTGCCTCAGTAGTTGATAAAGCAACACACTTTTACAATTTAGACTGCCAGCTAATAGCTCCCCCTGTAAAAGTGAATAGAAACCCTAAGGTAGACTTCCTGTGATTAAGATCACTTGCTAAATCTGTATCTGTGAAACCTATAAGAACCGGTGGTGCCCCTCCAAAGCATAAGCAAGCACTAGATGTGCCTCTCAAATATCTGAGTATCCATTTTACAACATTCCAATGCTCCTTACCAGGGTCAGATAAAAATCTACTAGTCACACCAACTGCATGTGCAATATCAGGCCTAGTGCATACCATAGCATACATAAGACTTCCTACTGTAGAAGAGTAGGGTATGTGAGCCATCTCTTGCTTTTCCTGCTCAGTAGAAGGAGATTGTTTTCTACTCAGTCTGAAGTGACTGGCTAAGGGAGTCACAACTGGCTTCGCCCCCTTCATGTTGAACCTATCAAGTACACGCTCAACATATTTCTCTAGTGACAACCAAAGCTTCTTTGCTTTCCCATCACGCCTAATGTCCTTGCCAAGAATCTATCTGGCTGGTCCCAAGTCTTTCATGTCAAAAGACTTAAACAATTCCTTCTTCAACTTGGTAATCATCTGAGCATCCTTGCCAACAACAAACATATCATCAACATAAAGCAAGAGAATAATAAAACTATCACTTGAAAATCTCCTAAAGTAAACATAATGATCTGCCTCTGTCCTGTGGTAACCTTGCTTCAGCATGAAAGCATCAAACTTTTTGTACCACTGCCTTGGTGCTTGTTTCAGCCCATAGAGACTTTTCTTTAATCTGCAAACCATGTGTTCTTTACAATTCACTGCAAATCCTTCAGGTTGCTGCATATAAATCTCTTCCTCTAGCTCACCATGGAGGAAGGTTGTCTTCACATCAAGCTACTCAATATCAAGGTCCAAGCTTACTGTCAAGCCCAAAATTGTGCAAATGGAAGTCATCTTCACCACTGGAGAGAATATCTCATCAAAGTCAACGCCTTGCTTTTTCCCAAAGCTTTTCACCAGAAGTCTAGCTTTGTATCTCACAGTGTTATCACTCCCATCTTTCTTTAGCTTGAAGACCCACTTGTTCTTTAAAGCTTTTCTGCCTTCAGGAAGTTTGCATAACTCATATGTATCATTTTTCTTCAATGAGTTCATCTCATCTTGCATTGCATGCAACAACTTATCTTTTTCTTGATGAGATTTTGCTTCCTCGTAGCTTTCTTGCTCCCCCTCTTCTGTGATCAATGACCATTCTGTGTCAGAATATTTAGTAGACGCCCTTTTCTCTCTAGTAGACCTCCTCAGATGTGGACCTGCTGGATCTACTGGTTGAGGTTGCTCCCCCTGCTCAAGAACCTCCTCATCATGGACGCTATCTGTACCAAGATCATCCTCTGCCATATCATCATGTGGGATCTCGTCATCCTCAACATGGTTTGCATCAACATTCTTCTGGACTGGAGAGGGAACTGACACATCAATCATAATATCATCTTTAACCTACTCAGGCTCTATCATCACTGTATCAGAAAACATATGGTCCTCAAAGAAAATCACATCTTTGAATCTTATTATCTTCTTATTTTCTGGATCCCAAATCTTGTAACCGAACTGCTCATCACCATAGCCAACAAAAATACAAGGGACAGATTTGTCATCAAGCTTCTGCCTCTGCTCCTTAGGAACATGTGCAAATGCCTTACACCCAAACACTCTAAGGTGAGAATAAGAAGTTGGCTTCCCTGTCCACACACTCTCTGGAGTGTCAAAATCCAAAGGAACCGATGGTGACTTGTTAATCAAGTAGCAAGTAGTGTTTGCAGCCTCTGCCCAGAACTCCTTATGTAGCTTTACATTCTTCATCATGCATCTGACTCTCTCTATAATGGTTCTATTCAATCTTTCAGCCAAACCATTGTGTTGTGGGGTACCAAGAACAGTCTTCTCATGTCGTATGCATAATCCTTCACAGTAAGACCTGAACTCCTTGGAAGTATACTCACCTCCCTTTCAACCATGGCATGGAACTTCTTGAAAGTTTCAAAGACATGATCTTTCCTCTACAAATAGTAGACCCACACTTTCCTAGATGCATCATCAATAAAAGTAACAAAGAATCTGCTTCCACCCAAGGAGATGAATTCCATAGGACCAAAAACATCAGAATAAATCATGTCTAACACATTAGACTTCTTCTTAGACTGAGCACTGAACCGGACCCTTTTTTACTTCCCAAACAAACAACTTTCACAGGAGTCAAGAGTCACATTTTTACCAAAGGGGATCAAATCTTTCTTTGCAAGCACCTGTAAGCCTTTCTCACTCATGTGTCCAAGCCACTTGTGCTATAAATATGGAGAACCTAAATTGCCCACAACATTGGCACTACCAATGCAAACCTTTATATTCATCCTGTACAAAGTGCAACAAACTTTGCCTCTAGTCATGACCAACTGTCCTTTGATAACAACGGTTTTCAAGTCACCAAAATAATGTTTAAAGCCCTCAATGTCGATACCATAGCCGTAAATGATGTTATAATCAACTTCAGGAATATGTCTAACATTCTTCAGTAAGATGGTATAACCCAACTCCGTCTCAATGCGCACCTCACCAATCCCACAAATCTTCGCATAGCTTTTAGTAGCCATCTTCGTCATTCCAAAGTTCCCAAACTTATAGGAGCAGAAGAAGTGTCTGTGAGGAGTGATGTGGTATGAAACACCAGTGTCCAACACCCACTCAGTGTTGTCGTTGATATGTAGACAATGTCTCATGGCAACTCCACATGTGAGTACCTCTTCAGCATCTGTAACGACTGCAGCTCTGTTGTTGTCATCATCTGTCACCTTCTGCTTTCCTTCTTTAATTTCCTTTTTGCACTGCTGACATGGCTTGTTGCAGTAATGACAAACAACCTTACTTTTGGACTTTGACCTATACTTTGACTTTCCTCTGTCACCACCCTGGCCATGACTCTGACTCCTCCCCCTGTCCTCAGCAACAAGGGCATGTGAAACTGACGTCTCTGTTGAGCTGTGTAGTCTCGTCTCTTCATTCAGCAAGATATTGGACACCAAATCCAAAGTTAATTTCCCGTCTAGAGCAGAGTTGCTAATAGAAATCACCAAGGTCTCCCAGCTGTCAGGTAAAGAACTAAGAAGTAGAAGCGCCTGCAAGTCGTCATCAAGTGACAAACCCATCGTGGCTAGCTGATTCACCATGCTCTTAAAATCATTCAGGTGCACTGATATATTGTTGTCTTCCTTGAACTTTAGATTGAAAAACTTCTTAATCAGAAACGCCTTGTTCCCAACAGTCTTCTTCTCGTACAACGACTCAAGCTTCTTCCACAGAGAGTGGGCACTGGTCTCGTTGGCGATGTGGTGGAAGACAGACTCGTCAACCCAGCGTCGGATGAAGCCCATGTATTTTCTATTCATCTTTGTCCAGTCCTCTTATTTTGTATCCGCTGGCTTGCTCGTATCTCCCTGAACCGGTTCATAAAAATCATTGTAGTAAAGCAAATCCTCCATCTTTATCTTTCATGTCGTCCAGTTTGATGCTGTCAATTTCACCATATTAGTTGCGTCGTCCATCTAGTCTACGCAGCCAACCCACACTCTGATACCACTTGAAGGGGGTTGATGCAGGCCAAAAAGGATGCGGAATAACCTGCACGTATGGACTAGGCACACAAAAATAATGTAGAAAACAAGCAACCACAAGAACACCGAGATTTACATGGAAAACCCCACAATGTGTGAGGGAAAAACCACGGCGTCAGAGTCCGACAGAGGAAATCCACTAATCAACAGATTATAATGTTCATCTCAAGTTTAGACCCAAAACTTGAGGAATTCAGAGTAAAAGGAAGAGATATAAAATAATACCGAACCAGTACGTCACCACACCAAACGGCCTTCTGGAAAAACACCTCTTTGTAGAGAATACCCGGATAGAACAAGAACGTCGGCTATGATGGAGAACTCGGTATAGACCGGGGAAGAGAACCAGAGCGGTGCCAACCTCGTTCCTTTCTCTTCTTTCTTCTTCCTTGACTCCTCTTCTCTCCGTCAAGCTGCAGTAAACAGCAGCGGCGGCTGCCCTTTTTTTCTTTGCGGCTATCTTGATTAGCGGCTCTCCTGTTTCAATTGCCTGTCTCAATGCATGGGTATTAATACCCATCCGGTGGTAGCAGTCATGCCCTAAAGGGCTGCCCAACATGGGCTGGAACTAATGGGCGCTGGCCCAACGTTCAAAATCATACATCTCGTATTAACCAGGCTGTAGAATATAGCTGGCGGTGACTTCAATTTTTGAATTTGCATTGGACTCAATGAGGAAATCAAGCCATGGATGAAAACTAATCCCAAATTATACTAAGAAGGCATGCGACGGGCCAATGCTTGGGAGGTACTGCATGAATGGTAAAAATGCTAGACAATTTCCAGAAGTTAGCGTGCCTATGGTCGGTGATTGTGTAGAACAAGATTGCACATACAGCTGGTTTCCGAGTAGTGGGGAGAAAGCATTTCTATGTGAGGATATCTCGCCGGTAAAAGCATGCATATCTTCTTGGCAACCATCTCATAATCAGTAGGATCAACGTTAAGTTGCATATATATTTGCTCGCTTAGTCTACTTAGGGAGCAAAGATGACCCTTGCCAGCAGGAGTATTCCAATGAAAACGAAGGTAGTGCAGATATGAAGGGAAACCGACAAAGACATCATAACCTAACAAAGATGAATCCATAGATAAAAGATGATGGAGAAGATACAAAGCAGATATTGTGTTGAAAACGATATGAACTTGAGACGAGATCTACTCTTCCACTACTAGAAAACACTTCATCTATTACGTTCAAGTGTGTCACCTTTATCCTAATAGATGACGTGATTGATTGTCATGTACCTAATACATGTCATCTTTTATGTGTAAGCTTTGTGCTATGTAGGCTCTTCTAAAGCATGTCATCTAAAGCCAATTACAGGTTTGTTGGGAACTGTCAATAAATGACATCAAACACTATCATCGTCGCAAGTAAAAGCAATATCTATTGTTGTCACCTATGTAATAATTGATGATGACACTTGTTGTCACCTAATCGATATAATGTGTGTTGATGATCACATAAATTCTGGTTCAGAGTGGGTGTTTGATGATTAGGAAGATCATGGTGTTGTACGTCCAGAACGTATCAACATTTTCATATATTGGTTGCATTTACTAATCATGATAGCATATATAGATATCATATTCTCACGGTAGAAAGAACCAAAGGAGCCAAAAAGAAAGGACTAAATAAATATATTATTAAAAATCAATGTATACATGACTCATACACATTCAACGTTTGTTCCATGTTTCATGTCTCAAATGTACAACTACAACACCAGTTCTGTCCACACTCCACACAATCAGACTAGGGAGAACTCCCACCAAACAAATTGATAAATGGCGGGGACCAATGTGTGTATCTTGAAACATTACAAGCTGATGTATCATGAGATGGAACGGTCTAGGATGAATGAGTTAAATTGGTTGGAGTTGAAAAGGCTGCAAAGTCCATGCTCTTTTTAGCTTCTGCGTCATGCTCCCAATTGGCAGCTCTCGGTGCCCGACCATATTCCGTTGGAACCCGTCCGTCGAACCGCCGCATCTCTGATATCTGAGATATAAACAGATACAAATTTATTGTCCGTACTACACATGTATACAGTAATAATGCGGTTTATAAGCATGGAAATGTGCTGCTAAATAGTTTACTTACATTGCCCAGGATGGGACGATTGGTTGTGTGTCGTCGTTCTGCACGGATCTCCCCAGAAAACCTGCAATACAGTGAGCTTCTCATCGAAGATGGCCTTGATTCCCTGGGAGTAGTCGAACTCCAGCAGGATGCCTGCTCCAAAAGGTTTGTTGGTGAGTTTCTTGGTCTCACGGATCTGCTTGACCGCGACGTCATACCCACTCTGCATGAAAATCAAAACATACTTTTAAGAGTATGAATCCCCAATATAAAATGGAAATTAATAGCAATATCTAATTGAACACCACGACTCTAAGAAAAATTTAGCATGCAAAATCTGTATGCTACAACATGAGTGTTGAGAAATCGTTTTCTTTGTTTCCCTTATGAGCATGTTACATGTCTTCTACATATTAATCAATTCCTTTTCTTTTGCTAGGATTTTAAGTTTGATGAGTTATGTTTGTTCATTTTCTTATTTGTTTTTATTCTCTAAATATTTCCTAGGCCCTTATCGTACAAAGAGAGTAGGATTCAACTATGAAATTATGTTTAATGGTTTCTATTTATTGTCCTTTCTAACAAGACTCACCGACTTAAAAGACAACAACTTCAAAGTTTGATAGCATAAACTCATCATGTCTTTTCATATATTCTGTAGTTTATGATGTTTATTTCCTAAAATCCTCACCAGAAAAAAATCTCAAGAAATTATGAACAATCAAAGAAAATCCATTTCTATTAGTGTATCTGACTCAGTCTTTAGCAACCTGAGTTGTGCAACGAGCAACTCCATCCCATTTGTTGTATATGCCTCTGCTGTTTTCTGTCCAGGTACCAAAGTCCATCCTATATCATAATAAATGGAAAGGGAACAAAAATCAGTCTAACAGTTGAACACTTTGATTTAGAGGCAATAGTAACATTAAGCTTACCCAACCACAAAAAAAGCATAACCATCCAAATGGTAGCTCTGACCAGTAGAACCATTGTTTTGGAATATTATTTCCAGTAACCTAGTTATAAACAGATATCCAGTAATAAAATTAACCCGAAAAGTAAATACATGTTTGGAATTGTCATAAAACAGCCAGCAAAGCAGAAATAGTTGTATCCGTTACTATACGAAGAAAAACAAGACACCTATCAGATGCAGAACAACTATTCACGCCCCAAATGGACTACTTAAGAGTAATTTGTGTGATAAACTATTAGTTAATGACTTCAACTCGTTGAATAAATTATATACTACCATTAGAACAAATTGATGTTCGAAGTACTTATGAAATTATGACAATGAGAGTTCAAGACAAGATTCATATGAATGATACACCTGTCATACATAATTACGTATGTACAGAGATCACAGGTATAAAATTAAGGCAAAAATACCTAAATGGCACATTTGCCAATTTTAATTACCTAAATGGCACGTTCTTGAACTTATTGCCCAAAATGGCACATTTCTGGAGCAATGCGTCCCCTTCCGGGACGCATTGCTCTCCCGCGAGCCAATGCGTCCCGGTGGGGGACGTATTGGTCCCACAGGAGGGCAATGCGTCCCGAGCCGTGACGCATTGCTCTGTTGTGGGACCAATGCGTCCCCCGCCGGGACGCATTGCCACGCGGCAGAGCAACCCCACGGGAGTGCAATGCGTCCCGAACCGGGACACATTGCCCTTTGTGGGACCAATGCGTCGCGCCCCGGGACGCGCCCAACGGCTAGAATTTGCCACGCGGGCAATGCGTCCGGGACGGGGACGCATTGCTCCCAGGCCAACGACTATGTTACCGTTGGGCCGCCGCGCGGCGGTCCACGTGGGCGCAATGCGTCCCCAACCGGGACGCATTGCTCCCCTATATATATTGGTCAAAAACAGCCCCCCAAACTCACACCATTCTTCATTTCCTTCATCTAGCTCTATACTCCCATTGCTCTGGAGCTTCTTCTCGGATTTCTATTGCTTTGGGTGCTTTCTAGCTTATTTCGGACGATCTTGGAGCTGATATCTGCTACTGCTCGGAGACTACTTGGAGCTTCTTCTTTCTCTTCTTCTATTCTTCGATTGTCAACAGATAACTCTCCATTTCAGGTATTTGTTCTACCAAAATTTTAATTTTCAAAATATGAACTTAACTTTAGTACGAAATATTACAACTAAAATAAATGTATTGTTACTCTTTAATTGTACATTACTGAAATAATGATGTAGAAAATGACAATTGAAGGCTACTTAATACCTGAAAATGTATTGTTCGAAATTGCAAAATTGTTATTTTGAAATGTTAGTGTTACTAAAAAATTAGCAAAATTGTTGTTATGAAATGTTAGTTAATTTTACTGAAAAAAATAGCAAAATTGTTGTTCTTAATTGTTGTTCACTGTTAATGTTATAGAAAAAGTAGTCCAATAAATTTAATTCCAAATTGATGTCACTGCTCTAAAATATTAATTTATGTTGATATAATGTCATAAAATATGAATTTCTTTCTGATGTTAATATAATATTCTAAAATATAGGAACATGGCATCTAGTTCAAATTCATGAATTGTGAAGATGCGATATGATGGGCAATTTCTCTCTGATGGGTCTTATTCTAGTCGATCTGTTAGACCCATAAAAATTTCACTTATTAATACCCTATCTGAACTAAAATCATATATCTATACAACACTTGACATCAATCCCAACCACTTCTCTATCAAAATATCCTATCTTTTCCCTGGAGAAAATCATATGCTCATACAAGTTGATGATGATGATGCATACAGAACCTTGTTATCACTTTCAGCTGATGCCTATATTGATGTGTTTCTTGAAAAAATATCTATCCACCAACAACCTTATTTAATGAGTCTATTGAATCAATTTCAATCTCAATTCTCTCGGAGTCAACCACCTCAATTATCTCAAAGTCATTTAACTACTGAATGGAGTCAACCACCTCAATTCAGTCTTACACTTCAATTCAGTCTTAGCAATTTAACAGCTGAGTGGAGTGAACCACCTCAATTTTCTCAAAATCTAACTACTGAGAATATTGGTGTTGAGGTTGAGGGAGATAATGATTGTGATCATGAAGGTGATAATGATAGTGATCATGAAGGTGATAACAATAGTGACATTGAAGGTGGTAATAACAGTGAACCACCTGAGGATGAGTCATTGACTGAAACCGATGTTGAGCACACACATCCATTCCCTGACTCTATTGTAGCATTGAGTCATATTCCATCCATATTTGACAACCAATGGCCCCAACATGAACACATTGATTCCAACTATGAAGCTTTTCAAGATGATGACTGGGTGGAAGATTTTTGTCATGAATTTCGTCTCGATTACAATCCTTCCAGTGCTGTTATATATGAGGGTGCTTTATTTGCATCTAAAGTTGTACTGGTTGAGACACTCCAAAAATGGTCGGTACAAAAGAATGTCCAGTACCGTACATTACGCTCAAATAATCGTCATCTTAAACTTGCTTGTATCCATGATGAACGATGTCCTTGGAGATTGACCGCTTGCCAGTCCAAAAAAGCAGGTGGCATGTGGAAGATAAAACGTTGTAAAGAAGGCCACAATTGTGAAATAACTGTTATGAATCATGATCATCACCAAGTCACATCATCTTATATTTCTCGAATGATAATGCCAATCCTAGTATCACGACTGGATATGTCGACACGAGAAATTCGTGACAAGGTGAATGCTGAACTAAGGCTCAATATATCTTACAAGAAGGCATATCTAGCGAGGAGGAAGGCTGTTTGTAAAATATTTGGAGACTGGGAATCATCATATCATAGTTTGTTGCCGTTCCTAATTTCTCTCACACAATATATTCCAAGAACTATATATGCCCACCTTATTGATGATTATATCCTTCAAACTGAAGGCACTCGTAGATTCAAGCGGGTGTTTTGGGCATTTGGTCCAGCTGTGAGGGGTTGGGCCTATTGTAGGCCTGTTCTTACTGTTGATGGCACATTTTTAACAGGAAAATATACTGGCATACTTCTCCTTGCATGTGGCATAGATGCTGATAATGGTCTATTTCCACTTGCTTTTGCTGTTGTCGAGAAAGAAAATAAGGACTCCTGGGAGTGGTTCTTTGGTTCTCTACAAACTTGTATTCCAATCATTCCACGACGTACAGACTTGTGTATTATTTCTGATCGAATGAGTGGGATTTTTCCAGCCCTTCAATCAAAATTTCATTGGGCTCAACATCGTTATTGTCTTCAACATCTTCGGGAGAACTTCCATAAGCAGTTCAAGTCCAAGGAGTTGAGGGACCTTATGTGGAAGGTGGGATCCACAACTGATACACATGAATTTGATCGTCATATGGCTGTTATAGAAACCATAGAACCAGCAGCGAAGTCATATTTATTGGGCCAAAATCCAGTACATTAGGCTCTCGCATATGACAGAGGTTGCAAGTATGGGTCATTGACTACCAATCATGTTGAAGGCTGTAATGGAGTCTTAAAAGGTGTTAGAGGTTTGCCAATACAAGCGTTAATTGTTGCCACATACTATCGCTCTGTGACCATGTGGCTGTGCAGGCGTAATCTCGCAAATAAACGTGCACAACATGGATTTCATTGGCCCTTTAAGGTTCATGATAAGCTTTATAATGTTCGAGAGGATGCAAAAAAATTGACAATACACATCCGTGTGAACAATGATGAATGGCTTGTTGGTGACATGGATGGATATAAATTTCAAGTAATAGTGCGTCCAAATGGTGGTAGTGAATGCAGCTGTGGTTTTCCACAACAATGGCATTTTCCATGCTCTCATGTTTGGGTAGCTGCAGAATCTGTCAATTGGGATCTTGATGCACTCGTGAGTGCATATTATACAAATGAGGCTTATCTATATGCGTACAGAACTGAATTTCGTGGCATTCCCGACAAGAGGTATTGGCCTCAATTTGATGAAAGTAGAGGTATTTATCCCTTATTACCCCCTAGGAAACAAAGGCAAGCTGGAAGACCAAAGAAAAAGAGAAGGCATTCAACTATGGATGTTGATCCAAATCAGTATACATATCACTGTCATAAGTGTGGCAGAAAGGGTCATAATAGACGCACTTGTCCTAATGTCATATGATGGCTTATCTAATGTAATGTTTTCAATTTCAATTTACTCAAGTCATGTAATATTTGCAGTTTCAATTTAACTAAAGTCATGTAATGTTTGCAATTTCACTAAAGTCATGTAATGTTTGTAATTTCAATTTCTATAGATGGCTCATCGAAGGACATGGACATTTCACATGTCCGTAGAGTTAATCCAAATAATAGCTACGAAGTGCCTACAGGGAAAAATGGCTCATCAAACTCTATAGGATGATGACTGGAATGATGTACCAGATTTGTTGCACAACAAGTTAGGATTTATAGTGACAAAAGAACAAGCAAAATTTCATTGGCAATTTTTAAAGCAAATGTTTCACATGTATGAAGAACTTCTTGAGCTACCTGGTTGGTATTGGGATCACATAAAACAGAAAGCAATGCCAATCAACAAACAAGTAAAAAACCAGTTAGCTGTATCACATCCAGAGATACATCGAGTGGTACATCAAGTGTGGCCATTTTATGAACCTCTAGATGAGATACTGAATCAAATGCAGTAATTTCATGTAGTTCATGTTGTATTTTTATATTGTTTTTTAATGTAATTCATGTTGTTCATGTTGTAATTTCATCTTATCTAATGAAGAATCTTGACAATCTTAAATGTTGTACACTATTTGCACTTTTCATGTAATGTAATTTTTGCACTTTTCATTTAATGAAATATTTTCACTTTTCATAGATATGGCTCCTAGACAAGAAACCTACCGACTCTCCCAGCACCACATTATGTTGGCACAATGGCCTATTATTGACCAGGATGTTTTAGACAATATTTCCATAGCTGGTTTTGGGCTTGTTCATAGGCTACCATGTATCCACCTTGACCCTTTAGTTAACAGGTGGGACAACTCTAGCAATACTTTTAGGCTTCCCCCTTTTGAGATGAGTGTCACTCTTCAGGATGTTGCAGTTCTTTTAGGCCTGAGGATTGATGGCCCACCGGTTATAGCTTCATATCCTTTAGGTGTAAATGAGGGGCAATTTTCTTCATGGACTCACCTTTGTGAGAATTTCTTAGGAGATGCACCAGATGGGATGCCTAAGGGGCATATCTCCTTGATTTGGTTGCGTGAGACCTTCAAGGATATGGATCTGACCGCGGGTGATGAAGAACAACAAGTAGAAATGAGGACAAGGTATACTAGGGCATATCTCTTATATTTCTTAGGTAGTTACCTTATCCCAGATAGTACAGGGGATAGAGTTCATGTTAGGTATCTCCCTCTTGTGTCCGATTTTGCACGTTGTGGCACTCTATCTTGGGGTGCTGCAACTCTAGCTTTCTTATATAGGGAGTTGTATAAGGCAACCACCCGGTCTAGGAGAACAGCCCATCTATCAGGTTGTGTGTGCCTATTACAGTTGTGGTGTTGGGAGAGGTTGGGAATTGGACACCCAGGTATAATTAGAATGCGCTGGAATGATTGGCCAGAAGATGTTCCCTTGGGCTACAGGTTAAAGATCAACACAATTAACTTTTTTATTTGTCTAAATATTATGTAGTGTTTATCTAAATTTAGTTTCTCAATTTAATAGGTGGCCTACCTTTGTCCAAAGGAGTCAAACTATCAGGGGAACAATTCAATTTTACGATTCAGCATTTGACCAGATTTTGCCCTCACAGGTATAACTTACTTACCTCTGTTGTTTGAAATGTTTTATTTATTTACAATTTACTCCTTTTTATATGATACACGTTGTTTATATGAATAACAGATAGAGTTGACTCCTTACACTGCTGAGGTTCTCGAGAGATTGCCTGTCATTTGTAGAGATGGTAGTGATATTTGGTTGGCACGAGTGCCTCTGTTGTGCTACACAATAGTGGAGTGGCACTTTCCCGACAGAGTACTTGGACAGTTCGGCTTTGTTCAAGTACAACCTACTCTTGTGCTGCCGAAGCTTAGCCGGATAGATGGGAGGGGTCATGCAGCTGAGGATTGGATGCTTCATTATAGGCATGAGGTGCAGATGTGGAACAAAAGACGTGAGAGCTTAGTTCCCGCTCCACCAGCTGATACAGTCTATAGTCCTCAGGGTCACTATGCATGGTATCATCCACAATACATTGTGCCCCCTCTAGCTATGCCTCCAAGCATATACTACCCGCAAAGTTATCGTCAACAGGAATTTGTGAGTATCATAATTATTTTCTTTTACAAATTATTATTATTTATCTTTGTTATTTGTAATATATGTAATTGGTCTTTATTATGTGTACATACTTTATTTTACAGGTACAAACACATGTGGCGATCCGAGCGGCAGTAGAGCACGCCCCTGCACAGATCAGAGACAGCATCTATACCATCCAGGGGAGTTACTTTGATAGTCTTCCCGACTATGCTCGGTCGTGGGATCCCATACCCACTCATACCACAGCCCCTGAGCCCACTCCTACTCCTACTCCTACTCCTACTCCTACTGTTGAGCCCACTCCCACTCCCACTTCTCAGTTCATGTCATGGGGACCGACAAGGCCATATTTTTCAGGAGCTGCTTCATATTCCTCATTCATCACCCCACCTCAACCACCATCATACCATGGAGCAAGTTCTTCTTCTGCTCCATACACTCCATTCCCACCAGCAATTATTCCCGAGAGCCGACCACCATCTTATGTCACATATTCACCTACTCCGTTTGATTTCTCAGGATGCACCCCACCTGATGCATCCTATCATGGTTTTCCTAGACCCCTCCCCCCACCTCCACCTTTTCATTTCTTCCCTGATGCTCGCCAGCAGCCTCCTACACAGTTGTCCCCAGTTCAGCAGTCTCCAGATGACATCGGTACAGAGGATCCTGATGTAGAGGGACGTGGGCGAGGACGTCGTGGGCGAGGACGACATACTTAGTTTTTTATATATTGTACAGTTTTGTATGTATGCCTTTGTGAGGACATCTATTGTATGTGGATCTATCATATTATGATATGACATTGGTTCATTTTGGATCATGTTGTTGTGGATCTATCATATTGTTCTGTTGTGTATTATTTTCTCGTCATGTTGGTTCATGTTTTAACCTTGTTTTTAATTGCTATCTCATTTATTTGGATTAAGTTCGTATTATATAATCAATTAGGAACCAACCAATGTTGGTTGCAATATACTCATATATTCCATATGCATGTTACGACCTATTGAAATTGACAAATTTATAATAATTGAGTATATTATAGACATCCAAATACAAGTGAACGAATTATAAATGTATAAATATAATCAATATTGTTAATTTACATATCAATAACATATCAGTGATTGCAAAAAATGATTAAAAAAACCAATGCGTCCTGCATGGGGACGCATTGCTCCAATGCGTCCTGCATGGAGACTCATTGAGCAATGTGTCCCATCTGGAGACGCATTGGTCCCACACAAGGGCAATGCGTCCCAAGCCGTGACGCATTGCAGTCCTGTGGGGTCAATGCGTCCCTTTCCGGGACGCATTGCTCTCCCGCGTGGCAATGCGTCCCGGCGGGGGACGCATTGGTCCCACAACAGAGCAATGTGTCACGGCTCGGGACGCATTGCCCTCCTGTGGGATCAATGCGTCCCCCACCGGGACGCATTGCCTCGCGGGAGAGCAATGCGTCCCAACAGGGGACGTATTGCTCCAAAATGTGCCATTTTGGGCAATAAGTTCAAGAACATGCCATTTAGGTAATTAAAATTGGCAAATGTGCCATTTAGGTATTTTTGCCTAAAAGTAATTGCTTTCACACAACGGATGTTCAATATCTTCACGGCCGCATCAGATGTTCCACACCTCTTTTCATGACCTCTGCTTATTCGAAGCCGATACAAGAAGCCAATGTGCATGCATGCATGTTTTGCCAACTTACAGAAGGACCCGAGGTGACTACTGGCAGTATCAGGTAAAATGAAATACCGTCAGTTGCACCTACTGGCCAAGGTTCCCAAGAAGCCGATCGACTGCGGCGTGGACGTTGCCTCCAGTAGCCCGTAATGCTCGAATGTTAGCCTTATTAGACCCAGCAACTAGCAGCTCCGAAAATCCAGAAAGCAGTTGCAACGGCGTGCAACAACCAGAGCCTACGTGTGCTTCCGAAGGCCAAGCCTCGTCTACACGTACGACCAACAACTGCAGTGAAATCGGAACGACTCCCAGACGTGGTGATTTAGATCCACATTAATAGGACCCAGCTGAACTGAATGGCGCGGCCATTGCTATGTATTTTGTCTATATAAACTAGTCATTACTGTACTGTAAAATATGCGTTGAATACAATACGACTTCAATCTCTAACAAGCCTGAACGTCAACAAAGCCCATATCCTGAAGCTGAGACAGCTGGCTGGCATAAAGTTCCTCTAGTGGAACTGCAAAACTCACAGATGACAACATTTGAGCAAGGAAGAAAAGAAAAAATCATGCAACGGTGCAATAAAAACGTATACAAGCACTGACTGTTTGACGTATTTGGGACACCTAGACCGCCACCACCACCAAGATCAGCAAACATGTTCATTAATTGATCAAGGCCCATGTTGTTAAATGATCCTAAGGAAACATTCAGTAAGATCAAGATAAAGCGGCAAATAAAAAGTTTAGCCATCCTCTAAATTCTATAAACTCATCAGCCCAGACAAATTACAATCCATTAAAGGGCTATATATTACCTATTCCAGCAGCACCTGCCTGGTTTTGATCCCTGTAGCAGATGAGCACACATCAGTATACGAAATTGCTACCGAGTAGTAGTTTACAGAGGTTACAGAAGACGACAACATCAACCATAACAAATTAACAGGCCAATCGACTTTAGCCTTTACAGCAAACAAGAAACTATTAAAGAGATTACCATAGTGCAATACTGTAGAGAGAAAATGACACCTAATCCAGAAATGAGTATACTTACTGCCCTGGAGGCCGAAGACCAAGGGATGCAAGTGACTGCTGCAGAGTAAATAGTTGCTGCAATTTAAAGGGCAAAATAATTACAACAGACTAGAATACACTCCAGCATATGAAATTCAAGGTGAAGAAAACATACACGCAATGTATCAGGAGAAGAGAGCTGCTGAAGAAATTCTGGGTTTTGCATCATCTCTTGAAATTGAGGGTTTCCCTCCATCATGGTCCGCATTTCAGGATTTACGCTAAGAATCTATTAGATCAAAAGAATAATATATGACCAGTAGAATATTAATTGTGAACATACATGATAACCTCATTTTACAGACCTGGTTCACATACTGGGGGTTTGAAAGAAGACTTTGCATCATTTGTGACATGGCTGGGTTTTGCAACACCTGATTAAAGAGGGAAGGGTCTTGCATGTTCCTCTGCAAATCAGGCAAACCAAGACCACCCAGACCAGCGAGACTGGGAGGCCTCACATCTGCTGTAGGAGTTGGTCTTCCATTGGTTGTTTGACCACCAACTACTCAAAAAACAAAACATGAAAACAGTACAATACATTAAACTTTTCAACGATAGGTATAACTTGACAACTTTAGCAGACGCCAAAAAGTCAATTGGAATTATGTTACCAGCATTGTTACTCCAAGGATTGGGAAGAGGATTCATGTTAGGTGCAGGGGATGTTGGAGCTGTTTCTGAACCTACTGCAGGATTTGTTGACAAGTCTCTTGCCTGGGTAGCACCGGCTCCCTGGTTCCCTGCAAGTCCTAAATTTGACCCAGTTTCTCCGGCCATTGTGGTAGCATTTAAAAGAGGTTCTTGAACATTCTCATACATGCGTCTTAGCATATTGAACCCTTCAGGTGATGATTCAATGTTACTCATAGCTCTGTCAGTGTTGCGCATCATCTCTCTCGTCAGCTCAGGATTTCTTGTAGCTTCTAGGGTCTGGTGTAGGATGCTAGAATAATTAAGAATGTGTGCAAGCTCGGGGTTCCGATCAATAATTTCACGCATTTGAGGATTGCTCATGATCAAATTCCACATCAGCTCTGGGTTATTCATAAGATTCTGGACAAATGGCATATTCATCATTTCCCTCATCATATTAGGGTTTTGGCTGATTTGTCGTTGCATCTGATCAAAATCCGGTAATCCAGAACCAAATAAATTGGAAGCCCCTCCACCGCCAAGAGCCCCTAAACCTGGAAACAAGGAGCCTCCAAATCCGGTATTGCCCAGATTTCTACCTTGGTTGTTTAAACCGCCTGTTTCGCCATCTGGGAGAGTAGTGCCAGGGGTTCTCAAATTTCCCGGATTTGCTGCTGCAGGGGCACTAGATGGTGGAGATGGTGCAGCACCACGGACCAAGTGAATTGTATGCTCTGATTCCACGCCTACAGAGAGCAAGACAAGAATTGAGATCAAATATATCTACCATTAATAATAGAGGTGTCCAACTTAGGAAGCCTATTCATCATCTGCTTAGGGAAGTCCAGCTTGAATACTCCAGGGACATTAAATTGCTGCGCTAGCTTTAGAGGTGTAGTGGGGGCAAGATATGAAATCCCATTTAATGTTGCTCTTCTTTTCCCATTAATAAGCTCTGGGGGCCTACTTAGTATAACATAAACATCAGTCACTGTAATTTGACCATATTTGAAGGATCCCTGTGGATTTGGTCGAGCTGCTCCAGCGGAAACATTCCATTTGATAAACATAAACAAAATTACAGAGCAACCCTGTTTCAAACAGATTTTCTCATAAACCAATCCAACAAAAAGTTCGGGAGTGACAAACAAGTACGCTAAAATGATGCATGGAAGAAAGTACAGACAAGTTCGCAGCATACCTAATCGACCTAGCTTGGTTCATGGATGAATATGGGTCTCCCTCATTGGGGCCATCAGGAAGCGGCCCAGAAGCAGAGCCCTGCGAGTTGCTATAGTGATGCCGTTGTTGAAATCGAGGATGCCGTTGAGCTTCATGTTTGATAGAGTAGCTGGACTTCTTAGCAACACAAGGGAACTCGGTATATGTGATGTGGCTCCTTAATTCTTGAAGTATTGATACTTCAGTGGTGATCAAACCCATATACTCGATGGGTATTTATAGTGGAAGCTAGCTCGGTAGAATGTAACACAATCAATAATTTGCCAGCTGCAGTTTGCCTGGACTGATATATGATCCGCGAAGCTTGCTTCACCCACGTGAACTGATGACAGTACCTCAGCAGCACTCAACAGTCTTAGTTATTCTAAAAGACGGATTTACAGTTAGCGCCTTGAAATCTTAGTTGATTAGACGAAACTGAATGAGCAGAAGAGAGATGAGAACGTGCCATGTAAGTAGAGCTAATTGTATGGCAACCAAGGTGCTTAATCAGAAACAAGCATGTCCACAAATAAGCAGCTTTTCCTGCAAGAAGCTCACTAGAGGCGCCGTTAGGGATTCTTATCTGTTCATATGAGAAAAGTTGCATGTAGTCAGGCAACATCGATGGCTGGTATACCTTCAGAAACAACGTTATATCAATATACTACCTAATTTATGCACTTGAAGATTAATAAAGGACTAATGAACAAAGAGGTTTCCACAGCTGCGCGCTATATATACTGTTTGCATAAGTTGCTGACATAATTGCAAACATAAACTGCTCACATGCTGTCATGTCGATTTAGAACGTTAGAACTGCGTAAAATAATTAGAATTGTAAATGTCTCCATTTTTTTACCTAATTTTCAAATCGTGAACATGATAAAGATTTTCAGAAACTCAGAATCACCGAGTATAGCTGCAGCACCACGACATACCAATATACTGCATAATATAAGTATGACAAAACGAGTTATAATTTATAAATGGCAAATGGTTAATGTTATAGACATAAACTGTTGGTTTTGATTTAGAATATTCATCGAGAAATGCATTTTATAGGCTAAAAGAATTGTCAATATCTGATGTGAATGTGGAAGAAGAACGACATCAGATGTAATGCAGAAAAATTGAATGCAGTATGAACTGATCATCAACAAAAATAGATATATAATTTATTGATTTGTATCTATTTCTGAATCATAAATAAGGATAAGGCTTCAGAAAGAAAGAATGACTCGACGACGGATATAAAATTATTGATTTTCTGAGACCATGTCTTACATCCATAGCCTCGAATTCTATGCGGAAGCCACAAATTACTTACGTTGTGGAAAGCCTTTAAGAACAATTCCCGATTGACTTTATCTGCATTGAGTTTCTTAATTACCTGTACAAAACAAAGTATTTTTTTACGTATGTACAGAACGTAAGAAATGGCTGGTAAAGAAAGCAAGAAATACATTTTGATGGATTCAACTTGCCTAAAAAGTAGACGTATTTAAGTCAATTGAAGCCAAATCAATCAAAGGATTCGCCATTAATTCCCCCACCCTAACTGTGGGTCTCCCAACCACATACATAATTAAAATAAAACAAACAAAGACATATAACATGATTAACTTTTGTTCTACATATATGACACATAAAAAAATATAGATATTTTCATTTCATGCAAACTGTACACAGAAGTTCTAGAAATGTAAAAAATAAATTAAATGGTACCGAGAACAAATTACTAAAATCTATCTATACATTATCTAAATGAATAGGAAATAAAGTGTTTTGTGTAAACAAAATACAAAGAAAAAATTAGATATGAAAAAGTCTTCCTAAGAAACTAATAACTAAATCTAGAACTCTAATGGGAAGTAGATCATTAATTTCTAATCACTCAGTTGATCCGTGCTTTCTGGTGGAGTGGATGATTGTAGAATGCGTGAAGACCGACCCTACAAAAGAAAAAAATGTATTAGGGAGGACCCACGACCCATATCATGACAATGTATGCTCACAACAAGTCTGTAAGAATGAATTTGTGAGGAGTCACAACCCATATCATGATGTTGTCCTCTCACATCATGTCCCCAAAAATGCTTTTAGGAAGAACTATGGCTCATCTCATGAAAGTGTCCTCTCATAACAAGTCTCTGAAAATGTATTTGGGAGGTGCTTGGGCCCATATCATGAGAAATGTCATCTCATAGCAAGTCTTTAACAATTCATTTAGGAGGATCCACAACCTATATCATGGCATTGAGATCTTACAACAACTCCTTAAAAATGCATTAAGGAGGATCTAGTGCCCATATCTTGACAGTGTCGTTTCACAACAAATCTTTACAAATGCATTTGGCTAGATTTGGTACCCATATCACCACAATGTCCTCTCACAATAAGTCCCTAAAAATGAATTTGGGAGGTATCATGGCCCATATCATGATAGTATCATCTAACAACAAGTCCCTCAAAATGCATTTGGGATGAGCTAAGACCCATATTATGAAAGTGATGTCTCACAACAAGTCCCTAAAATTGAATTTGTGAGGGGTCAGGGCTCATATCATGATGTTTTATTCTCACAAAAAGTCCCTAAAATTCTTTTGAGAGGATTCATTGCCCATGTCATGAAAGTGTCCTCTCACAGCAAGTCTCTGAAAATACAAGTCTCTATGAAGAGAGAAAAGGGGAAGAAAAAAGGAAGTCTTGCTATGAAGTTGGACATGTCCAAAGCATACGACATGGTGGAGTGGAGTTTCCTTGATGTGGTGATGGAGAAGATGGGTTTTGGGATGAAGTGGAGGAGTAAAGTCAAAGATTGCATCACATTTGTCCAGCACACTTTTTCTATAAACGGGGATCGGACCAAAAGCACAAAGCCTGCACGTGGACTTCGCTAGGGTGACCCTCTATCCCATATCATGAGAATGTCCTCTTGTAGCATGTGGATGGAGGCGTTTATGGGAGGATCTATGACCAATATCATGTCAGTGTGCTCTCATAGCAAGTCCCTAAAAATAACCTTTTGAGGAGCCATGACCCATATCATGATGGTGTCCTCTCACGGGAAGATCCCAAAAATGCATTTTGGAGGAACCACATCACATACCATGAGAATGTCCTCTCCCAACATGTCATTGTAATTGCATTTGGGAGGATATGTGACCACTATCATGATAGTGTGCTCTCACATTAAGCCCCTGAAAATAATTTTCTGAGGAGTCAGTGCCCATATCATGATGGTGTCGTCTCACAACGTCACTTAATATGTTTCATATGATTGCTTAAAAGATTACATAAAAGCTCTCACAGAAGCGCAAGCAACAAACTGGGTTGCCAATCCTTGTTGGATGGCAAAACCCAAGGACCCAAAACAATGCCAGGCATTAACTCCACAAAACAATGCCAAGCATTAGCTATGTGATCTAAGCCTGAAGAGAGTCTGAAGCGGCGAGCGGATTCAGCAGGAAAGGCGACTATTTTTCATGTTGTGCTTGAGAGGTTTCTGTTGCAAACTCTAATCGTGAGAGGAAATTATCACCGACGGAGAATAGGGCATGGAGAGGGAAATTGAAATGAGAAGATTAAGGAAGTCGTAAGTCAAGGTAAGCTGATAATTTTAGCGCTTATCAGTTTTCAGACGCGGGTGATTTAGGGGTTAGAGGGATTAAGTGGAGGGAAAGATTGTTACGCGAGTGATTTAGGGGGTCAGAGGGATTAAGTGGAGGGAAAGGTTGTTACGTGTTAATGCATAGGCCATTATAACACCAAATTATTTGATTAGTAAAATCCGGTTGGGCAAAGTATTCCAAAATCGGCGTCCGACGTCCGAAAATTCTGCATAATACCTTTTCGGAAAGGAAAACAAGCCAATAAACGCAAGTCGCGGCTATGCCGCAAGGTATACCCTCAAAACGGGATTTGAGCCTGTTTCAGCCCCGAAAATAGTCATTCTATATTTTTAGCAATTTCCTTTTTAATTTTAATTATATTTTAGGAAAATAGATGCAATAGGGTTAGTGTCAGAGTTTTCCCTACATGTATAAATACACCTCAGTTGTAGCCATCAAGGCATATCTTATCTTTTAATCAAATTCTTGAATATACTTTTGGGAGGAGACAGGGCACATATCATGACAATTTTGAGAGGTGCCATGACCCATATCTCACAATGCAACATCACGACTGTCTCCATGACGCACGTCGTGACCGCGATAGAATGTGATATAACAACATTAAAGTAAGGTGTCATGACTAGTGTTACACATAGGCTTCACAACCCACCCTCACAACACGACATTGTGAGTACATCAATCACAGTATCATGATCAGACCAAAATGAAGTGTCACATCTAGAAGTAGAACGGACCATCACGATTGAAACAAGGCTAACCATCAACCCCAAAACCATCCCAAGTCCTTGAAATATATTTGGGAGGTGCCATGGAACATATGATGATAATGTCATCTCACAGTAAGTCCTTAAAAATGCATCTAGGAGGTGTCAGGTCCCATATCTAGAAAGTCCATCAAAATGTATTTGGGAGGTGTCAAGGCCCATAGCATGACAAATATTATCTCACATCACGTCTCTAAAAATGCATTTGGGAGGTTCCATGACCCATACTGTGATATTGTTCTTTCACAACATGTCCCTTCAAATGCATTAAGAAGGATACATGGCCCATATATTGGCAGTGCTCTCTCATAATAAGTCCATGAAAATGCATTTCGGTGAAGTTTGGGCCCATATCATGACAATGTCCTCTCACACCAAGTCCTTGAAAATACATTTGGGAGGTTTCATGGCGCATATGATGACAATGTCATCCCACATTAAGTCCTTAAAAATGCATTTGGAAGGTGTTAGGTCCCATATCATGACAACGTCCTCTCACAACAAGACCATGAAAATGCATTTGGGAGGTGTCAAGGACCTAGATCATGATAATGTCATCTCACAGTAAGTCCCTAAAAGATATATTTGTCCTCTCATAATAAGTTGGAGGAGTCGGGGCCCTTATATTGATAGTGTCCTCTCATAATAATTCCTTAAAAATACATTTGGGTGAAGTTTGGGGCCATTTCATGACAATGTCCTCTCACATCAAGTCCTTGAAAATACATTTGGGAGGTGTCATCGCTCATATAATTACAATGTCGTCTCACAGTAAGTCCTTAAAAATACATTTAGGAGGTGTCATCGCTCATATGATGACAATGTTGTCTCACAGTAAGTCCTTAAAAATACATTTGGGTGGTGTCAGGTCCCATATCATGACAACGTCCTCTCACAACAAGACCATGAAAATGCATTTGGGAGGTGTCAGGGACCTAGATCATGATAATGTCCTTTCATAACATGCATCTTCAAATGCATTAAGGAGAAGCCAAGGCCCATATATTGACAACGTCCTCTCACAATAAGTACCTGAAAATGTATTTTGGTGAAGTTTGGGCCCATATTATCACAACGTCCTCTCATTCCAAGTCCTTAAAAATACATTTGGGAGGTTCCATGGATCATATGATCACAATGTTATCTCACAGTAAGTCCTTAAAAATGCATTTGGGAGGTGTTAGGTCCCATATCATGACAACGCCCTCTCACAATAAGTCTATAAAAATGCATTTGGGAGGTGTCAGGGCCCATATCATGACAACATCCTCTGATAACAAGTCCATAAAAATGAATTTGGGAGGTGTCAGGGCCCATATCATGACAAATGTTATCTCACATCAAGTCCTAAAAATGCATTTGGGAGGTGTCATATCGTGATTGTGTTCTTTCACAACCTGTCCCTTCAAATGCATTAAGGAGGATACATGGCCCATATATTGGCAGTGTCCTCTCATAATAAGTCCCTAAAAATACGTTTCGGTGAAGTTTGGGCCCATATCATGACAATATCCTCTCATGGAAAGTCCTTGAAAATACATTTGGGAGCTTCCATGGCGCATATGATCACAATGTCATCTCACAGTAAGTTCTTAAAAATGCATTTGGGAGGTGTTAGGTCCAATATTATGACAACGTCCACAACAAGTCCATGAAAATGCATTTGGGATGTGTTAGGGTCCTTATCATGACAAATGTTATCTCACATCAACTTCCAAAAATGCAATTGGTAGGTTCTATGACCCAGATCATGATAATGTCCTTTTTCAACATGTCTCTTCAAATGCATTAAGGAGAAGCCATGGCCCATATATTGACAACGTCCTCTCATAATAAGTACCTGAAAATGCATTTTGGTGAAGTTTGGGCCCATATCATCACAACGTCCTCTCACGCCAAGTCCTTGAAAATACATTTGGGAGATGCCATGGAGCATATGATCACAATTTTATCTCACAGTAAGTCCTTACAAATGCATTTGGGAGGTGTTAGGTCCCATATCACGACAACTTCCTCTCACAAAAAGTCTATAAAAATGCATTTGAGAGGTGTCAAGGCCCGTATCATGACAACATCCTCTCATAACAAGTCCATAAAAATGAATTTGGGAGGTGTCAGGGCCTATATCAAGACAAATGTTATCTCACATAAAGTCCTTAAAAATGCATTTGGGAGGTGCCATGAACCATTTCTCACAATGCAACATCATGACTATCTCCACAATGCACGTTGTGACCGCGATAGAACATGATAAAACATACACTCCAATTCCTCCTAGAAGATAAGTGTCATCAAACATCTTAAAGCAACTCCATGAATATGACAGTGTCCTCTCACGTTAACTCACAAAAATTGCATTTGGGATGAATATTGTGACAGTTTCCTCTCACAACAAGTTTCAAGTGAAAATGGGAGGTGCCATGGAACATATGATGACAATGTCCTCTCAAGTTTGGACCTATATCATGACAATGTCCTCTCACGCCAAGTCCTTGAAAATACATTTTAGAGGTGCCATGGCACATATGATGATAATGTCATCTCATAGTAAGTTCTTAAAAATGC
This sequence comes from Alisma plantago-aquatica, assembly GCA_963693085.1. Lineage (NCBI taxonomy): Eukaryota > Viridiplantae > Streptophyta > Magnoliopsida > Alismatales > Alismataceae > Alisma > Alisma plantago-aquatica. Next base: position 936,564,595 of record OY856413.1, on the reverse strand, counting down.
ATTCGGTGAGTGGTAGGTCCCATATCATGACAATGTCCTATCACAACAAGTCCATGAAAATGCATTTGGGAGGTGTCAGGGCCCCTATCATAACAAATGTTATCTCACATCAAGTCCCTAAATATGTATTTGGGAGGTTCCATGACCCATATCATGAGAGTGTCCTTCATAACATATCCCTTCAAATGCATTATGGAGGATACATGGCCCATATCATGATATTGTCCTTCATAGCATGTCCCTTCAAATAAATAGAATCAAGGCCCATAATCCATTTCTACGAAGATCAAACAACAGTTTGGGCATCCCAACACAAGACCTAAGAAGAAGAAGCTCACACTTTGGGTCCTAGAGTGAGGACATGCGATCCATCATATCAAGGGTCTTCATCACACGTTTTTGGAGAAGTTCCTTCGCAAAGGATGCGTCTGTAGAAAATTGGGCCACCTAGACTCTTCACTCCACGCTCTGGATGAAAGATGTCAGTTGGAAATAAGCCCACATTCGAGCCTCATCTAGGGTCATCATATGGCCAAAAAATATGTCTTCTTAGTATTGAGATGAAGACCATACATAGAGCCTTGCTCCTAAATGAGGGATAGAGCCTTCGAAACAACCTCGGTGTCCCCCAATGAGAGGTACCATCATCAAGGTAGAAAGAAAGGAGCTCAAGTTGACATGCATACTTTTCCTATAAAATAAGAGGGTGGAGTCCCAAGGAAAAAAGTAGGGGGCCTAATGGGTCACCTTGTTGTACCCCAACAGAAGAGAAAAGAGGATCGCCATTATCCATATAGAGAGGAGATGGAGAGCTATAGAAAAACTCAACCCATCGTACAATAGAAGGGCAATGAAGACGAACCTCTCGAAATATGGTAGATCTATCAACCATGTTGAAGGCATTGTTGAAGTCAATAAGAGCCATGGTGACTGTAGTGTGGTGTTGTTGTTCATAGATAAGTCAAGTGACAACATGTAGAAGGGCCTCAACACCACCAGAAACACCAACACCATACTGATGATCCATAAGATAAGGGACAACATCAGAACTTACACCCTTTGTCGCAACTTTGGATACAAGGTGCTGCCAAATAGTACCCATAGCAATAGGTCGAATGCCATTGTCTGGTTTGAGAAAAGGAGTCAATGGAGCACTAGCAATGTAGGGAGCTAGGGAATCTGGACAACGACCAGTGAGCCAAAGATTCACCATAGTTGAAACTACATTAAAAATCATCTTTCACTGCAGTGGAAGCCCCACACATATAATCAATAAGATGTTGTGATCGTAGGCCATCACGTGCGCAAGCGGTCCCTTTCTTGAATGATAAAATGGCTTCTTCAATCATAAAGCAAGAAGCAACAAATGGAGAGCTAGAAATTTCAAACTGAGGTTGTACCAATGGCAGTGGAGGTTGAGGGTGTTTAGCTTCAAGATAAGAATAATTAGCAACTTTTGTGGGGGTAACACCACTAGAGGATAGAACACGGATGGAAGTAGAAAATTGGCTATCTTTGATCTTAGATTTGGCACATAAAATACAAGCTTCAAAAGAATGTTCTCTCCCGGTAGGACAACAATGAGCCAAAATCTGATCCAGGAGTTGTTGAATGCCATCAGGTCCTGAATTCCAAGTCTCCAAAGCCTTAAGGATCATAAGTTGTTGTAGAGAGATGCATTTTCGAGAAGACTGTTCTTGAGCAGAATTAGGGGAGAAGCGATACAAAACACATGCTGGAAGCAATAAAAGATGAATCCATGCATCAATAGAGCGTGGGAAAGAAGCCACCTAGAGAAAGCAAGCACAAAGAGTGCTGAAAAAGGGCAAATGACAAAGAAGAGGGATGCTCTTTACGGTAGGGACACCCATGTGGAAGACAAAATCTAGAAGATCTGTGTCGAGCTATAGTCGGTCAACAGGAAAAGGCGGTGGCTCAATACGCTGACGAGCTGACAGGGTGCAAGGAACAGAATCTGGAAAGCCAGAATTGATGGGAGCGGGCAAACCAACTATCACATCGAGTGATGTCTCACCAGGCTATCGAGGTAGAGTGGTAGTAACATCAGAGCCATAAGAAGCTTGATGAGGACATGCTTTAGACCATGGCACGATGCCAAGGCATACACCACACATCCAATGCTTGGAAGAACAAAGACCAAATACCAAGCTCTCCCAAACATCTGCATACTCCAACGCCTTACAGATTCCATCAACACGACTCAGTGAAGATAAATGAACAACCCGAAGATGATTACCAAAAATGTTAGCTGCTAACGGTTTTCTACGACATGTATGGAGGCTCCTAAAAGGACATGAAACTTGTGCAGCAGGTCCAACCATGCAGGATGTAGGCCCTGCGCCGTAAAGGACCACAAGAACGACCTCACAGCTGACAGTCATAATGTGTCATTTTCGATGTGGGAAAACTGAATTTTGCCATTAAAGAGAGCGGAACTGAGACATGGAGGGAACCCTCTCGTGTATGGTGGCCAGCAGGATAGTCCTTCCTACTGGGTTGACTAGTGCCAAGCCTGCTTAACACACAACTATAGCAAACCGTGTATGGGATACCGCCTCCGGGGAGCGATGCTAAACTCTATTGTATCGATCCTCGACGTGTTGAGACCATGGACGGCTAGGCACCAGGGACGCTCTGAGCACGTTCTTGCCCTAATCCCTTGCTGCTATGGGCGTGGTTGCCGAAAAAAGGGCAGCCACCACCGGTATGGCCAAGTCCAACAAAAGTTGATAAGTTGACTTGAAGTTATCGCCGAACCTTTCTGGTCACCTTCCGTCCGCATTCGGGAAACACTATGGTAAGTCAGATCTGGATACTATGGTGTGGGGGGAACAAGATGAGCAGAGAACCCCTGCCATCAAAGACACTGGGGTAGGTGCAATAATTAATCAGAGGTAGGTGTGAGCCAAACAGAATCGTCGTCGGTGCCCATGTCACGTGCTGCGGCTCGGTGCCGTCGCATCACATCATCGTCCATCGCACGGTGACCAAATAAGTGTTGATATATTCCAACAAAAATACACTCAGGAGGAGCCATGACACATTTCTTCTCATAAAAAGTCTCTTTCAATACATTTCTTAGGAATTGGGGCCCATATAGTGACAATGTCCACTCACAACAATTATCTAAAAATGCATATGTGAGGGTTGGGGCCCATATCACGAGAATTTCCTCTAACAACATGTCCCCCATAATGCATTTGTGAGAATTCAAAGACCATATCAAGACAATGTCCTCTCATAGTAATTCTGTAAAATTTCTAAGGTTAGGTGACATGAATTTATGTCATCTATAACTTTGGTGACACACATACATGTCACCTAAATGTTATGTCTCCTTGTATATTACACTTGACTCATATACATGTGTAAACCCCCATTAGAACATAGGTGATTCAAATGCATGTCACCTATAGTGTGTCACCCTTTCAAGTATGATAAAATGTCTGTCACCTATGTTGCACAGACTACACGTGACATACATACATGTCACCTAAAGTATGTCACCCTTTCAAATATACAAAAATGTATGTCATCTATTTTACGTAGACCTACACTGATTATAAGTCATGTACAAACATGTCACATAAAGTGCGTAGCTTTTACATGACTGTCATCTATACTATGTTTTTTGGTAGTGTTCCTTAATTGTACCTTAAACCAGGCGTATTACATGCATAGACCAGTCACGGGCCATCGTGTAGTGACGGACATCGGGGTCGAGATCATCTTGCCTATTTCTCTTCAGATATTGTTTTGTATCTGTCGACACAGAGATCCTAAGAAATTCACTGGTGCTTTGTAAAGCCCAGTGAGCTCCAACTGCTTTCTGGACTGTACTGAGTCTATTGACGTTGCGCCTTGTTCGGCTTCACCGGCGTGTTGCAGAAGTCTGACACTCCGACTTGGCCAATGCCTAGGTTCTGTATTTCAGTTTCCAGTGTAATTGCTATTTAACTTGGTATGAAGACGTCGCGTGATGGGTGGACGGATATGAGTTATGGTACACGGAGGAGTCTTGGCTCATGGCACGTAAGTGTTTGTGTTATCTGGTTATCAATTTTATTTTATATGTCATACTACAAGATTACAAGGAAATAGAAGGGAGGTGGGCAACAAGCTGCGCCGCCACCCCTTTTTGAATGACAAATCCAATCCTCCGAAACACCACATCCATAGATCTAGGAGTCATTACATTACTGTGCATAACTTTTTGAACTCTCTTAAGAAGCTCCACAGCCTCAGGTGCTAGGAACCCAAAAGTGTCAAAACCAAACGGGATAAAAATATATTGATTGTCGATACATGCCTTCTCATGTTTGACCACTTTAGTAGAAACGGCTTTACGGGTAGAATGTCCCACAGTAAAGTCACCACCCTTCAGACCAACCAATGAGGAAACTCCTGTTAGATCTACACATGCATGTTTTCCTCCAATCCAGCCAAAAATAAGAACATTTGCTGGCCTAAGTATCGACCTGCCCTCCTGAGGATCAGTCAAAAAGTTCACAGGAGCTTCCTTCTTAGCTGCAACTCCCGCATGTCTAAGAACGTCATAAAGAACGTCTCTTACAAGATCATGTCGATACTTGAAGCCTGGGAGCTCCCTACAATGAACTACATGCTCCCCAAAAGTGTCTAAGCAAGATTTGCAGCACACTGGGCATACCTCATCAATTAAACGAGTGGTGAGGCTTTGATCATTGTAGTGGAGGAGGATGTGTAGGAGTCTGTGTAGGAGTCCGTGGATTACCGGGATAGTAGAGGAGGGAAACGAGTAGTGGCTCTTAGTAGAGTAGAATAGTAGATGTTGATTTCCACCTTCATATAGGAACCGATAGTTGCTTCTTGGTTGGAACTGATGGTGATTCCTTTTTGGCAACCGATGATGATGACCAATGGTGGAAATTGATGGTCACACCTCAGGTCAGTTCCATACTCATTTATAAGCTCATCAATTGATGGTTCAATACCCTTCTCATATTATCAACCAATGATGTTAAACGGATTGTGATGTTGACCTTACCCATCGATGGTGAAACCTAGTACCACAAGCAATGGTAAACCTAGCTCCCGTATGTTTACTCTTTTAAACCTAAAATTGATGGTTCCTTAGTTAATTGATTCAAGGGTTGAACCTTTGCTTCAACCTAGGGTTTTGAATCGAGAAAATGATCCAATGATTAGAATTTTATGTTTCAACATGCAATGATTATGGTTGAGGCTTATAATGTATGGTTGTGATTCTAATGATGTAAAATCTATGGGTAATGCCCTTAACCTTGTGATCTTACATTTTCCCTCAAAGGAATATAATTGATAATCATAATAATGGGAAAGTATAACCCTAATAATGATGGTTACACATAACTAGCCCTCTTGAACGATTAATGTGATAATGGAATGATCTCTTGTTGATGCTAAAACTCTAGTATGCTATAGTCTGAGGGTTAAACCTTGTGTTATTCTTAGATCCATACTTGAGGATAGTATGGGATTCAATGGTGATACTTTTACCCTATGAATCCATGATCCGATGAGGATGCCATGAGTTAGGGTGTATCTATGAGTGTTGATGTAGACACAATAATACTTATCTTGTCGAACCTAATGCAAACAGTTGAAGATGGTTATTCATATGATAGTTTAGTGGTGTAATACTCTTCCTGATATGATTATAACCTTAATGTGTTAACTGGTGGTTATCATAGCCTCATGATGGATGCTCCCTTATGTTAAATATGTGCAATATGAGTATGATGGTGGTTAATAATACCTAGCTTCCTTGGTTGTTAATGTAATAAAAGAATGCTCTTAATGCAAAGATAACCCTACTATGTTATGCTATGAACGTCTTTTATCTCTTTAATGCAATATTGTGATGAGCTTATGTATCACATGTAAAGTGATGTTGAGCCTTATTATAAGGCATGGAAAGATAATGACGATCTTGGAGGGAATAGTTTGATGGTTTTAATGACCTCCGGGCATGGTTGATCCCTGAACGAGGTATAATACTCTTCATGATGTGGTATGGAATTGTGTACTATGGTGATATGATGGCAAGTGTGCACTCATGTGTGACAATGAATTGTACCATGTGGTGATTATGATCAAGCATTATGTCTCATACATTTTATATTTTCTGGAGTTGCTATATATCAATGCTTGATAGAATTTGAATTAGGGTTTGTATGTCAACTTTTTTGATGCAACCTTCATTCACCCAATTGGCATAACTAATCAAGTGGAACCCTAATCATGTAGTTGCCTTGTGCCATAGAACCATCTTCAGTGTCAGAACTTGCTAGATGGTGAAACAAGTATTCCTAAGGGAAACTACGAGTGCATACTGTTGAGTATATGAGGTGACAAGTTGAGTGTGTATCCTTGTCATCCTTACTTACATGTTATGGAGTATGGATGTGGTCATGCCTTGGATATTGTGATATTGTGATATTTGTAGAAGGCAATAATTTAACTACAGGATGCCTCTTATAGGAAGACCATGCATGAGCTGTTCTCTAGCGTCATGACTTGTATCAAGGTGGGCTAGTTACAAGACTATATGTCATTGTTGGCAGTTTGACAAATATGTCACTGCATTGTATATTTGTACTTACCAAGTATGGAGAAGATCCTGGAATCCGACTCTTCCTAGATCTTGTATGGAACTGAATAGTACTTCACAGTGGTTAGTTGGATTTGGGTGGTACGACTCAAATCCTCAAGGCTTAATAAAATATGTTCAACAGTTGTGTAGCATATCTGTTTAGGGTTATACACTTTGCTTCACATTGGATGATAACCCTTGTTTGTTCTCTTTACATTGAGATCATATTATAATGCATTAAAAGATAGTAGATATGATTATGCTATGGATATACTCATTTTATATAGATGTACATACACTAGCCATGTTTTAAGTTGATAGATAATACTACCACTGTTGGCTATGATTATGACATTAGTTATCACATGTTGTTAGCTATGCTTATATTGTTAGATATGCCTTTGTAATTAGATATTCCCATACTACTAGTTGTGCTTATGTTGTTAGCTCTACTTATACTGTAGATCTACTCAACCTATTAGACATGTCAATGTTGTAAGCTATTCTTATGCTACCTGACTTATTCATAATGATAGAGATGCTATGCTAATAGACTTGTTTATGATGCTAGTTATGCATATGCTACTAAATTTCTTATACTGTTAACAAGGTGAATGATGATAGTCAAGCTAATGATGATAATTGATATCTGCTCAGTTATGTATCTTGTTAATCATTACTTCTGCTGAGCTTATTTCTTATACATGTTTAATCTTCTTAAATTGTTTAATTACTTAAATTGTTATAATCAATAAGTATTGTTGGAGGTTATATCTCTTGCTGGGATATGGGTCTCACCCTTGTGGTTTGCCATACCTTTTTAGGTAATCAACAACAATGACAGTAGACCCATGTCAACAAGGAGGAGTTGCAGTGATGAACCTTTGTGAAAGATATTAGATGTCTAGTGTGTCCTAGAGTCATACATGTTCTCTCAGGTCTGAGCGGGGGAGTTTGTAAACAATGTTGTAATCGATCTTATATGCTTCTACATGTGATGAATGTGATAGTGTTATCATGTGTATAAATATATAAGTTGGTTGAGGCCATGGAACCAATTGTATCAAATTCTTGGCATAGTATGAATACAAACAAGATGTTGGGTTTCAATGTAAATGTTTTAGAGCATATTGATGATGCCAAATTGGTTTTATATTATTCTCATTTTTGGATACATGATTAATTAGTGATCAATTGTGTTTTATGTTTTGAGTAATCTCATTTGGTGTAACAGGTTCTCACAAGTTGGTATCATAGCTTTAGGTTTGCTGAGTCTATAGGGACACTAGTACATAGGACTAGAGGATGTCTAAATAAGAAACATGATATGAAAACATAGTGCATATTGCCTAATCTCAGTACTCGGATGCCTTAGCCAGGTATTCAAAAATTGAAGAGAAGGTTAGTATGGAACTTTTAGATTGTTATCTTTATGATTACTTTAATCAAGTAGTCATTTTGAAACAATCTAAAGAGTATAACGAATGAGAAATCATGCCGCTAATACCTCAATCTTACTAAAAAAAGAGAAATAAACCCATGATAGTAGAATGTTTCACAATATGAATCTATGTGAGGAGAAGAGAACTCCTGAAATAAAATTGACATGAGGAGATGAATAAGAACAATAATAAAGGAATAAAGTGGAACCTGAGTAAAACTCAGACCAACATATGCGTGTAATTAAGTATTAAAGCAAAAGTATTGTTACATGTAAAGGAAATCATTGAGGAAAATGTGAAATATGGCGAGTTACCCCTTGATAGGTGGTTGAAAAAATAATAAAGTGAGATAACATACACTAGAATGATGAACAATTAACATAAATAACAACGAGATATGATAATATTAATAATTCCTATGCCTATGGAAAGGAACCTAAGATAAAAGGGATAAAGTGTCACATAAAAGAAGTAACATGCATGGTGAAGATATAATCAGTTAACTTCTTTACTGCTAACCGCTAAACAATGATGTTGTGTTTTAGGAAGTGTGTTTCCCTTTGTGTTCTCTCTTTATGAGGCACAACATTCAAGTGGATCTTATACCACTTGGTACACATGGATTCACTGTAATCCTATGGCAGGATATCTTGATATGGCATGTGGTTACTTGGACTATGGTCTCAAGATCTTAAATTCTGTAATGAGTATGCTTTTTGAGCCTTCCAATAATTAGGAAGACTCCTCTTATATGCTTTGAGATTTTTTATGTTGGTGAATGTAGATGAGACAGGGATGTGAGTCCTTTATAGCACATAGGGTGGATGCCAAGGTGATGAATCCTAGTATCCAAGATGTATGAATAGTATGAGAAGTATGTGAAGGTTGGATATGTTAATTAGATAAGCTTTCCAATGTGTTCCTTTCCTAATAGAGAGAGAGGAATTGATGTTGATCCTCTAAGTGTAGTTTGAAAGAAGAAGAGTGATTCTATAATGATGTGTATGGTCTACTGACGGTTTGGCAAACCACTAACAAGGATAGATGATTTGTTGATCAACAAACATGTGCTACAATATCCCTTCAAGATAAACCTAGGATCATAATTTCAATGTATAATAATTTGAGTGGATGACATAATTACATGGCCACGATGAGTTTAGAGTTATGTCATTTAGACTAACCAATGTATCAATAGCATTTATGAATAGGAGGAACATAGTGCTCAGGTCATGTCTTATAAGCTGTGGCAAGCTTTGAATGATGACATCTCAATGCACTTTAGAGATGGTCAGTTGCATGGTCAACATATTTGTTGAACCTTAAGAATGGTGAAGAAATAATACTTATGCGTGAAAAGTTTAGTAAGAGTGAGTTTGAGATTACCTAAAGTGTTTTCTTAGGGTTACAATACATCTGCAAAATATGTTGTATAAACCTATATAAGGAAAAAATAGTGTATGATCACTTAACTAAACAATGGCACTAGATGTTGATGGTATAAGTGACTTAGAAACTGAGGGAATTCATCATTTAACACATGATGTATCATAGGATGAAGAATGTGTAAGGGTAGACAAGTATGGCTTGTGAGTGATGTGTTGATGCAATAGACTATAGTAAGAGACATGATGATTTGGTAACAAATGGAAATAATTCTTCTTGATGATAGGTAGAGTTCCAAGATGGAGGTACTACTTGATTTGCATAGTAGTTCCTATGATCCATGGCTAGGGAAGTGTCACCCTAGTACGGGTCAAGTGATAGGGACAGTAGAGGTGGAGTTACATAAGGATGTTTTCTATGTGGAATTTCCTATGCTAACTCATGCTGTGACATGAAGGAGTTAAGGAAGAAGAATATCACTCCTATGAGAATGATGTGAAATCACCATGAGATGTTAATAACCATGTGAAGGGTGGTGTATGATGTACATGAGAAGTACCCATCTTTGTCTATCATGGATTTCAGGGGCGAATTCCCTGTTAGGGATTTATGGTTGTGAAACCTTGAACCTTGCTTTTTGGTTAAACATACTTAATTATGATAATTGAGTTCTTGAAACCTTCATTAAACCTTTTTATATGTTTTTATATCATGGAACAAGCTTAAGTTTCAAATTTGGTCCAGTTTGGACATTGTTAGTGCAAGTTATGCACTTTTGTGCACATTTTGGATTTTATGCAATTTACCCAAATATGAGGTTTTTCTTGCATTTTTCCACATTAATTATGTTCCTTAGATGTTATCTTATCATTCTTTAGATTTTTTAGCCATGGGAAACTTTCTTGAACCTTGGTTTGGTGGTGTTTCACTTCTATGGTGAAATAGGGTTTCACCCCTTCATAGAGGATGGAGTTGCTAAGTGCGCAACCAAGGAGACCAAAGGTTTTGCCTATTGGGGGTTCCAACTGATAGTTCCCTTGGTTTTATGGAGGTCTATGGTTCACCCTATAATTATTTCAACTAATGGTTGAGGTAGATGGGGGCCCTCAACTGATGGTGGGATAGAATGTACCCTTTTACCCTTTTATGGTTATATGTGATGGTCGATGGTCCTTTTAGGAGTGGAGACTAATGGCTACCCTATGTGGGATAATTGATGGTCCTCCTTGTTGTTGTGTATGCCCTGAGAGACAATCATGTGATGATTGGTGGGATACATTAAGATTGATTTTATAAACATCAAAGGCAAGCTTCCAATTCTTTCTGGTTCAGTCATATGAGATAGTGATAGAACAAATTGAATATCTAGAGAATGACAGTACTCAATGACGTATGCTTTCAGGTTGAGGAGCTGAATGATGAGATCATACGAATGCTAAGAGTTTGTACATTCTTGTTATGCCCTTAGTCGGATGTCATTGTGGAAGGTAGATAGACAGCAATGACACACAAGACTAGATTGTGGTGTTGGTTGATGACAAAATCTCATTAGTCATGATATAGAGATATCAAACCAAACACATAGGTACTTGTTAGAGAACAAGTATACCGGACAGACCCACCGTGAGTTTGACACATGGAACCATGACATGGTAGTCACAGTCAGTACTCACAATGATGGTGGTGAGTGTGATTCTTAGACCTGAAATCACTACACTCAACACATGTCGTTGGGAACACTTTGACATCATCAAACGCAGTCCTAAAACATGGGTTGTTATAAAGGTGATGATTGGGTGGCTTTGACACATGGGGCTTTTGAGGGGTGAGTGATAGATATGGGATTTTTCCCTCCTGAGGGAGTTTGATATCCAAGGCCACTTGATGAGTAGGATTGAGATAGGCGTGCGCACGCATGTGTGAATCAGTATGTGATATTGATGTCATACATATCTCGTTCAATCTACTCTGAGATCAAGAAAGTGAATGAACATTGACAGGATGACTGTTCCATGCCTCGAGTTCATTCGGGATATCAGTGACAAAGGAATTATACATTCACTGTAACACCATTCACGGATTGTAGGATGAAAGTTGTTCTCCAACTTTCTACTTTCACTTGGGTAGCACTGATGTGTGACTAGGCACCGCTCTTTGCTTGTGAAGTCATAAGTGTTATGGACTTTCACTGCCAACGTGAAATGGACCTGCAGGGTCACACACATAGGATTTAACCTGGAAGAGGAGTTTTGTCCACAAGCAATGTTTAGATTGATTACTAAAGGAGTTTAGTAGTTCAATTAAACACTCAATTGATTGATAGCTCAATATCATACTGTTCAAGGTGTTGGACATATTGATTGGAGTATCGGATTGATTGAAATCGCAATTGGCTGATTCTACACAACCTGCACTCCCAACCGATCGGCTCAAGTGTTGAACCGGTCAGCTGAGGTTGCTGAACCGACCGTCTCAAGTGTTGAACCGATCGACTCATGTACAGAGTGAAACGAGCGGTTCAAGTGTTGAACTGATCGGTTCAACTGGTGCAACCGAGCAAGTTGGGAAATTCAGGTCGGTGAGAATTTTCCTTGCGTTTCACTTGCCCAATTTGATTGGAACAAGGATTGGTATTCAATACCAATTAGAAACAAAAGAAGGAAAGTCAATCGAGAACTGATCAGGACCACGAACCGACCGGTTCAGAAGTGAACCGATCGGCTCATGGGTCCCAACCGATCAGTTGGTGTTCCAACTGACCGGTTCAGGTCCCCAACCGACCGGTTCACTTGTGAACCAATCGGTTCAGGTTGCGAGTTGGTTGCTTTTGTGGAAAATCTCGAACCCTTCTACTCCTGCTTTTAATCCCGCATTGCCCGGGATGGAGAACCATGTCCCATGACCCTCCTATATATATAGGGGTATTGGGGGCTTCTCAAAGTACAACTCAGTGCAACCAGTTTCTCTACAAAGTTTTCGTTCTCTCTGGTTTTGGTAACCGAGAGAGAGCCCGAGCAAGTGCTTCCCGCAAAGGGAGGTGCAACAAGGGAAGGACAACTGCAGTTGCAACTGGAGGCAGGAGAGCGTGTTGGAGACCAGTACGTCAACAGGAGGGTGCGACTCCTTCCACTTCCTTGTGGGACAAGGAGTGTGGAGTTCCAGGTGGTCCGTGTGGACTACTACAGAGGCGGGAGGTTTCTGCCGCTTAGGAGGACAACTATCATCTGACAGTCTGGTAGGAGGAGGAGTCGTCAGTCCCGATGCGACCAGGAGCTGCACAGACACCGTCCAAGACCGGAGTTGAAGACCGCGCATTGCGCGAGGTATTGTCGCCAAGCAAGCCTTGGGACAAGGTATGATTCCACAAACCATCATTTCCTATTATATAGACATTGACGTGTTTCCTCGTGCTGGATTTGGGGGAGAAAATTTTTGTTTCCGCTGCCTTCTCTGCCTCCCCTAAAACCCACAGTGGTATCAGAGCCACGTCAACTGCTCTATATTTTAGGAATATCGATATGATCGATTTTGGTTTGTCTCCTTGATTTATTGCATATGATGCGAATAATATCGGCTTTATGCATGTCCAATACTAAATCCACAAATCCCAATTACATATATGATATGTATTATTAATGCACTCGATACATGTCGCCCTTAAATGAGTTTTGTGGTGGATGTGTGTAGCATGATTATGGCCTATAAACCCCTATATGTGTGTGGTTGTTTGTGGTTGCTTGCATCTCGGTCTGTGCACCGATCTTCCCTCTTTTATTCCTAATGTAACTCGAAATAATTCGAGATTCTTTCCTACCTTTGCTCCCCCCGAATGTAACTCGGGGTTTCCCTTTTTTTTAAAGCAATGTAATAAATAGGATAGATTTTTATTTCTTGTTATGTCGAAGACCGGCGGACATAAAGACGACAGCTGAAATGATCGGTTCAAGGTGTGAACCGATCGGTTGACGTTCCAGACGGTCGGTTCAAGGAGTGAACCGATCGGTTGATGACCGGTTCGAGGAGCAAGATGAGCGGGTGGCAGACATGACGAGATGCACGATGACCAGGCGAACCGATCGGTTGGAGGAGCCAACCGATCGGCTGGTGGCACCCAGACGACCGGCTGGAGAGTACAGATCATTCATGGGATGAGTTGATCAACTCGGATGGCAAGATACAGAGTTCATCTTATACAGGTTACATGTGATGTAGACCTATATGACTGTGATTCCTATTGGCTCGAGGAATCACATTAGGATGGCCGTAATCATCACTTTTATCGTTTGTGCATGTTTTCTGTGGGATATAGCATGTATATGATACATACTATGTATTGTGGTGGTTGGATATGTATATGTATATAAAAACCAAATCCCTCATTAAAATATTAAGTTTGAGATGCCTTCCAAATGCGACACACGTGAAAAGCTTGATCGACCAAGTGTGGGCACGCCAAAGCGTGGTGCACCGTCTATCTCGTGGAAGCGTCAATGATGAATGTGTGGGTCTTCCAAAGCAGGGTGCATATTCATCGTGTTTGCTTTGGGTCAGACTTAACAAGGTGACCTAGATAGGATCTAGCACCTTGAGGCATGGAGATGATCATTGCAAGGAGTTGTATATGGCATCTTATCAAGAGTTGCATATGATGCAATTGGCAAAAGTTGCCTACCTGAGAGATCTAAGTTGTGGGCGATCAGCCAAAGCTGACTCATGACTTAGAGGATTTCAGGATCTTTCCCACTAGAAGGTTGTACGCTGCAATCTTCCGAATTGATGGTGAGGGCTATCAATTTGAAGTAAAATAGTGGGACCGATAATTAATTAAAGGCCTAATTTTATCGTCAAACTTTCAAATCAATCAAATAAGTCAAAATGAGTTTTGGACTGAAATTGCATATTTTCCTTTTGTAGTTCAAATGGCTACAAACAACAACAACTTTTCTTTGCGATCGGTCCTTGACAAGGACAAACTAAATGGGACAAACTTCCATGACTGGTATCGGACATTGAGAATTGTTCTCACTCAAGAGCGTAAGCTCTATGTCCTGGATACTCCAATTCCAGAGGAACCCGCTCCTAATGCACCAAGGGAAGAAAGGGATGCTTACAAGAAGCATGCTGATGATGCCATTGATACTAAGTGCTTGATGCTATGTTCAATGAACCATGAGTTGTAGAGACAACATGAGAACATGGGTGTCATAGAGATGATTCATCATCTCAGGAACATGTATGAAGATCAGGCACGGAAAGAGAGATACAATGTTTCTAGGGCGCTGTTCAAGTGCGTCATGATGGAAGGAGATCCAGTTGGTCCTCACACACTCAAGATGATTGGGTATGTGGAGAACCTGCAAAGACTGGTATTTCCACTGAGCCAAGAGTTGGCTACTGATGTGATACTGCAATCGTTGCCAGAATCATACAGTCAGTTTGTGATGAACTACAAAATGAACAACTTTGATAGGCCACTATCAGAGTTGTTGGGCATGTTGAGGACAGCCGAGATACAGATGAAGAAGGACAAGCCTAAGGCTGTGATGGTGATCACGAGCAAGAAAGGCAAGTCCAAGCACAAGGGCAAGGGCAAAGCTAAGAAAGGTTCTGATGCTAGCCAGGAGTCCAAGCCGTCTTCAGCTCTCAAGGCCAAGGGAGGCGTGACCAAGAAAGGAAATTGCCACCACTGTCAAAAGCCAGGACATTGGAAAAGGAATTGTCATCTCTATCTGGAAGAACAAAAGAAGAAGGAGGCGAATGAAGCCTCTACTTAAAGGTGTCATGAAAGTAAACTTGTAACACTTTTTGAGGTATATGATACCAAGATGTAAAGTGTAAAGCACTCATAATTGGGGCAAGTGTTGCCGCCATAGATAGGAGTACTTTAGTTTATTTTCAGCCTATAAGGCATGTAATATAGTTATGAACTGCTATTTCATTTTGCCAATAGATAGAAACACTTTATTTTTGCATATTGTATGACAATCATGGCAATTAATAAAGTTGATGTTTCAATCTTAAAAGATATGATCTTTGTGGCAGGGCCTTATTTATCTTGTGGTATTTGATATGCATAAGATAAAATGATACCTAAAGGTTATAGATAACTCAAACAATCAAATTAGCATCAATCATGAGACATTCATTTCTAGTTTCCATGTGATGGATAAATCTAGATTCTTTTGGTTAGAGAACCTTTTAAGAGACATGCATATCTTAGACATGATTAATCAATCTTCACTAAAGGTAGTGGGAGAATGATTATCCTATAAGGTATAATACATGTGATGTATTTACATACCTATTGGAACAAATTCTAATACTTCAAATGGTGTTTAGAGAAATACCAATATGAATATCTTGAAGTGTTCAAGATTATCATAGATGAAGTACAAATTTGGTGAAGTATTAATTCTTGATGAGATCAATGAATGAAATACTTGGACCAAATGTTTGAGATCCTTATGAGTGATTATGATAGTGTATCATAGTGAACTCATGATTAAGGCATGGTGATGTCTAAATCAAGAAGGAATCATACTCTAAGGAGTTAGAGAATGATTATCAAAATAACTGAATTCTTCTTAATAAAAGAATACCCCACACTAATAAAGGACATTAAGAATCACAAGGGTTGTGATTTCTTATATCCTTGACAGATACACCTCAATTATCTATGTGATGAGTTGTTCATGTGATGAATCAACTATCCAGATGAATATGAGGAACCAAATTTTGAGTTATGGTTTATGACCATTACATCCTAAATGTCATCCATGTCAACCATAAGGTATGACCTTGATGATAGAACCCATTGGATGAAATCCATAAGTGCAAATGAGTCTTAAGTGTTAAGACACATGGATAACATTTTGAGAAGGATGATGCCTGTTGATTGCAACTTAATGACTAAGACATTTGGCATATGGATACTAAAACCGCATTCCTATGAGGAATAAAACAAGGATGTGTACGTGACACAACCTAAAAGGTTTATGAATCCACTAATGCAAATGAAGTCTATAAGTTACAATGGAATAATCAATGTGATTGATTGAGTACAAGCAACTCAGAATTGGATCTTTACTTTGATAATATAGTCAAAAGGTTTGACTGATATGTCAAAGATAAAGAAGGGATCTGTGATTTAGTGGGAGCGTAATCACATTCCACATGTTGATGTGAAATGGAATTGTTCTAGAATGGAAATCTAAAAGTGGAAATTATTTTAAGGAAGATAGAGATGTTTCCTATGTGATAGGAATAGAGATCTATAGAGATAGTTCTCGAAAACCTCTTGACCTGAAAAGAGAAAGCATACATTGGCAATCTGTACTGAAGGGTTCAGTATACACAGATTCAGTGGGAGAAAACTTGTCCATGTTTCATGGAGTTAGTATCCCAAGGCCAAAGTGTCCAATTCGTATGAAGAATATGAACACGAAGAATAGATATGATCTATCATGTATGTAATCATCCCATTATCTTGCATGTATGACATGGCAAGAATAGCGTGCATTCATCATTTTGCATGTAGGACATGACAATATGATGTGCTCATCCTGATAACTCGTATGTGTGACATGACGAGTGGATGTCTGTCTATTTCCAGTAAGGGTTACTGGAATACCATGAGAACTTGATAAGTACTTGTGAAGTACTAGTTCTATGGAGATAAGGAAGAGTTCAATGTAAAGAGTTACATTGATGCGAACTTCCAAAAGGACACAAAATTAATCGCAAAATATATACAGGATATATAAAAGTGAAAGTTTGTTGATAATTGGAAATGTTCCAATAAAATCATTTAAAAGGAAATGCCGAGTATCTATGTGTTAGAGAACAACATTAGATAATATATGGATCTGGAAGTTCATGAGATGAACTTATAAATATTCCGCTCATTGATGACAAGTATGGAATCCTTGATCATGCAATGTGGCTAAAGGTTAGCGAAGGAATACTAGATCACATATTACGGCAACTCCATCTCATACGTGTGACGTACATCAAAGAGATGAGAGACATGCAATTACACTGACTTTGGCAAGGTGTTGCCATTACTCACTATGTTGGCACTGGAGTAGAATGACATGTGGGACATGTTTGAAGATCACTATGAATATGATTCAAGGGTGATTGGCTCGCAGTGCAAGTGGGAGTCTGTTGGTGTGTATGCCCTGAGAGCCAATCATGTGATGATTGGTGGGATACATTAAGATTGATTTGATAAACATCAAAGGAAAGCTTCCAATTCTTTCAGGTTCAGTCATATGAGATAGTGATAGAACAGATTGAATGTCTAGAGAATGACAGTACTCAATGACATATGCTTTCAGGTTGAGGACCTGAACGATGAGATCATACGGATGCTTAGAGTTTGTACATTCTTGTTATGTTCCTAGTCGGATGTCATTGTGGAAGGTAGATAGACAACAATGACACACAAGACTAGATTGTGGTGTTGGTTGATGACAGAATCTCATTAGTCATGATATAGAGATATCAAACCAAACACATAGGTACTTGTTAGAGAAGAAGTATACCGGACAGACCCACCGTGAGTTTGACACATGGAACCATGACATGGTAGTCACAGTCAGTACTCACAGTGATGGTGGTGAGTGTGATTCTTAGACCTGAAATCACTACACTCAACACATGTCATAGGGCACACTTTGACATCCTCAAACACAGTCCTGAAACATGAGTTGTTATAAAGGTGATGATTGGGTGGCTTTGACACATGGGGCTTTTGAGGGGTGAGTGATAGATATGGGATTTGTCCCTCCTGAGGGAGTTTGATATCCAAGGCCACTTGATGAGTAGGATTGAGATAGGTGTGCGCACGCATGTGTGAATCAGTATGTGATATTGATGTCATACATATCTCGTTCAATCTACTCTGAGATCAAGAAAGTGAATGAACATTGACAGGATGACTGTTCCATGCCTCGAGTTCATTCGGGATATCAGTGACAAAGGAATTATACATTTGCTGTAACACCATTCACGAATTGTAGGATGAAAGTTGTTCTCCAACTTTCTACTTTCACTTGGGTAGCACTGATGTGTGACTAGGCACCGCTCTTTGCTTATGAAGTCATAAGTGTTATGGACTTTCACTGCCAACGTGAAATGGACCTGCAGGGTCACACACATAGGATTTGACCTGGAAGAGGAGTTTTGTCCACAAGCAATGTTTAGATTGATTACTAAAGGAGTTTATTAGTTCAATTAAACACTCAGTTGATTGATAGCTCAATATCATACTGTTCAAGGTGTTGGACATATTGATTGGAGTATCGGATTGATTGAAATCACAATTGACTGATTCTGCACAACCTGCACTCCCAACCGATCGGCTCAAGTGTTGAACCGACCGGCTGAGGTTGCTGAATCGGTCGTCTCAAGTGTTGAACCGATCGGCTCATGTACAGAGTGAAATGAGCGGTTCAAGTGTTGAACCGATCGGTTCAACTGGTGCAACCGAGCAAGTTGGGAAAGTCAGGTCGGTGAGAATTTTCCTTGCGTTTCACTTGCCCAATTTGATTGGAACAAGGATTGATATTCGATACCAATTAGAAACAAAAGAAGGAAAGTCAATCGGGAATTGATCAGGACCACGAACCGACCGGTTCAGAAGTGAACCGATCGGCTCATGGGTCCCAACCGATGGGTTGGTGTTTCAACTGACCGGTTTAGGTCCCCAACCGACTGGTTCACTTGTGAACCGATCGGTTCAGGTTGCGAGTTGGTTGCTTTTGTGGAAAATCTCGAACCATTCTACTCCTGCTTTTAGTCCCGCATTGCCCGGGATGGAGAACCCTGTCCCATGACCCTCCTATATATAGGGGTATTGGGGGCTTCTCAAAGTACAACTCGGTGCAACCAGTTGCTCTGCAAAGTTGTCATTCTCTCTGGTTTTGGTAACCGAGAGAGAGCCCGAGCAAGTGCTTCCCGCAAAGGGAGGTTCAACAAGGGAAGGACAACTACAGTTGCAACTGGAGGCAGGAGAGCATGTTGGCGACTAGTACGTCAACAGGAGGGTGTGACTCCTTCCACTTCCTTATGGGACAAGGAGTGTGGAGTTCCAGGTGGTCCGTGTGGACTACTACAGAGGTGGGAGGTTTCTGCCGCTTAGGAGGACAACTGTCATCCGAAAATCTGGTAGGAGGAGGAGTCGTCAGTCCTGGTGCGACCAGGAGCTGTACAGACACCGTCCAAGACCGGAGTTGAAGACCGCACATTGCACGAGGTATTGTCGCCAAGCAAGCCTTGGGACAAGGTATGATTCCACAAACCATCCTTTCCTATTATATAGACGTTGACGCGTTTCCTCGTGCTGGGTTTGGGGGAGAAAATTTTTGTTTCCGCTGCCTTCTCTGCCTCCCCTAAAACCCACACTCCTAGCATCAATGCTCGATGGTTAGATAGAAGGGGGACCGATGGACCTGTTGTATTCCATGCAAAATAGTCTTTGACACATGGCAACCTAGATGGACACCTCAATCTTCTTTTCTCCCTTATCCATGAGCTTTATATACCCTTCATTTTGTACAAAAACAAAACCTTTTGGACCCTTATGTCTCCCCTGATGTTAGAGCTTCGTTCTCCCTTCTAGGAAAGAGAAGTAGGTCCCAAGGAAGAAGATGACGGTCAAACTTCTTGCATGTATGGATAGGGCTCAGATCTACCCATGTTTAGGGTTTTCAAAGCTTCCTTTGCTATTTCCGACCTAAGCTAGTAAGTTTTTCCTTATCATTTTCATTTTGTATGTTCTTCTTCCTGGAGGTAACCATGGTTTTCCATGGTAAAACTTTTCCTAAAACTTGAAAAACTCACCGTTCTTGCTCTCTTCATCTAGGGTTTACTCCCTTTCTTGAAGAAGAAGCTTTGTTGGTTGAGTTTAGATCTGAAATTAGGGTTTCCTACCCTCCTTGCTCGAGTTTATTTTCTTTTTATAGCTTCTCCATCTTCCTAGAGGCAAGTTATATAACTTTCTTGTGCACGTTTATCGTTTACTATTACCATGCATGTTCATGTTTCTACTCTAAAAGAGAAGTTCTAAGCTAAAAGAAGCTACCTTACCTAGGGTTTCAAGTTATATGATGACCCTTAAGTATTTTTTTCTCCACTAATGGATCTTAAACCTTGTGCACGTACCCTTCTTGGTACAAGAAACCCTACATCTTGTTTTTATGTGAGAAAATGATGGTTTTTGGTATAACATATATGGCCATAATTAGGATTTTGGAGTTGTTTTCCTCTTTTCCATGGCAATCCGATGGTTTAGCCTTTGTGCTGTTTGGTTTGGCATGGGTATGCCAAGCAATGGTAGGTAATTTGATTCTATATTATATTTCCTTTGGTTCCTTAATCAATGGTCTTAAGCTCCTAGTGATGGCCTTATTTGATGGTAATTAAGTAGGGATAAATGATGATTCCTTCTATGTACTAATGAACTAGTTTTCCTTCTTTTCCTTGGTGATTGATGATTGGTACCTATGAATGATCGATGGTTGCTGCATTGTTGTTGTCTTGATGACTTTAGTCAACTCTAGAGCCTATGGTTATGTTATTATGGTAACCTATGGTTGATAGTTACCCTAAATCTAGAAAATGATGCTCTAAGCTTGAAGAAAACTATCCTTGTTTAGGGTTTAACTTTTAAGTGATGTTCTTGAATATTTTACAGCCATAAACCAACCTAAAATATTGTATATGAATTGCCTAATATAGAAAAATATCTAGACCTTTTTTATATCTCAATAATGGCCAATGCATATCCTTAAACAATGGGTTATATCTAGGGTTTTAATTCTATTTTAGCTCTTCTAAACCCTAAACTGACGGTTGCTTTTCTTGTTGATTTGGTTTGGCTTAAGTGTGCCAACCAATGGTCAACCTTAGTGATGTTTTAGATCTTTTTGGATGCATCACAACTGATGGTTTTAGTGGTCTAAGGGATTGTCCAACCGATGGTTATGTTTAGTGTTTTATGTTGGTTTCCACCTTCATATAGGAACTAATGATTGCTTCTTGGTTGGAAATGATGGTGATGCCTTTGTGGCAACTGATGGTTATAACCAATGGTGACAACTGATGGTCACACCTCAGGTCAGTTCTTGACTCATTTATAAGCTCATCAACTGATGGTTCAATACCCTTCTCATAGTTATTGATGGTGCTAAATATATGGTGATGTTGACCTTACCAATCGATGGTGATACATAGTACCACAATCGATGGTGAACCTAGTTCCCATATGTTCATTCTTTTAAACCTTAAACCGATGGTTACTTAGTTAATTGATTCAAGGGTTGAGCCTATGATTCAACCTAAGGTTTTGAATAGAGCACATGATCCAATGATTAGGATTTGATCTTTCAACATTCAATGATTATGGGTGAAACTTATAATGTATAGTTGCAATTCTAATGATGTGAATTCGATGGGAGAATACCCTTAACCTTGTGATCTTATCTTTTCCCTCGAAGGAATATAATTGATACTCATCATAATGGGAAAGTATAACCCTAATGATGGTGATTAATCATAACGAGCCCTCTTGAATGATTAATGTGATAATGGAATACTCTCTTGTTGATGCTAAAACTCTAGTATTCTATAATGTGAGGGTTAAGCCTTATGTTATTCTTGGATCCATACTTGAGGATAGTATGGGATTCAATGGTGATACTTTACCTTATGACTCCATTATCTGATGAGGATGCCATGAGTTAGGGTGTGCATATGAGTGCTGATGTAGACTCAATAATACTTATCTTATAGAACCTAATGCAAACAGTTGAAGATGGTTATTCATATGATAGTTTAATGGTGGAATACTCTTCCTAATATGATTATAACCTTAATGTGTTAACTGGAGGTTATCATATCCTCATGATGGATGCTCTCTTATTTTAAATATGTGCAGTATGAGTATGATGATGGTTAATCATATCTAGCTTCCTTGGTTGTTAATGTAATAAAGGAATGCTCTTAATGCTAAGATAACCCTACTATGTTATGCTATGAACATCTTGTAGCTCTTTAATGAAATATTGCGCTGAGCTTGTGTATCACATGTAAAGTGATGTTGTTGATCCTTGTTATAAGGCATGTAAAGATAATGATGATCTTGAAGGGAATATTGTAATGGTCTTAATGACCTCTGGGCATGGTTGAGCCCTGAATGAGGTATAATCCTCTTCATGATGTGATAAGGAATTGTAACTGTGGTGATATGATGACAAGTGTGAGCTCATGTGTGACAATGAATAGTACCATGTGGCGATTATGATCAAGCATTATGTCTCATATGTTTTATATCTTCTGGAGTTGCTATATATCAATGCTTTCTAGAATTTAAATTAGGGTTTGCATGTCCACTTGTTTGATGCAACCTTAATTCACGCAATTGAAATAACTAATCAAGTGGAACCCTAATCATGTAGTTCACCTGTGTTATAGAACCATATT
The DNA here is from genome assembly GCA_963693085.1 of Alisma plantago-aquatica. Lineage (NCBI taxonomy): Eukaryota > Viridiplantae > Streptophyta > Magnoliopsida > Alismatales > Alismataceae > Alisma > Alisma plantago-aquatica. Next base: position 936,541,648 of record OY856413.1, on the reverse strand, counting down.
TAGTGCTAGAACTTGATGGATGGTGAAAAGAGTATTCTTAAGGGAAAACCAGAGAACCTACCGTTTAGTATGTGGGGTGACAAGTTGAGTGTGTATCCTTGTCTTCCTTACTTACAGTTTATGGATGATGGTTGTGGTCATGCCTCAGATATTGTGATATTGTGATATTTGTGAAAGAAAACCATATAAATGTAGGATTCCACTTATAGAACAACCATGCATGTGCTGTTCTCTAGCGTTGTGACCTGTACCAAGGTGGGCTAGTTACATGACTATATGTCAATGTTGGCAGCTGACTAATATGTTACTATAGTGCAGACTCATACTGAACGAGTATGGAGAAGATCCTAGAGTCAGGCTCTTCTTAGATCTTGTATGGCACAGAATAACACTTTGCAGGGGTCAGTTGGATTTGGGTTGTACGACTCAAATCCTCATGGCTTAATTAATGATGTTAAACAACCATGTAGCATATTTGTTTAGGGTTATACATAGCACTTCACATTGGATGATAACCCTTGTTTGTTCTCTTTACATAGAGATGATATTTAATGCATTAAAAGATAGTAGATATCCTTATCTGTGGATATACTCATGTTATAGAGATGTACATACAATATCCATGTTTTAAGCTGATAGATAATATTACCACTGGTTGGCTATGATCATGCCATTAGTTATCACATGTTTTTAGCTATGCTGATATTGCTAGCTATGTCTTTGTAATTATAGATGCCCATACTTCTAGTTGTGCTTATGTTGTTAGCTCTACATATAATGTAGATCTGCTCAACCTATTAGACATGCCAATGTTGTTACTATGCTTATGCTGCCAGACTTATTCATAATGACAGAGATGCTATAATAATATACTTGCTTATGATGCTAGTTATGCATATGCTATTGAATTGCTTATTCTGTTAAAAGGTGAATAATGGAAGTCAAGATAATGATGATAATCAATATCTACTCAATTATGCATTTTGTTAGTCATCACTGCTACTAAGCTTTTTTGTTATACATGTCTAATATCCTTAAAAATGTTTAATTACTTAAACTGTGTAATGAATAAGCATTGTTGGAGGTTATATCTCTTGTTGGGACATGGATCTCACCCTAGTGGTTCACAACACCTTTTTAGGTAATTGAAAACAATGACAGAAGACCCATGGCAACAAGGAGGAGCTACAGTGGTGAACCTTTGTAAAAGCTTTTAAATGTCTAGTGTGTCCTAGATTCATCCCTGTACCCTCAATTCTGTGCGGGGGAGTTTGTAAATAGTGTTCTAATCAATCTTATATGCTTGTACATGTGATGAATGTAGGAAGTCTTCTTCTGTATAAATATATAAGGTGGCTGTGGACATGGAACCAATTGTATCAAATTCTTGGCATAGTATGAATATAAGAAAGATGTTGTCTTTCAATGTAAATTTTATAGTACATGTTGGTGATGTGAAATCGATTTTAATTTATCCTCATTTTTGGATATGTTATTAATTATTGATCAATTGTGTTTTATATTTTGAGTAATCTCATTTAGTGTAATGGGTTCTCACAGTCGGGGTTCCCAGTCTGAGTGGGAGCGGAAGGGACCAAAATTTCATGATTTTTTGCAACATGAGAGCGGCAAAATGGTCGGTTCACACATGAATCAATCGATTGGCATGTGATTTGATCGGTTCAACCTTTGAACTGGTAATTTTATCATGTTTCCCAATCACAATTGTATTGACAATTAGAATATGATTTAGTGCTCAACATGACATCAATAAAAGTCCTTGAATCAATCAAATTGATCCACCAACCACTTGGTTCACAACCTAAGATGGTCGGTTCTGGACCATGAACCGATCGGTTCAAGAATGCCAAAGTTGGTTCAATTGATCTGATACACTGAAATAATATGTTCAACACTTGAACCGGTTGGTTCACTATCCAACCAGTTAGTATTCAACCAATGTTGTTTAAATTGAATACCTAACTCTTTAGTAATGAAGTTTAAACCATATATTCATGAATGAACTCCTATCCCAAGTTTATCCTATGTGTAACCCTATAGGTTCCAAGTTACATTGGCAGTGGATGTCCATAACTGATTTATGACATTACAAGCAAAGAGCAGTATCTAGAAATACATCATTGCTACCCAAGTAATAAGGAAAGTTGGAGAAAAACTTCAATCTACAATATGTAATTGGTGCTATAGTGATTGTATAATTCCTTTGTCTCTTATAATGGGTATTGAGCTTGAGGCATGGAATCATCATCCTCTCAATGTTCAACCCATGTTCCTTGAACTAGGGCAGACTGTCTGAGATATATGTGACCTCAATATCATATATTGATCCACATATGCATGCACATGCTTTTCTCAATCTCTCTTATCAAGTGGTCTACATATCAAACTCTAGTAGGAGGGACAAATCCCATCTACATCACTCACAATCATCCCCATGTGTTACAGTGCATACGATCATCACCTTTATGGCAACCCTTATTCAAAGTCACGGTGGATGATGTCAAAGTACATGGAACTACATGTGACAAGTGTAGTGATTTCAAGTCTAAGAACAATAATCACTACCTTCATTGTGAGAGATGATTATGACCATCAATTATGGTTTCCATGTGTCACACTCAAGGTGAGTCGATCCGATATACTATTTTCCAAAAAGTATCAATGTGTTTGGTTTTATATCACATATATTGTGACGGATGAGATTCTATCATCAACCAACACACACTCTAGTCTTATGTGTCATTGTTGTCTATATTCCTTCCACAATACGATCTGATTAGGGACATAACAAGAATTTACATACTCTTAGCATTTGTATGATCTCATTGTTTAGGTCATCAACCTAAAGACATACATCATTGAGTATCGTCATTCTTTAGACATTCATTATGATCATCATTATCTCATAACCAATTGAAACAAAAAAAATTAGAGGATTGCCTTTGTAATTAATCAAATCATTTACATGATATGCCATCTCAATCATCAAATGATTGGCTCTCTGGGCATACACACCGATATACTCCCACTTGCACTTAGAGACAATCACCCATGAATCTCATCCTTGGTGATCTAAACATGTCCATCATGTTTCAACTGTGCTAGTGCTAATCCATCATGTTAGCAACATTTTTCCCTAAGTCGCTATATTGCATGTTTCACATCCCTTTGTTGTACTTACATCTAGTATTAGATGGAATTTCTATAATATGCTATCACATATTCCTTGCCTAACCAGTAGATCCATTGTTTTCACAGTATCTCTACTGTGTCATCAAAGGTTGGAACATCTATAAGTTCATCCATGTGAACTTCTAAATCCATACAATACTTACTCCTGTGTTCATAACACTAGGATACTCGACTTCTATTGTAGAATAATGGTCGATAGCTCGGAACCTTTCCAACTTATAACTCTTATTTCAAGATTACAAATAGTTTTATAATGTGATCATACTCGGTCATTTTGAAAGCTCGCATCGATGTAACTCCTTACACCCAACTCTTCCTTATTGCCATGATCTAGCAACTGATCCTTAGTGCTTCTCCAGTACTAATGGATGTTATTTATGGCATTCTAACGATCCTCATTGGACTCTCACTAATATCATCTTGTCATGTCCAATACATGCAAGATAATGGGATGAGTACATTATATAAAAAAATGATAGATCCAATTCCAAGTGTATAACTCATGTCTTTCCATTTTTCATAAGAATCAAAACATAGTGTTCTTGAGAGACTAATGCCATATACTATGGACAGATTCTCTCTCTTCATGCTAAATCCTTTCAACATCTTGCTACTATTTATACTCATATTTAGGTCATGAAACTTTCCAGAATTATGTCTATAGATCTCAATTCCTATCATATAGGATGTTTCACCTAATCTTTCACACTAAAGGTGTTTCCATGACAAGTTTCAATACTTAAAGTATTGAGATGTTATTCCCCATCAATATGTGGAGTTTACTTATATGCTCACACTAAATCTTTTGTGATCACATATTCTATCTTTTATTTGATTCAAGTCAAACCTTTTGACTATCTTGTGACGTCAAAAGATCCCAACTCTGAGATGCTTGTTTCAATCTCTAGATTGAAATTTGTATCTAACATACTTTATTTGCATTAATGCAGTTATAAAACTTTTGGTTGTGTCACATACACATACTATCAAACATTTCATGTATAGAATGTGGGTTTAATCTTTGTATGCCAAATCACAGTCATTCTAAGATGCAATATCAAGCATGATCCTAATGGCAATTGGTGAAGGGATTTCATCATGTTCAATTCCTTGAAGTGATTTAAAAACCTTTGTAGACAATCTATCCTTTTCGTTTATCCATGTTGGTCCGTCAAATGAAAAACCATATGCACCTTAGGGGTTTTACCCCTTTAGATTGTACTATCAAGATCATACCTTGTTAGTCTACATATATTCCATTTTGAATATAACGACCTTAAGCCATTTCTCAGATTTTGGTCATTCAATAACTTCTAATTGATTGTTGGCTCATCATCTTATGACCAACTTACCACCACTACTGAGTTATAGAATTCACAATTGTTTAGCTCATGGTGTGTTCTACTAGAACTACAAGTCTTGTGTTGCATAAGGGAATTTTTTATTCCAAAACAATTTGTGATTCTCCTAATTCCTTATTGTACCTTCTTAGGTCCTATGTTTTCTTATTTATCTCAAACTGTTCGAGTTCTACATTGCTTCCACTGATTCCTTTGAAACTCAGTTATCCTAGTAACAAACAATTTTAATATTATATTGGGATTAAGGTAGTATTCAACAAATTAACATTTATATGGTCTTGAGGATAAATACCTTTTTTAATAAACTCATTTCTTGTACAAGTTTAAATCCTTATAAAAGACACATCAGGACATTACCATATCATATCTCATATGATGTCTTTTAAACCATTTTAGATGGTACATTGTTTTAGTGTAAAGCATGTATCTAACAAATATTTGAAGATTATATTAAATGATAATCATATCATGGCTTATCATGATGTAATTCCTTCTTTTTGATACATCATCTTGTTTCAAGTGGACTCCATTGTGATACGCTATCATGGTCCATCTAGAAGGTCCTCAAACTATTCCTGTAAAGTATTTTGACGTTGATCATATCAAAGTATATTATACTTTTAAGGAAGTTGTATACTTCATACATTATCTTCTTGAAAACTTCAATATATATATATATAAAAATCACCATATCTACTGAGATCATAAGTAAATATAATAAAGCACAAATAACTATCTCTAGCATTAATTCTAGAAGTATATGTACATCATTATGTACAAGTCCTAATAGAATGTTTATTCTCCCACTGCATCTAGTGAGAACCTTGTGTCATGTTGTGCGTAAATAGGATTTGCATGTTTCTTGTTGTTCAATAACCAAAAGAGTCTAGATAAACATCATCATGGATTCTAGATATGATTTTTTCATATATGTGCTCTAGATGACAATGATATGTATATTAATTGTCAGAGTAATCACATTTTATTCCTTTTGGTATTTATGCCACGGACAATTATCTTTAGATCCTCCAAAAATCATAAGACATTTGCACATAAGATTACATCTTTGAAATATAACATTAAGAACTCTTTATTCATAATCATCCTTGCCCATACAAGATGTAGAAAGTAAAATGTTTCTATTAATGAAATAATTGAAATAGCAGTTCATCTAACTCTATTACATGATATGTGGGCTAAGATAAATTCTAAATATAGACTGAAGTCATAACAACTCTTGCTTCATTGTGATGCACAATCCAACCTTGCCCTTTTGTAAAGGCTTACTTCTTATCACATCCTGCATATAAAAAAATATGTCAGATCTACATCCGATATCATATACTCATGATGAAGAAGTAATTAGATTGATCTTATAACATATATACTTGAAGTGGAGATCTCTATCTCCTCCTTCTTCTTCTTTAGTTCCTCAATATAGAGGGGGCAATTCCTTTTCCAATGTTACCGTGGTGACACTTGCCTCCCTTGTTCACTCCTCCCTTTGCCTTGAGTGCTAAAGACTTGGGCTTTTAACCATCTTTAGAACTCTTCTTAGATTTGCCTTTGCCTTTAGACTTCCCCTTTAGTTTCCTGATCATCATCAGAGACTTGGGCTTGTCTTCCTTCATTTGTGCCTTAGTTGTTCTCAACATGCCAAGTAACTCTGTCAATGACTTGTCAAAGTCATTCATGTTGTAATTCATGACAAATTGACTATATGACCCTGGAAGAGACTACACAATCAAATCAGTGGACAACTCTTGACCCAAGGAGAATCCCAATCTAGAGAGTTTCTCTACATATCCAATACACTTGAGCACATGAGGACCTACTGGATCTCCTTCTGCCATGTTACATTTGAACAACGCCTTAGAGACATCATATCTCTCCTATCTTGACTGATCTTGGAACATGTTCTTAAGATTTGTAACCATCTCAATAACATACATATTCTCATGTTGCAACTCATACTTCATGGAGCACAATATTAGGCACTTGACATCAATAGCTTCATCAATGTGCTTCTTGTAAGCATCCCTATTAGCCTTAGGTGCATTCGGAAGAGGTTCATCTGGCTCTGGTTCTTCCAAGATATAGATCTTGCGCTCCTATGGGAGAATGATTCTCATCATCTTGAACCAGTTGTGGAAGTTATTACCATTTAAATTGTCCTTCTCAAGGATCGATCGCATAGAAAAATTGTTCTTGTGTGTTGCCATTTGATTCTACAAGAGAAATTTGCAAATTGTGTCAGAAACCCAGTTTTGATGATTTGATTTGATTTATATAAATTTTGATGATGCTTAGTTAGGCATTTGAAATAATTATCGCTCTCATTATTTTTTTCAAATTGATAACCCTCAATTGTCAATTCAAAATATTGCATCGCACAAACTTCTAATGAGTCAAGATCCATAACAATTCAATTATTAACCGGTCAACTCCAACGTCCATAATAAATCATTAAGGTAGACAATATTTGTAAATTTCATCTTATGCGGTTATTGGATAGATGGTATATGCAACTCCATGCCATAATCATCTACATGCCTCTAGGTTCTTAATCTCATTAAGGACATCCATTAAGTCTGACCCAAATGTCAACACGATAGAAATGCACCCCGCATGGCAGACCTACATAACTATCATCACACCTCCACGAGATGGATAGTGCACCATGCTTGGAATGCCCACACATTATCAATCAAGCTTTTCATATGAGTTAATAATGAAAAACATCTTATAGTTAATGTGTTTGCTTGAGGGATTATATATATATATATACATATCCAATCATCACATACTATAGTATGTATCGTATACATGCTATGTCCTACAAACGTAAACATTTAGTATGAAACATTAGTGATGATTATGGCCATTCTATTGTAATTCCGTGGAGACACTAGGAATTACTACCACCTATATCTACATCACATGCAACAACCTATTGTTGGAGTAGATCTATGCTTGAACAAATCTAGGTTGATCAGTGAAACCCTTGAACTAGTCTACTTGCCTCTTGGTCAGTCCGTTGGCCTGTCAGATCGGTCGTTTGGCTTTTATTCAACCATTGTATAGACACCCTTCAAATGGTCAGTTGGGCTACCAGCCGACCGATTCGTCTCCTTCTTCTGATCCTCCTCGGTCTTCCAGTCAATGGACTCTCCCTCGAGACAGTCAATTCATTTGGTGCTGAGTGTCATCTTTGTCATAACAAGACAAGAAACTATCCTATGGATATTAAACTTATTACATGGTAAAAGAGAAAACTTGAGTTACATTCGAGAGGGAAGTAAAGAATAATACTTTTACGTTGGGAAGGAGAAGGTAAAGTGATAAATGTTTATTTATCCTTTTTATTTGCATCTATTAGATATCATTTTAGGATTTTTTATTGATTTTATTAGTTTTATAATTAATTGTATTAGTTTAGATTTTTCTTTTTATTTTGAGTTTTAATTATATTTGGTTGATTTTTTGTAGGAAAATGTCCCAATCACTTCATTATTAATTTTCCTTGGAAGATGTTTTGCACAATTCTTGCAGTGCCTGATTTAAATATACATCCCACACCAAAATTGCCATAACTCTTACATTCCAAGATGGAATTTAATTAGAAAGTATATGTTGGAAAGGAAATTCAATTATCTATAGGAAAACATATTTGAAGACCACTTTCAAACTTATGACTGGCCCAAAAATGTTGTAACATACCGAATTTTGAAAGTTTGTATTTTGGCCCTCTTTTCCATCTTTTCCTTTCATTTCTATCCTTATTGGCCTTTCTATTTAATTCGTGTAATTTATAGTGGTTTAGTAAACATTTATTCATTAATTGTACCAATATAAGGGTTTATGCACAAATACCTCAGTGAAAGCTTAATTACCATAATTAAGTGCTCTAAACCTTAATATAACTTTTTGATATGATTTGAAAACATAAAATGATCCTAAGTTTCAAATTTGGTTTGATTTGGATGTTGTTTGTGCAAGTTATGCATGTTTAGGTACATTCTGGACTTTTATGCAATTTACTCAATTGGGAGGTTTTCTTTGCAAATTATCAACTGAATTTTAATCCTTAGATATTCCCTTACCATTAAAGAGATTTTAAACCATTGGAGCACCTAGTTTCACCTTGGTTTGATGGTATTTCTTTCCAAGGGCATTGTAGGGATTACCCTCTTTATAAAGATGTTTATCTTTAAAAGCTATCAACCAATGAGGTTATTTCTTTCTTGAAAAACGGTGGGGATGGCCTTGAAGGATATGTGGGCTCTTAGGACCGAATTTTGATATGCAAGAAGAGTCCATGAGCTGTCCTCTTGCATGGCCATCAAGCCCTAGGCTAAAGACACATGGAAAGTCCCTTAAGACACCTCATGCTTCACCTCTTTCTATATATAGCCATGTATACCCCTTCCCAACTCACAATTCGAAAACTCTTTCTCTCCTTTTCTTTCCTCTAGCTTATATAATAGTTCCTTCTGTATTTGGCCATGATTTTTCTATCCCAAGGTAATAGAGGGAGCCTACCTTGGTGAAGAAGGCTCCTAGGGCTTCCAAATTGCTATATTAGAGTTTCTAAAGCTCCTCCTTGATAATTTTGACCAAAACTAGTAAGTTTCCTTCCTTCCCTCCCTATTTTTATACTTTTAGTCTTCCTTACACCTTCGTTTAGGTCGAAACCATGACCATACATGGTAAAACTCCACCTAAAACCCTAAAACATCTCATCTCCATGCTCTTTTGCTAGGGTTTGCACCTCTACAGTGGAGAAGGTGATCTTTGCTCAAGAAAGGAGCTTAGCTTGGAGCAACCACCTTATAATCTCAGGATCATTTCTTTTTGAACCTTCTTACCTTACTAGAGGCAACTTTTTTTAACCCCCTTCTCATATATTGCTTAGTACATGCTTAAAACTCATGCCTCTATGTTGAAAATCGACGATTTCCATCTGTTTTTACCATGCTCTTCTAAGGTTTTGGTTTCTTGCTATTTTATCTTCTCTAGAATCTCTAGTTTGGTTATTTAAGAAACTTCAAACCTGATCTAGGGTCAAATGGTGTTTTATCCCTCTCCCTCTCTCTTTAATTATCTCGATTGGTTTGATGATGTGGCAATTTCCTATTGGTTAGTATTGAAAAAATTATATCTTCTAAACCGCTTATCTAAATTTGACAAATAAATATGTTTTGGAATTGGAAAATTAATATATATCTAATAAAAATATTTTCAAGGTCTGATTTCATCGTTTGATGAAGGGTGATTTTTGTAAAACGAATTTAATGCATAAAATCCATAAAAAATTACATCTTAATCATCATAACTCCAAAATTAACATAAAATTATATGTTTTCTTAATCAGAAGAACCTAACTAAGTCTATGGTGATGTTTTCATAGTCTAAATCGAGGTTTTTCTATAAAAAGTAAAAAATATGGGTTTTCTCTATCTTAATGCATATATATCATTCTAATACATGCATACGGATTGAAAATAGGAAAAATTGATCATGGACTCAATCAAGTGATGAAAGTGGATAATTTGAATCATAATGAAAGGTATGTTCTATGTATGTGCAATCCCTATTTATGTATATGCATTTACACCTTAAGTTGGAAATAATTTTGCCTTAACCTATTTTTCTATAATGAGGCTTTATTAAACCCTATTTCATATACTCTTGAATCTTTTGCTATACTTGCCTCATAAATCAGTTTCAGAACATTATTCTTGGGTCTTGGAACCCCACCACCAAGTTGTAATTATATGATGATTTATCTTGCCACTTTACTATTTCTTGAGCATGATGGTTTATTTGGCTATTTAACTATAGTAGTGGTACTTACGTACAACCACCCACAGAGGGCATGTAAATAATCGCCCTGGGGAACGTCTTATTCTCCCCTGGGGAATGTATTATTGCTCCCCTATAAAATTTGATAGGTGACTGGGAATATATGAATTCTCCCCTCACCTATAGGTTGAGGTCCGGTATGTGCCTCAACCCTATTTAGTTAATGTAGTCCAATTAATATCATGCATGCTACTTCTTATATGTTTTGTAATGGTAAGAGTCTATTTTGTTATGTGCCTCATTCTCTTGGCCCTCTCATCTTATGATTATTCAATATATTTATGTTTCATATGATTTCCTTTTCTCTTGTATTTATTCATTATTTGACGCATAGCTTGTTTTCCTCTCCCATTTGTTAGGTGCTTTCCCAACCACCCAGGTGATGAGAAAGGTGATGAACAAGACAAGGAGTATATAGCTTTTGGCTTGGACTCAGTTGATGGAGATGTTGTTTGGAGACAAGATTATAGTAGTCTAGACTTCCCTCTATCTAGATCCTGATTGTGTGTCTTGATGTAAACCATCATGGAAGAATTTGATGTATTTTTGTAAACCTTTTATGAAATTGAATATAGTCAGTTATTTTTTATTCCGTTGCTTTCTAATGGTTATTTGTATACCAATGTTTAATAAGTTTGGAAAATTTATGCCCATTCCATCATACCTCTGAGAGTGTTTGGAATGGATGTCAATTCTTCAAATTTTTAGTAAAGGGGTGATTTCACTCTCCTTACAAATGTATTCAAAATTTCTATTGCGGGAATCAATAGCAAAAAGAATGCGAACAGTCAACATATTTAAAAGCAATCAACCATTTTCTCCATTGACCAGATCTAGAAAGTTTTCAGTCACTGACTGGGAGTCTTCTAAAGAGTCTTGTATCTATGGTTTACATCCCTCCTTTGCCTATAAAAGGAGGGGGACTCCAAAAAGAAAAGGCATTCTGATTTTCACACTCTTATTCTCTAGCAAGCAAGTTCTTTCATTCTCGTAATGTAACTTTCTTTGATTTTCAATAAAACAAAGGTTTATTTTAAGATTGAGATTTTTATCCTTCTTCTTTTTTGTCCTTTATCATTCTTGGAGCAAAGAACAAAGGGGATAGCCATTTAACTGTCCCTAGATAAGGATCCTCCTAAGGGATTCTACTTCTTCTACTAGGCTATGGCTTACCCCCTTTCTTTCTTCATTCTCCCTTTAATTTCCATGATTAGTGAGTAGTTTTCCTATCGAGGTCAGGAGAGTAGCCTCTTAGCCATGTGTTAGCTTAGACCTAAGTTTCACTGATTACATTAGATAGATGTTTTTGGTTAGGAAAATTGTCGAATTTAACGAAGTGATCTCTCATTTTTATCGCATGTTAATCTTGGCGGATGTGGCCATGGAAACTAATATTTAGAATGACTAAACTAATCACATGGGGATTTGATGAGACCTCGAAAAAATCCCTATTAGTATGATGGACTAGGATCTGTGAACGTCAGGACTAATGGTTTCATGTGGAGTTCATATTTAGGGAATCATTTACAAATGTTTTGCATGCCTTCTTCTATCTTTGTTATCATATGATTTCTTCGATCTTGCTTCACATCGGCTATGATGGTAAAACCAATAAGCCTCGAGATCTATTTCTTATGATTCCATCTTTTTCTTTATGTCTTGAATAGTTAATCTTTTTTTTCACCATTTTTTATTCTTGTTCTTAGTTTTAATTAAACCATCTCCAATATAGACTTATATTTTTTGTTCTTACAATTTGATTTCAAATCAACCATATTCTTTTTTCCATCTATAGGGATCAATACCTCTCTATACTAGTTGAATTTTTGTTCGCAACAAGTTGAAAACATGTTTAGAAGGTTAAACTCTAGGACTTGTCCTAGTGATTGTTGCGTGTACAATGAAACACATCATAGAGGCTCGATATGCAAACTGAGATAGAAACAAACCATTCAACCACACACAAATATTAGGGTTATAGTCCATAACCATGCAACACATCCACCACAAAACTAATTTTATGGTGATGAATGCAAATTACATACATATATATTAGTTTGGGATTGTATGTGGACTTTAATCAGATATGCACATTAATCATTTTTAATATTTGCGTTGTATGCAATAAATAAAAGACAAAAACCAAAACTCTGTGTATATCAATTATCCCAAAACACAGTAAATTGATGTGGCTCTGATAACACTGTTAGGAAATATGGCATCAGATAAGCAACGGAAACAAAAAAATATGCCATATTCCTCTTTAACAGACAATTGTGTCAATAACTATGTAATGGGAAGGATGGTTTATGAGGTCAAACGTGGTCCTGGAGCAAGTCTAGTGACTAATTCTCATTGCAGTATGAGCCTTTCTTCAAGTTGCACTCGGATGGCATCAACAACAACTCCCGATTGATTACCACATATAACAACTTGACGTTGTCCTCCTAGAGGGAAAAGCTCCATGCCTCTATGGTAGTCCACACAGACAATCAAGAACTCATGTTGTTCTAATAGAACAGACATGGAGTTGTCCCTCCATGTTGGTGTACTAGCACCAACATGCTCTCCCACAATTGTTCACCCTAGTTGTCCCTCTCTTTTTTGAGTAGGACTTTCTCGGGTTCTCTCATTTACTACAATCATAGAAGACCAACAATTGTTAGATACAATTGAGTTGTGTCTGCCCCATTACCCCTCTATTTATAGGATGGGTTGGTTCAGGGTTCCCAGTCTGAGTGGGAGAGGAAGGGACCAAAATTTCATTAATTTTCACAACCTACTACCAACAAATCACAGGTGAACAAATCGGTTGGCATTTGAGTCAATCAGTTTAACCCTTGAATCATTCATTTCATCATGCTTACCGATTGCAATTGTATTGGCAATTATAATCCAATTTAATGATCAACATGAAATCAACACAAATCCTTGAATCAATTGAATAGTTCCACTAACTACTCGGTTAACAACCTAAGAGGGTCAGTTTATGTACCTAAGTCGATCGATTCACTTCTTGAACCAGTCAGTTCATGGTCCAGAACTGCCAAAGTTGGTTCAATTAACCTGACACTCTAAAATGATCAGTTAAAAACTTGAACAGGTCAGTTCATACCCAGTCAGTCAACATTCAACCAATGATGTTTAAATTGAATACCTAACTCTTTAGTAACCACGTTTAAGCCATATATTCATGAATGAACTCCTATTCCAAGTTTATCTTATGTGTGTGACCCTACAGGTTCCAAGTTACGTTGGCAGTGAATGTCCATAACTTATTCATGACATCACAAGTAAATAATAGTATTTGTAACACATCATTTCCACCCAAGTAATCAGGAAAGTTGGATAACAACTTCAACCTATAATATGTGATTGGTGTTATAGTGATTGTATAATTCCTTTGTCTTTGATATCCAATATTAAGTTTGAGGAATGGAATCATCATCTTCTCAATATTCATCCATGTTCCTTGAACTAGAGCAGACTATAACATACCCAACTCTGGGTATTTTACTCATCCCTCCTCTTTCCTTAGTACCATTTTATCAAAATAAAATAAATCATTATTCCTAAAAATTATACTATGATTTGAAACTTAGTTTCAACATACTTCATATACACTACGTAAAGAGTATAAATATGAAATAATCATAATAAAATGAAATAATAGATATGATATATTAATGTCCCAAATAATAAAATTTGATTCTCTAGAATACTAGTAAGATTAAAGGATGAAGAAACTAAATTAAAACAAGATATAGTGACACATTGGTGTCATTAAAGAAATAAGTACATTAAATGAATACTTAAAATGCATGTAATGAAAAATAATAGAAGATGCTTTCAAAAGGTAAATGTAAGGCCAAAATTGAATTCCTCATGCACTAATTTCCATAAGAACTTGTCCTCAAGTCAATTGGACTTCTGTTACCCACTTAATTAGTTGATTGAATAAACAAACCCTAATATATATTAATTCCATCAATTTAAACTAAACTAGTACTAATGATCTCCTTGTAACACCTCTGTCCCCACATGCGGCCCGTTACCCACACGATGATCGTATGAAGTGCGCTAGTTGTGGCAACTGGAAATGGCAGTCGTCTTCTACTTTCTTTTTCCCCTTCACTTCCTTTCCTCATTCTATATCTCCTTCTCTTCCTTTGTGCAACCAAAATCTCATCTTCCAGCCGTTCTCTCTCACTGTACCCAATGGCTTGCTGCTACCTACAATAGTGGCTAGATTGGAGAACCTGCTGGCACCTAAAACCACAATGCCCCCTCCTTTCTTCACCTTAGGTTACTCCACTAAGATTGCCTCTAGCCACCCTAGATTTTGGGTAACTCCTCAAACACATCTCTCCCTGGCTGCCCGATCATCACCAACGATATAAAAGCATGGTCTGCCTACAACTCTACAACTCTCATCAACCATCACCCCAATATCTTTCCCTTCCATCTCCTCCTCACCCTCAAGCCCTATCATCCAACATCCATCTCATTCCTCTATGCTGAGCTTCCATGGTAGCACAAAACCCTTTTCACCCATCTACGGGGCAAATTCTTTCCCCATTATTGTAGTTAGATGATTGTAACATACCCAAACCCAGAACAATAGTTCAATCTTACGCTATCCTAGGCCCCTTTCCATTTATGATACAATTCAATCATTCTCCTTGAATCAAATAAGCTAAGAGTAATGGAGACAATAAATATATAATATTTTAATAAATGACATTCTGAATAAATTTTATGACAAATAATTAACTAATAAGTTGTTATTGGGTGTTAATTATATAAATTTCTCAATAAATTTTTATATTAATTTGGCACTCTAAAATCATTAATGATCTACTTTATGGAAAGAAATATAAAAATATAAAGTAATGTATCAAATGATTTAAAAATACATTAACAACATTAATTTAGCATTTAATCAGTTTCATAAGGCAAAGTAAATGGTATTAATGGGTTGGTCATACCTTGATTATCTTTGGTATAAATTTTCATATTAATGGAATGTTATTTGCTACCCCAATCAAAATTAGCAAGAGAAATGTATTGATAAGCAAAGCATTTGAAGGATCAAATTTTAATATATCAAAATTTATAATCTTTTGCTTATTTTATTTTTGTGTCATGAGGGTTGAACCCTCCCCAACCCCATGACTCCTCGTTCTGTGGACGACAAGTCGACACCATCACTTGTAACCAACAAGCGTTTTCCTCTCGCTGCTAACACTAACTCACACGCCCCTGTCTCTCACACCGACCATGAAGGCCGAAGGAAATGACACCGTTACATACTCTTACCCCCTGGCACCCTGAAGCCCTAGCTCCAGGAGTAATAGTAGTAACGGCTGGGACAACCACCATCTCCCGTCCTCTATTTCTTCTCCCCATTCTTCTCCACAAATCCAAGAACCCTAGCCTCCTCCGCTAGTGTTGCACCCATCTTCTCACAGATCTGATCCATCGCCATTATCAGCGTGACATCAAGCCTGATGCCCTACAGCTATCAAGCACCATTGCCTTGTTTGCCTCCACCCTAAAGGTGATGTACAAAGACAACATACCACCCCTACCCTTCTAGATTGCCCCTGAACCCTGCCCGACACAAGTTCCTTCAATCTGTAGTCCTCATGATCGCCGCACGAACCTAGTCGATGCACCACTTACACAATGCACATCATGGCTCAGAGAACTTCTCTGACACTGTCATCACAATGCCATCCTCTTCTGCACTACCAAAACTGGTGACATCACTGCCTTCCTCTCCCCTAGCATCGCACAACCTTTAAGAAACCATTCCTGATCGACTACCATGTCCACTGCCCAAGAGACTCTATACCACTTGCTCGACTCCATTTCCATTGTCCTTATGTGCCCCTCTAGGGATTGTCATGATGCCATAATATACTGAAGAAGCCATTACCGATATGGATTCATCCATGACAGTAGCAGGTGCTACAGCCTCCTCTTACCTTCACAATGACATTGGTGGCTACCAAGAGGTTATACACACCACCTAGTTCAGGGAATTCCAGATGCTGGACACCCAACCCTTTCTACCCCCTTGCTCCCAACTGAACCAGAGAAACCACCTTACTGCTCTGCCATTGTCAGCCTCACCTACAGAGTTCAATGGCTTCAGACGCTATCATGGATGAAAGAACTAAGGACAACAACATACCTTCAACATCAACTACCCAAAAAGCAAGGATGAATCAACAAGCATCAAACCTTCAATGTAGAGTTGCTTGTTTGATGTCAACATTAGATGAAGGTATCCCCTACATTTCTATATTCCAATTTCAAAACAAGAAATGAGAGAACGTATACATACCTGAAACAATAACTAGATTCACTTAGTGGAATAATTTCTACTTATACATATACCTATCATGATGTCATCATTAGCTCAGACCCTATATCCTTACTATTATAAAAATCAAGGCTAATAAATAGTAGGTTATATACAATACGTTCTGGATGATTGAGTACATATACAAGATTAATTTAGATTATATGGCTGTTTGAGCCTGTTATTTTGGCCTATGTACAATTATACTAATGAGTTCTACAAATCCTAATCTTTGAAAAACTTTTTTTAAAGCATGACTATAATCTAGATTAATGGATTCATCATCTTATGGTGGTGTATTCGAGAATATTAATGAGAATCATTAAAACCAAAAATAGAAATACAAGTAATTATATATTAATGGTAATAGAAATAAATAAATATATATAAGGAATGTATCTAACAATGTAGTTTGATGCATGAACTAAATGGTGAAAGAGAGAGAAATATATTTAAGACTACATTTTATCAACATATATGTAGACACTTTACATTTTGATAAGGTTGACACATGACAAGTTAGTTTGACTATATATGACCATGTTATAGATCGAATATAATTGTATTCATATAGGTTGAGATCTGTATATGAGTATATGACCAAATTATATAGGTAATGGTACACTATGATAAACCCTAATACTCCTGGTAATGTATGAGAAATTTTAGGAATTAAAACCCTAAATCCTCAACCTCACATATGTATGAGCACTTCTAGAAATTTAAAACCCTAAATCAGCATTAGGTAACCAATACTAGGTTTAGATATACTTTCATTTACGAATGAATAATTGTGGACTAAGTGTGTTGTATAAAACACTTTTAGGACATGAAGGATGAATTGTGAAGTTTACTCTAGAGATAGGCTTAGTCATGAAAATAAGGTATGTACTCCTCCCTATTTTTAACTGGGTATTTATATGACTAAATTTTCCCAGAATGAGGCAATTCTTGAAATACTTACTCTTTTGTTCCACTTGTTGACATATCCTATTTTTCTGAGATTATTATTGACAGGTTGAATTGGGTCAATGACCCCACATGCTATTGTGTTTGTATTATGACACAAGTTTTTTATGAATAATGTATCTTGCCACACTATTTTATGCATGGTAGACTATTTGACTAGCTAACTATCGTCGATGCTTATGCATAAGCATTAGGGTGTGCTACTTGTACCCGTGGTGTGCTACTTCTACCCTTATATATATAGAGGCATGCTAATTCTGCCTATGGGTGTGCTACTTCTACCCAAAATTATATATAGGCCAATGAATCAATGGTGTCTTGGCTCTACCATAGTTACTTTAGTCCAATATATATTCATGCAAATTATTATGATTACTCTGATATTGTGAATGGTTAATGGCAAGATGTGTTATTTCATTTCTTTATTTATATGCCTCATTCTTTTAGAAATTCTTTCTTTTGTTGCTTCTCATTGAAACTTACATAGCTTAAATGGCCCCCTCTTTGATGGGAACATCTTACGTTACCTTTGAAATAAATAATGCCCTAGTTAATCTTCTAATGTATATAAACATCTTTTGCTGACTCATACTCTTTTGTTTCCTATTTTTCTTGGGTGTTCCCTCCACCCAGGTGTAGGTACTTTATAGGAAAGAGACTCAGGATGATCGTGAGCTTGTTGGTGAACATAAGGACAACTTGAGATAGCCTTGTTACCCTCTGCATATGGGCTTATGTCTATATAGATGTAACCACTTAATTTTATGTACCACCCTTAGGGTGAGAAAATTTTGTACATTGAAACCTTTTGTAACTTTGTAAATAGTTTTGTTTTCCACTGCTAAAATATTTCATGTCTTATATTTGTACCATTGAGTGGGCCCACTATCGGATCCCACTCCTTATAGAATGGTATCAGAGCCTAAGCAGTCATTAACTAGACTATTTCAAGTTATCCTAGAGTGATTCCTTAGAAGGTAGATTGCCTTTTGGAGGTTATTTTCATACCTAAAGTCGAGTCGAGAATTATCGAATAGAGTTTCAACCCCTAGCCAACTTAGTGATATATATCTCAAACTACCTAGGGCATTGACATAGTTTTTGGTAAACCCTCATCAACCCTACCCCCTCTATAGAGGTATAGCTTTCTACACTTAAATGTTGACTCTCCTAGAAAGTAGCCTCTACCTCCCACCTTAGGGGAGGACAAATCATCTACTATAAAGAGTAGGTTGATTGGAACTCAAATAATTGTGTGTAACTCTAGAACAAGTCACGAAACCTTTTGCTTTTGTTGTTTTCTTTCATGCCTAGCATACACACATTATGTGTACTAAGCTTCCATGGATAAAAACTTAGTATATTGGCATGAGCTTTAGATTTTGTGATGTTATATGATAGTAGTGATGATATGAACTAGATCCTTTAAGTTGCTTGAGACTCTCCATCCAAGGGCTTGATATCATGCTAGTTAAACTTGCAATATCTCATAAATGAGGGCTTGATGAAGGAAGATATAGGTTTCGAGTAACTATCCTTGGTATGCCATCCCTCACATACCCATAAGGTAGGAATAATGCTTATCTCCCATGTATTACAGTGGAATGATCATGTAGATTGGATCAAATAATAAAATTTTGTACCATGTAATTTCCCCCCTTCCTGAGGACATATGGAGGCACAATCATGTTTGGAAGGTATAGTGGATACTCTTTTTCTTGAAACTTCGGATGCATACTGACACTGAGGTTATATGAGGTACATCTTGGGTTGATCCTTCAAGAGTTGCCACTCTCTTATTGCCGTCAAGTATTTAGTTTATTTGATGTGAGAGATGAGAATTAGTTTGACTATCTAGTTTACCTAGGCTTGTAATGATACGATGGAATTAAACCAACTAGGGAAGTGGTGACCATAACCTCTTGTAGTCATGGTTACACGATCTTATAAATAAATGATATTTTGGGGATGTGATGACCTAAGTCACTATTAAGAGCATTGTGGAATTATGGAGGCCATGCCTAGTAGGACCTACTAGAAGTTGATTGCAGGATAGTAAAAGAAAACATGTATCCCCTCCTGATCTAGAATTTGGATATACTTGCTGAATTCCTTGATGATGTGTGTATAGAAGCCTCTTTTTAAAGATGAAGTCATGTTAGGGTGATAGTATATGGTGTATGTGGTAGGAAGTGGTCGACTTGGTTCTCGGTTTGATTTTGGTACCACTTTGGATTCCCATCGTAGGGTTTTCATCGTCAAACTTACTTTCATTATTAAATTATAGTTATAAAAAAAGATTTTGTAGATTTTAGTGATGCTTTTGGAACCAAGTCATCACCACAAGGAAGTTGTAGTAGTAGATAATCCATTTAATGAGAAATCTTTGACTTGCATGTTTAATCCTCTGACCCTAGGCATACGTGTGATATATGGGATTAAGAGAGAAAGATTTCTCCCCCCCTCTCCCACGCCCGTGGTGGAGGCCGAACGCCCAGGAGGGTGGTAAATCAAGGTGGCAGTTGGGATTCAAACTTGGGTCCCTATGTTAGGGGACACCGTGCTTGACCACTTGAACCACTCCTTGTCGGTGCATACGTGTGATATATGAATTAAGAGGAAGAAGAACAAATATAATATCTATAATCTAGTCTGCTACCCATCTCGACTCTATGTATGGTTAGATATGTCTTTTTAATGGGTGGAGCCTTGTACACTTAGTTTGGTTACTTAAATTAATGAATAGTTGAATCAATGGTTATTAGCATTGGAAACTCATCATGGAAGGGATACCAATATCACAATAGTAGGATGTACAAACCTTCTTAACAGTGTATATAACAATAAAAAAAATTAAAATTTAATATCATCCTCAATCTTAGGGTAATTTTATAGACCAGATGTGATGGATGGAGTAATATAAGTACACATTGGATTATGCATACAAGTGTGATGTGGGCATGTTATGCTATGACCCACTACATTAGCTTTATCTAGTGAACTAGAAACTTATAATTGGTTAGAAGTTATAATTTAGTATATTGGGCTATAGCTTGGTGGATTTTGGGGATGAAATCCTCTTTAAGGGGCCGAGTGTCGTAACATACCCAAACCCAGAACAATAGTTCAATCTTATGCTATCCTAGGCCCCTTTCCATTTATGATACAATTCAATCAATTTCCTTGAATCAAATCAACTAAGAGTAATGGAGACAATAAATATATAATATTTTAATAAATGACATTCTACATAAATTTCTGACAAATAATTAACTAATTAAGTTGTTATTGGGTGCTAATTATATAAATTTGTCAATCAATTTTTATATTAATTTGACACTCTAAAATCATTAATGGTCCACTTTATGGAAATATAAAAATATAAAGTAATGTATCAAATGATTAAGAAATACATTAACTACCTTAATTTAGCATTTAATTAGTTTCATAAGGCAAAATAAATGTTATTATTGGGTTGGTCATACCTTTATATTCAGTATAAATTTTCATATTAATTGAATGTTATTTGCTACCCCAATCAAAATTAGCAAGAGAAATGTATTAATAAGCTAAGCATTTGAACGATCAAATTTTTGTATATCAAAATTTATAATCTTTTGTTTACTTTATTTTTGTGTCATGAGGGTTTAACCCTACCCAACCCCACAACTTCCCATTTTGCAGATGACAAGTCGACTCCATCATTTGTAACCAACGAGCATTTTCCTCTCCCTGCTCACACTGACTCACACGCCCCTGTCTCTCGCGCCGGCCACAAAGGCTGTAGGAAGTGACACCATTACCTACTCTTCCTCCCCTTGGCACCCCGAAGCCCTAGTGCTAGGTGTGGTAGTAGTAACAACTGGGACAACCTCCATCTCTCATCTTTTATTTCTTCTACCCATTGTTCTCCACAGATCCAAGAACCCTAGCCTCCTCCGCTAGAGTTGCACCCATCTTCTCACAGATCTGATCCATCACCATTGTTGGCATGACATCAAGCCCGGTGCCTAAAAGCTGTCAGGCACCATTTCCATGTCTACCACGCCTTAAAGGTGACATACAGAGACAACAGACCGCCCCTACCCTTCTAGAGCACCCCTGAACCCTGCCTGACACAAGTTCCTTTGATCTGTAGTCCTCATGATAGCCTCTCGAACCTAGCCGATGCACCACTTACCTGATGTACATCACGGCTCAAAGAACTCTTCCGACGTCGTCATCGCCATGCTATCCTATTCTACATTGTTGACACTGGTGACATCACTACCTTCCTCTCCCCTGGCGCCAAACAACCTATAAGCAACCATGCCTAATCGACTACCATGTCCACTACCCAACATATCTCTACGCCACTTGTCCGACTCCATTTCCATTGTCCTTATGTTCCACCTCTGGGGATTGTCATGTCGCCATAGTATACTGAAGAAGCTATTATCGATATGGGTTCATCCCTGACAACAGCAGGTGTTGTGCCCTCCTCCTACCTTCACAATGACATTGGTGGCTACCAAGAGGTCAGACACACCACCTGGTCTAGGGAATTCCAGATGTTGGACATCCAAACCTTTCTACCCCCTTGCTCCCAACTGAACCAAAGAAACCACCTTGCCGCTCTTCCATTGTCAGCCTCACCTATAGAGTTCAATGGCTTCAGTCGCTACCACGGATGACACAACTAACGACAACAACACACCTTCAACATCAACTACCGAAAAAGCAAGGATGAAGCAACAAGCATCAAACCTTCAACGTAGAGCTGCTTGTATGATGTCAACATTAGATGACGGTATCCCCTACATTTCTATATTTCAATTTTAGAATAAGGAATGAGAGAACGTATACATACCTAAAACATTAACTAGATTCACTTAGTGGTATCGTTATACATAGCTTAGACCCTATATCCTTACTATTATAAAAATCATGGCTAATAAATAGTAGGTGATATAAAATACGTTCTGGATGATTGAGTACATATACAAGAGTAATTTAGATTATATGGCTGATTGAGCCTATTATTTTGTCCTATGTACAATTATACTAATGAGTCCTACAAATCCTAATCTTTGATAAACATTCTATAAAGCATGACTATAATCAAGATTAATGGATTCATCATCTTATGGTGGTGTATTCGAGAATATCAATGAGAATCATTTCATGAAATCAAAACCAAAAATAGAAATACAAGTAATTATATATTGAGGGTAATAGAAATAAATAAATATATATAAGAAATGTATCTAACTATGTTGTCTGATGCATGAACTAAATAGTGAAAGAGAGAGAAATATATTTAAGGCTACATTTTATCAACAAATATGTAGACATCTTTACATTTTGATAAGGTTGACACTAGATGACACGTTAGTTTGACTATATATGACCATATTATATATGGAACATAATTGTATTCATACAGGTTGAGATCTTTGTATGAGTATATGACCAAATTATATAGGTAATGGTACACTATGCTAAACCCTAATACTCCTAGTAATGTATGAGTAATTCTAAGAATTAAAAACCCTAAATCCTCAACCTCACGTATGTATGAGCATTTCTAGGAATTAAAAACCCTGAATCCGCATTAGGTAACCAATACTAGGTTTAGATATGCTTTCATTTACAAATGAATAATTGTGGACTAAGTGTGTGTATAAAACACTTTTAGGTCATGAAGGATGAATCGTGCAGTTAACCCTAGAGATAGGCTTAGTCATGAAGATAAGGAATGTACTCCTCCCTCTTTTTAACTGGGCATTTATATGACTAAATTTTCCCATAATGAGGCAATTCTTGAAATACTTACTCGTTTGTTCCACTTGTTGACATATTCTATTTTTATGAGATTATTATTGAAAGATTGAATTGGGTCAATGACCCCACATGCTATGGTGTTTGTATTATGACACAAAGTTCTGATGAATAATGTACCTTACCACACTATTTTATGCATGGTAGACTATTTGACTAGCTAACTATCATAGATGCTTATGCGTAACCATTAGAGTGTGCTACTTGTACCCGTGGTGTGCTACTTCTACCCTTATATATACAGAGGCGTGCTAATTCTACCTATGGGTGTGCTACTTCTACCCAAAATTTATATATAGGCCAATGAATCAGTGATGTCTTGGCCCTACCATAGTTACTTTAGTCCAATATATCTACATGCAAATTATTATGATTATTGTGATATTGTGAATGGTTAATGGCAAGATGTGTTATTTCACTTGTTTATTTATATGCCTCATTCTTTTGGAAATTCTTTCTCTTGTTACTTCTCATTGAAACTTACCTAGCTTAAATGCCCCCCTCTTTGATGGGAACATCTTACGTTACTTTTGAAATAAATAATCCCCTAGTTAATCTTCTAATGTATATACACAACTTTTGCCGACACATACTATTTTGTTTCCTATTTTTCTTGGATGTTCCCTCCACCCAGGTGTAGGTACTTTATAGGACAAAGACTCAGGATGATTGTGAGCTTGTTGGTGAACATAAGGACAACTTGAGATAGCCTTATTAACCTCTAAATATGGGCTTATGCCTATATAGATGTAACCATTTAAATTTATGTACCACCCTTAGGGTGGGAAAATTTTGTACATTGAAAAATTTTGTAACTTTTTAAATAGTTTTGTTTTCCGCTGCTAAAATATTTCATGGCTTATATTTGTACCATTGAGTGGGCCCACTAACGGGTCTCACTAGTTATAATGATTGTCGGCTCTGTGATGGTGACTGCCTTTGGCTCTGTGCTAGCCACATGCAATCACAGTCAATAACTTTAGGATTGGCATCAACACCTTGCCCTTCTGCTTTAGTGATCCCTTATTCCTTCATGAAACCGATCCATGTCGACAATCAATAGTTCTGGGTTTGCAGACTCTGACCCGTTGACATGGGGACATTGGACCAGTGAGTGTCCCCTTTGGATCCAACTAGTGTCCTGCAACTATGACTCCATGTCCGTTAGACATTTTCCTAATGCCTCTCAACACCAATCGCTCCTCTCGACCATGATTTCTACATCAATGGAAGTTCTATCTCTTCATCCTCAAGCCTTGGATGGATAAAAGTGGTCCTCTATAGGTAGCAAGACATCCCTTGTGGATGAAGACCAACTAGTTCCTACAACTGACCTAGAGATACATTTGAAATTACCTCCCTTCTAATGAACCTAGAACACTAATAAAGAATAATTTGTAGTTTGAGATCTGCCCACCATGCCATGACTCTATCTTCTCCTCTTAGCTTTCTCCCAACCACATGCGTTGTAGAGCATCATTGACACCACCATGGTATCATGCCACCCCTCTCTTCATTTGCTTTCCCATTCTCATCTTCCCAAGCCCTAGTCATCCTATTTTCCTCTCCCAGGCGCCCTGAAACAAAGATAGAAGTCTACCACCTATAGTGATGCTAAATTCCATGTTGAACTAGAGACATAAGCGGTCTGTTTTTACGTCCTTGACAAAAGTTCACTCCTCAACATCATTAATAGAGGTTGCCACTATAGAAGAAGGTACAAACTGTGAGGACACATTGGTGAGATCTTGGGGGCCTCTTGAACCAAAAATCCACTGGTTTCACCTACGATCTGGTCCTCAAAAGAAAGAGCATTGATGAAAGACCCTGTTTGACTATTTGTTTTGAATATATAATCAAATCATCGTGGGTATGCACCGCCTCCATATTAGAGAAGTTAAGGAACCCATCCATGTAATTCTATTTGTTCAAAATCCAATTCGTAAGGTAAGTGAATACTGAGATATTAGGTAGTATCTGATGATCTGCAAATTGGTTATAAAAGTAGATATATTCAAGTATGGTATATCTACACATTATTTTATATATGCCCATAACATCCAGCCAAATATTCATCCTTATCCCTTCAATATTTGTATACTAGATGATCTGTCTAAGATAAATGGTAGGTTACTGATATGCTATGTACTCATCAAAATGCATGATTAAAATGCATGACATATAACTATGTAAACATTCATATTGGACATGTACTTTCATATTTCCTCCTATATATAATACAACATGGACCTCTAATTAACTAATCATATCCAATCATCTTTACTAACTAATACTAGCCACGATGGTGATATATTAACCATTTGTTATGGGAAGTCTAGCAATCATGTAGAATGATATGTCAAATCACAAATCAGATATTAATTAAGATATCAAAGATGTACAACTTATTGATGGTAATACTTTTTTCACATTTAATCGAATACCCTAGACCCACATATATGTATACATGTATATAATTGATGATGATTGGAGGAATACATATTAGTACGAACATGTGTTCGTAATCTAAACATATTAAGACTTGTGTGTCCAAATGTGAATTAGAACTAACATTGATATATAAGGGATCATATATTCACTTAGTATGATTTTAAATCATAATATGCAATTAGATGGCAGAACTAGGCTAAAAACAATATGTATAACTAAACTAGGAATGCATACACATGTTCCCTATGGTTTGACTAACATACTTAATGCATTTCTAGGATGAAAGCCTAGCTTTGTGAACCAATTATATCAAAAGAGCTATCCTTGAGTCGTGAAGAATAGGTATGTACTCCTCCCTATTTGATTTTGGGCATAATTTGACTTAAATCTTCTTACAATGAGGCATCTTTTGAATGTTGTCTCCTTTTATTCAACCATGTTGTCAATTCCTCATTTCTTGATATTGAGTCATCTGATTCCGCAATACATGATGGATACCTTGTTGCCTCAGGTCTATGAACCCACTTGCTTTGATGTTTGTACTTGGAAATGTGAATGGTGAATGCTTACTATCTTGCCACTATATTTATGCACTTTAGATAATTTTACTAGATAACTATTATAGACACTTATGCATAACCATCAAGGTGTGTTTTTCCATCCGGGTGTGCTTTTCCACCTTTATATATACAGAGGAGTGCTTTTACACCAAGGATGTGCTTTTCCACACATTTTACTTAGGCTAATGACTCAGTGGTGTCATGTCCCTACTATAGTTACTTTAGTCCAATAAATCTGCATGTGAATGATTATGATTGTTGTGATATTGTGGTTGTTAATGGTAAGATGTGTTATCTCACTTGTTTATTTATATGCCTCACTCTTTTGGAATTCATTTTCTTGATGTATCTCTTATTGGAACTTACTTATCTTTTGATGAACCTCCTTTTTATGGGAACATCTATTTTGATCTTTTAATCCATTTAAATGCTCAAAATATTGGTAAATGTACATACTCAACCTTTACTGGTACATATTTCATTTTCCTATTTTTTGGGGTGTTCCCTCCACCCAGGTATAGGTGATTTATATGAAAAAGACTCTGGATGGTCGTGAGCTCATTGGTGAGCATAAGGATAACTTGAGATAGCCTTGTTCCTCTCTACATGTGGGCTTATGTGTATATAGATGTAACCTGTTCATTTTATGTACCACCCTTAGGGTGAGAAAGTTATGTACATGGAAATATTTTGTAACTTAGTAAATAGTTATGTTTTCTACTTCTTAAAATATCATGTCTTATGTTTGCATCATTGATTGGGGCCATTAATGAGTCCCACTTCTTACACATACTGTCTAAGTATATGACTATCTAAGTATATGCAACCTCAATACCGTATACTGATCCACACATACATGTGCATGCTTTTCTCAGTCTTGCTTATCAAGTGACATGAATATCAAATTCCAGTAGGAGGGACAAATCCCATCTACATCACTTACAATCATCCCCATGTGTCACACTACATCTGATCACCACCTTTATGGCAACCCTTATTCAAAGTCACGGTGGATGATGTCAAAGCACATTGAACTACATGTGATGAGTGTAGTGATTTCAAGTCTAAGAGCCACAATCACCATTCAACACCTTCACTGTGAGAGATGATTATGATCACAAATTATAGTTTCCATGTGTCACTCTCAAGGTGGGTCTGTCTGATACACTTCTCTTCAACAAGTATCTATGTGTTTGGTTTTCTATCACATATATCTTGACTGATGATATTCTGTCATCAACCGACACACACTCTGGTCTTATTTGTCATTGTTGTCTATCAGCCTTCCACATTAGCATCCAACTAGGGACATAACAAGAATGTACATACTCTTAACATCTGCATGATCACATTGTTCATGTCATCAACTCGAAGACATACATCATTGACTATTATCATTATTTATACATTCATTATGTTTCATCATTATCTCATAACTTGTTAAAATATAACAAATTGGAAGATTGCCTTTATTATTAATCAAATCATTTACATGAAATGCCATCTCAATCATCATATGATTGTCTCTCTGGGCATACATACCAATAGTTTTATACACATGTTTACTGTCATGCATATGGTTGTGAACAATTTTATACACATGTGTTATGGCATGTTTATTGTTGTGTATAATTTTGTATACATGTCTACTATCATGCTTACTGTTGTGTATTATTTTGTAAATATTTTGACAACTATGTCTATTATTATTTACAATTTTATACACATATATACATTGTGTACTATTCTTTATTGCATTGTAGACATGAGTATTGTCGTGTGTATTATTGTGTATAGTTGTGAACGCATGTATATTGCCATATGTATGGTTGTGTACAATTTTGTAGACATGTATACTGGTATGTGTATTGTTGGTTTCTGTTTTGTATTTGTGTACTTCCTATGTGTACTGTTGTGTACAGTTGTGTACACATGTATATTGGCACATGTTTTGTTGTGCACATGTCAACTACTATATGTGCACGTGTGTATTTCCATGTGTGATTTTGTATTGTTTTGTACATGTGTACTGCCATGTATGTTGATTTGTACAGGTGTACTGGTATGTGTACTACTGTATACAATTTTACATACATGTGTGCTTCCATATGTACTGTTGTATATACATCTGTATTGCCAGGTGTATAGTTGTGTATACATATGTACTACAATGTGTATTGCTTTTTGCATGTGCACCACCATCTGTATGATTGTGTACAATTGTGTACACATATGCACTACCATATGTACTCTTGTGTACACATGTAGCTGTTGTATGTACTATTGCGTACAATTTTGTACACTTATGTAAAACTATATATATTGTTGTGTTCACATGTGAACTTTTATGTGTATAGTTATGTACATATATCTACTGCCATGTGTCCATACATATTTTGTACATATGTATTGTTAACAAATTCTGGACCTAATTTGCTCGGGCTTTCCCAACTCATGCTCATTGTTGTTAACAGATTTAGGACCTGATACAAATTCGGCATTCCAAAATATGTCAATTTTTGTACTGTTAACTGATCAGAGTATTACTCTATGCCTTGACATATCTCTCGATTACATGTCACCGAGAGAGTTCACATGCCTTGACATAGAATTGATAGAGTTCACATGCCTTCACATAGAATATTCATTTATAATAGTTGATCTATGTATAGATACACTGGTTGATTACCAATATCAATCATTGAGCTTTCCAATTTTAGATGTCCTCCCACATTTACATATAATTGAATCCTATTCATGTTATGCCATTTGCTACTTTAGGAATAAGGGCTAGGAAGGATCCATAAAGGACAAAAAGTCATCTCGATCGATTGCACGGGCGTGGGAGAGGGGGAGAGAATGCCTCTCTTTATCCCATATTCTCATTTTCCAACCTAAAGCTCACTACCAAGATCACATTGGGGTTCTTATTTAATCAAAGTTCTATCATGTTAATGATTTTTCCAAAATTTGTGTACAGCTCTGCATATACACTTCAAGATGATTTGCACCAAAATAAGGCTCCAAAAGATCGTAGATGGTACAAATAATAAAAATACTATACTACTAGCGACAGTGTAAAATCTCAAAGAAAATTCTTGCGACCTCAAGCCTCAATCTCCTAAAAGTAACAATACTTGTGTCATGAATATTACCTGTTAAAGCAACTATGAAGCAAGTCGGGTTACTGACTCTAGTTTCCTATGTGGTTCAATGCCTCTAATGTGATTCTAACCTTCACCATAGTGGTAATCTGAGCCATTCTCTATTTGAGTTGACCGGTCAAATGGACCATGTTTCCTCTCTCGCTCCATTTCTCACCTCTCACCATCTCTTTCTCAAACTTTGACCCCTCATTGATTCACTCACTCCTTTGTCTTTATGGAGATGATAAATGAGTCTCTCGTTCTTGTGAGTTTTGTGTCTTCTACCCTATAAAAAATGCAGCTTAGTACCTCTCTGGTTGTGTGATTAAT
This sequence comes from Alisma plantago-aquatica, assembly GCA_963693085.1. Lineage (NCBI taxonomy): Eukaryota > Viridiplantae > Streptophyta > Magnoliopsida > Alismatales > Alismataceae > Alisma > Alisma plantago-aquatica. The sequence continues at coordinate 936,511,563 of OY856413.1, read as the reverse complement.
ATTTTTAATATATATATATACACCGCTAGGTGATATGTACAACAACTTTTTGAGCTACTTCCGTTCTATGTGATATGTACAACAATTTTTTCTATGGACTGTGATCCTAAGCAAGCAAACATGCAAGTGTAATGGATAAAGATAACCACGACCCTAAGCAAGCAAGCAAGTAAAGTGGTGTTCTGGATAAGCATCATTGCATCATAAGCATTCAAGTAAATCGGTGCATGAGCGGGCTAGGCGAATCAACAAGTAATTTGATAGGTGAATAAATAGACAATTAGACAGATGATGAATAATTAGACAAACATGTGATTGGTTAGCATGTAGACCGCACTCTTTCTAATTTTCCACCCAACCCGCCTACTTAGTCTGTCTTTGTGTTAGTTTATGCTAAGATTTTTTTAGTAGGTTGTGTGTTTGCTTCTATTAGCTCATTGTTATTTTATGTCTATGTGCTTCAGTAATATGTTTGTGAACTCATTGGTTAAGGCTTCACCAATGTGCTTTAATTTTAGTAATCACATGCTATAAATTGGATGAAGTCAATTGATAATTTTTGTAATTTGTATAATAACGCTATAAAGAAAGCACAGTGTGGTGTGTGCTATTCGAGCTGTTTGCTCAACCACACACCACACTGCTTTATTGTTTATATTTATCTCTGTTTCTAGTTTTTTAAATCATTTTATACATACAAAATCTCGGGAACATGTAATAGAATCAAATCAGATGTGTTTGCCTAACCTGCATGCCGCTTTTTTATTTTCAATTTTTATTTTTAATTTACTTCAAGCTAAATTAAAAGATGGACACGTTGTACAAATCTTAGATTTTAGTTATGTGCTTTTATCAGACCAACCTGTGTGTGTTTTAACTTTTAGTTGTATGCTCCTAGTTCCAGTCAGTATGTGTGTTTCAATAGTCTATCTACATACTGATCAATGTTATCTAATTATGTGTTTGACATCATCAATTTCTTCAAAGGGAGTTCCAGTAAAATATTTGTGCTCATTGATCCAATTTATTTGTGTGTTCAATCAGTCTATCTCGATGCTAATTAGCTCAGTATGTCTTTGTGTTCACACATTTTGTCAGAGTATTATTTGGACCAATCTATATGTATGGTTATAAGTTTGAGGGAGTCAGTAGCTTTTTAATCAAGATGTTTTTATGTTATATATAGACTAGCGTATGTTAATGCAGTGGTCGTCATGAGTCTAACATGAAAATGAGTTTTGATTTAAATTTTTGTAATGACACACTACAAGTCTGAGTGAGTCAACTGACCGAATGTATTTGGATGTGCTCCAATAGCTTGGCTATGTGTTCATTGATCCATTCATTGTTTGTGTTCTAGCAACATGTATGTTTGTTAATCAATCCAATCCGTCTGTATGTTAATCAATTTAGTATGTTTTTGTGCTTATATATTAGAATGTGTCAATTGAATGTCAATCAAGTCTCTCTTTTAATGGATTAACAAATTTTTTTATATTTCAAAATTTCTTTGCATTTTAATTTTAATTTTTATTGTGCATACCTGAGGAGGTCAACTGGATATTAATCGAGCAATTCTATTATAGCAAGTTGTATGTGGTTATTGTTATTACTAATAATGAATTTACAGAAAAAATCAATTTTAAGATAAAATTTGAATAATCATCAATCATTTTTATCATGTGTAATAATATACATTAGATATTTTATTGTGCCAATTCAACTGCTATCCACATGCTTTTAGCTAGTCTATATATAAGTCGATCCTGGGGATGCCATGGGATTCAGCCCCACCTTGATTGTTGTACGTAAGCAAAACTTCTCCTGTTCTTTTCCATCTCCTACTACTTACAACATTCTCCTTGGTCCTTCTCTCTCACTCATTCCCTTATTCGCTTCTAGGGCAGACTTTGGCACTTTGCTTGCCAATTCCAAGCTACAGAAGACCCGTGTACTTACCACTGTGACACCTCTTCCCGTCCCATTCTTCATCACCACTCCACGTTCGCCGCTGCACAGAAGTACCAATTCATACCACAACATTATAAGCCCTCCTATATCCGCCTAGTATCAGCATCATTTGCCTGGACAGGCTAGCCGTTCCCAGTCCTCAAGCCAAGAGTCCAATGACGTTGAGAAGAAGCATAAATAAGGAAGCAGATGTAGATGCTACCAAGGGTTTCACCCATGCTGGAAGAAATTCTAGAGGTGGTTGGGTGAAAAAGAACGCGACTGAGACGCCCAGAGAGCCATCGCCGAAAGGGTACAATCATGTACTCTCTACCGGCACTATTCCACTACTGCGAAGATTATCAGTCCAGACCAGGTCCAAAGGCAGTGGACGGTGGCGACTGAGAAGCTTTCTAGGGCCAGTCCTTAATGGACTTGAACTGCGTCGTGAGGCTGAGCCTTCGGTGGCGATGGCTCATCTGACTAGTACTCCCCTCATGTGGTGGGCATAGTCACAACATTCATTGTTTTTTTGAAAAAAGAAGTTTAAAATGCCTTTTTTTTAGTTGTTGAATGTGACAGTCTTAAACTCCAAAATAAATAATACTTTTTATTTGCATTTTATGTGCATTCTGCATTTATTCCCTATTTTTACCTTTTATTTTTGTTTTAAACTATTTTTTCCTGTTGTTTTTTCTGTCCTTTTTTTCGTGTGCAACATGATTTTTCTAAACCCTCAAATCTTGTGACTATGCTTCTTGTTGTTTGCTGTTTCCAACTTTCAACTTCCACGTCCCACCTCTCATTCCTCCTTTCCATCATCTTCTCTTCTCTTTATTATTTCTCTGTCCTCTTCGACTAATTACTCCCTTTTCTGTCCAAACCTCCACTTTTTTCCAACTATTTTTCCATCTTCCTCTTTCTTCTTGTTTTATGTTCCTCCTTCCTCCTCCCGTTTTTCCAGCTGTCATGCTTTCTTCTTCTTCCTTATTACACGTCTATTTTTCCTTTCTTGTTTCTACTGTATCATCCTCCTTTATCCATTCTCTTTTGCATCCTCCTCTATTATTGATTTTCCTTTTTTTTTTTTAAATTTCCACATATCCTCTTCGAGCATCCTCATTCCTCTTCCTCCCATTCCCCCTCCACCTTTAACTTCTTTCCTTTTAATTTTTCATTTTTTTAAATATCTAAACAAGGCTGGGATTACTGGACATGCGATTTTGACACAATTCATACAAAACTTTAGCTCGAGAAGAGTGATAAGTTTACCAACCCTCTACATCACCCACTGAGCTCGTAATCTCTCAATCCTTTTTTGTTTATATTTTCTTCTTACCTACTTTTGCTATTGCAGTCAGTGCATCAGGTGATTGCTCTGAATTTTGTATATACATTTATCAATTAGTTGATCTTTAAATATTAGTGTAATCAGTTTAATATTAGTGGGTGTCTTGGCTCATGCCGGTCAGTGCATGGGCAAGGATCATCGACAAGTCCAAGGAGAACCTCTATATCATTGATTTCGGTGTCTCTCAATAGTGCTCGATTGTCTATACTCTCTAATAGGACATATATAGATCAGTTTGCGGTCGACTGGATTCACTTATCTGCTACGAGGTCGGGAAAACCTGAGTTCATCATGGGCCGTGACGAGTTGTAGACTGTCTTTGGATGAATGTTTGTGCGGTCGTTGCATGATCGTCTGTTGTATGACTGATGTGGGTTCCAGGCGGCGGAGTGGGATGAGTTCTTCTAAGAATTTCTATAAAAAGAAGTTGTTATCAAGCCATCTTTTATCATTTCTTGACCAATCATATATTTGCACCCACAAAAATGGCAGGTGAGTTATTTTTTTTACTTTCAACATCTGAACTTGAAGGTTTGGTTTGCATATGGGTTACTTGCGTATGTGCTACGTCAATAAAGTTAATACTATTACAAGGTTTCCCGCAATTTTTGGATAATCAAACGGTTCAGGTTGAAAGGAGTCATATAATAGCTAACTAGAGTTGTTTTCTTTTACCGAGTTGTATGTATTGAATATGATAAACAATAATATATTAATCGTCAACAGATACAAACCCAATAAATGAAGTACATGTAGTTTTAATAGTGACATGTTATAGGTCGGAGAGTTTGAATTTAAATTTTGTCAATCAATAGTCAATCCATCAATTTTTTTAGTCACATTGCTTAGGGTTGCATCGAATCTCAACTTGCTTCTAATGTTTGTAGACCTTTTTATATAATTTTTAGGAGTCAATAGACACATCAAAAAGAAAAAAATAACATGTAATTTTGATGATGACACATTGCATGATGGAAGAACTCAATTATATTTTAGTTGAGATGTTTTCTTGGATTGTGTGTGAATTTTCGTGAAATCTAATCATGAACCAAAGAAAAATTTAGTTTTAAATTAAATTCAGACTGTCTTTGAGTTTGAAAATGTTGAGAAATTGATGGAAAAATAAAAATTGAGTCAATTTTGAATTTTTTTTATTAAATACAACATTTTTAACTCTGTGTTTTTATCATTTTGAATTTTCTAACTAGACACAAAATAAGAATAATAAATATATGAGTAACAGAGACATCATCATCAATAAGAAAAGATGAACAATTTAATATTTTATAGCGATTATTTTGGATAAATTTAAATGCAGTGCACGTGCTAAGCACGTTCCATCTTTACACTATCTTTTCCCTTGCACTTTATCCGTCGATTTTAAAAAATCAATCAAAAGAATACATCATGTTTTTCGGAACAACAAAAATATAAAGAAGAAAAAAAAGAACGTCCGCCCCAGCAAACTGGTAGTGCTGTATTTCTGATTTTTCTCCTCCTAGTCCTAGGCCCATTATGTTAGTATTCTTTTCCAAAGTTACGGTGGCTATCTCTGTGGTAGCGATCGCGATCCCCAGTTCCTCACTAGTCGATGATAGTCATCCCCAAACAGTCAGACCCCGACCTTATCAGGCGATTTTGAGGCAACACCTTCGTCTCTTCGGAAGCAATGGCTATCTCTGTGACACTTTGACAAGAAAACAAACAGACTTACACAGGTAGGTGGCAGCGATCGCGATGCCCAATTCCTCAATATTTGATGAGAGGACCATCCCCAAACAGTCAGACCCCGACCTTATCAGGCGATTCTGAGGCAACACCTTCGTCTCCCACGAAAGCAATGGCCCAGCTCGAAGCTGTCTCTGCCACCGCCACGACGCCGCGAGTTCAGGACTTAGTGGAGAGCCTGCATGACGGGCAGCCCCCAGCCCGATACATCCTGCCGGAGCCCTTGCCGACGGTGTCGGAGGACCTCCCAGCGGGGGACGTCCCAATTGTTGACCTGAGCCGGCTGGCGACTGATACGAGTGAGGCCGCGAAGTTGAAGGCGGCTCTGTTATCCTGGGGCCTATTTCACGTCGTTCGCCACGACATCCCCGTGACCCTGTTGGATGCCGTCCTGGAGGTTGGTCGGGGTTTCTTCCGGCTATCTCCCGAGGAGAAGCATCGGTACTTCACGAAGGAGCTGGAAGGGTATGGCAACGAAAAGGTGATCTCAGACCAGCAGGTCCTGGATTGGACTGACCGGCTGTACTTGCTGGTTGACCCCATCGAGAAGAGGAAGCTGAAACTCTGGCCAGATGCACCTGCAGATTTCAGGTCAGCGATTAATTACTAGCACTGAGCCATATATCTTCTGAGCTCGTGTACTCTGTCCACTGTTCAGTGATGTCCTGAGCGAGTACGGCGAGAAGACGAAAGACATGGTGCACAACCTGCTCGTGGCGATGGCGCGGCTGTTGCCGGGGCTGGAGGAGGGAAGCTTCGTGGAACAGCTGGGGGCCAATCCAGACTCGTACGCACGGTTCAACTACTACGCGCGGTGCTCGCGGCCGGAACTGGTTCACGGGATCAAGCCGCACGCAGATGGGTCGCTAGTGACAGTGGTACTTCCTGATCCCGAGGTCGACGGGCTCCAAGTCCTTCACGACGGCAAGTGGTTCCGTGTCCCGGCGGTCCCGGGTGCATTAGTCATCACCGTCGGAGACCAAGCGGAGGTAAGTAACGCTAACCCGATCGTCATTCTGTTCACTCCTACCAACTACCACATGGAGTTAGGTAACCGTTCAAAGTTTTAAAAAGGTTGGTGCTTTTATGCACGCAGATTATGAGCAATGGGGCTTACAAGAGCCCCATCCACAGAGTGGTGACGAGTGCTCGAAAGGAGAGAATCTCCCTGGCCATGTTCTACGGACCAGACCCAGAACAGGTGATCGGACCGGTGGAGACGCTGATCGGAGACGGAAGGCCGCGGCTCTACAAAAATGTCAAGGTCAAGGAGTATGGGGACTACTTCTTCCAGCAGTTCTACAAAGGAGAGAGGTCAATCGACATGGCCAGGGCCACGGATCCATCAACCCTGTGCGACGCTTGAGTATTGCTGGATTATGTACTGGACCAGTGTAGTTTTTCTGGGCCTAGTTAGCGTGCCGTTTCTCTTTTCCGTTGTCAACAGTTGTTACTTGGTTAGTTTGGAGTTCAGGCGTTTAAATGCTACTTGAGAACCGAGAATGTAGATTTCTAAAACAGCGTTGGTATCTGTTTTGTCAATATTCCACGATATCAACTGAGATGAATAAGACCCTGCAGTTTTTATTGTAAGAAAAACTTCTCCTTCCAGAATATTAGAGAATGAACCATGGCCGTGAGGGAGAAGGGTTCTAAAGAAAATGAAGACCATGAGAAAAAAGTTATCCGCATCTAGAGATCCTAAAGAATGGGTCGGAACTGTTTAGATATGAAGAATTCTGATCAATTTCTCACTCAGAAGACTGATATATCCAAAGTTAGAAGCTATGGAAAATGCTAGCAAATGGAACAAGTGTCTAATCGAATGTATTATTGACTTTATACCACACCTTCCAACTTTGGAGAACTACCTTTCTTGGCTTTGGAATCCTCCTGGTTCTATTGAAGTTCTGAACAGAGGACAAGGTGCCTTTCTTATACGATTCTCTGATGATCTTGATATGAGAAATGCTCTGAAAGGGAGTTGGTGCATAAGAAATCAATCAATGATTCTTACTTGTTGGAAGCAGGGTGTTGTCTTTACCAAATTAAGACTTAAGGAGGTTCTTGTTTAGGTTCGAATGTATAGTCTTCCGCTCGATCTATGGGATATCAGAATGTTTAAGAGAGTTGGATCCTTTCTAGGGAAGCCTCTCAAAATGGATGAGCCTACAAAGTATTCTACCAGAATTGAATACGCATGATTTTAGGTTCTTATGACTATTCTGAATTCATGAGTGATCAGACTCAAAATGATACATCTGGAAAAGTGAATGGTGAAGGTGTTAAACTTATGATGATACTGAAGATATTAGTCTGTCTATTAAAGTGAATGATGTTGCTATAAAGCATATTGCCTCCCTTATTAATAAAAAATTGGCTCAATCTCTAGAATGGGATAGGTCGATTCCTTCTACTCCAGTCCCAATTTTGGAACATGATTCTTCAAGTGAATTGAGAACAAATCATGGACCTCAGACAATAAAAAGGAGAAGCAAGTCTCCCCCAAAATGTTCTTCTAAGCTAGCTGTTGGCATTTTTTAATAGAGTTTCAAATGTTGGGTATTCTCCTATGCTAATAAAGAAAATGGTGGTTTGGAAAGTATTATTGAAGTTGATGATGTTGTTAGCTTAACATTGTAAGGTGTTAAATGAATCCTACTCTATCTATTTCTTCTTGGAATGTCCGGGGTATAAGTAATAAAATAATTGGCGTCCAAGAAGAGATAAGGAGGTCGAATAGTGACATCTTCATTATTAATGAGTCTAAGTTGCGTAAAGAGAAAGTAATCTGATGAATAATATTTTCCCTGAGTTTAATTGGATCTCGAACCATTCTTCACATGTTTTGGGTAGAGTTCTCATTTTGTGGAAGAGTAATATTTGCAATGTCTCTAAAATTCTTGAAAGTGATCAAGTTGTTCATGTAAGGATTCAATGTGAAGATTTTGATTTGTTTTTAACTGATGTCTACAGTCATAATGATGACTCTGATAGAAATTATCTTTGGAATTTCATTGAGAGTATTGGTCATTCTATGACTAGTCCTTGATTCATTATTGGGGATTTCAACTTTATTAGGAAATCTAGTAACAAAGTTGGTAAACAACCTCCTACTAAGAAGTCTATGAATGACTTTAATGATTGTGTGTTGGATTGTGGTCTATATGAGCTGGATCTTAGTGGCCCTTATTTTACTTGGGATAATCACCAATTTGGGGATGGTTTAGTGACCTCAAAGATAGACACAATTTTTTATAACTCTTTCTTTATTAATCACATTGAAGAGTTTCACGGGGAGTGTGCATCCAACTTTATCAGTGATCACAAGAGAATTAACTTGAGGAATTGGTAATACTAGAACTCTCAGAACTCCTTTCAGCTTCATTAATGTTGGTACTTCTCATCCAGATTATCTTTCTATTGTCAAGGAAGCCTGGGACATATAGGTGGATGGTTATGCATCCTTTAAACTATACAAGAAGCTTTTAAGATTACGTCTTAAACTTAGGATGTGTAATAATAAAACTGTAGGAGATATCTTTGAGAAAGCTTTAATAGCCAAAGAGAAAGCTAGGGCTACTCAAACTACTATTGATCTTTTTTTTCCTTTTGATGAATACAAGAGGTGTCATGCCAAAGAGTTAAGATTGTAAGCAAAAAAAGCTGATGATGATGAAGAGTCATTCCTTAGACAAAAATATCGAGTGCAGTGGTTAAAGGAAGGTAACTGTAATACTAGTTTTTTCTATTCCTCCATGAATACTCATAGATCAAGGAATTCTATAAGATGCCTAATGATTAATGATGTTTTGAATCATGATTTCAATGATATCATATTAGAAAGCCATAGTCATATACTTATTTGAAGTCTATACCTGATTCAGAGTTTTCATAACCTAACATACCCTTGATCATCTAGCAACAAGCCACACCTAATTAAGCACAAGAATGCATACATGTATTAGGTTCACATCATTAACCCAAATTAGCTTTATTTTAAGATTCTTGGCCAATTTAGGTTCAAGTTTGATTAATTACATGCTTGATGATCTTATATTAATTTAGGATCCATAATAAAGGAATGTGTTTGATGCCATTAAAGTATTCTTTCACAATGGGACTCTCCTCAAGGAGGCCAATAGAACTCATATAACCCTCATTTTGTAAGGTTCTTATTCTAATTCTATCTCTAATTGTCACCCTATTGCTTTATGTAATAATTTCTATAAATTATTACAAAAGTCATCGCTAATCGTCTTCAATCTATTCTTCGTGCAATTGTTGATGATGACCAATGTGCTTTTATTAGAGTGAGAAGTATCAAGGAGGTCATCTTGCTTATGAAATACTTAGTGTTTTCAAAAAGTATTTAGGTTCTTATATGTGTATTCAAGTCAAAATTTCCAAAGCGTATGATTCTATTAGTTGGAAGTTCTTATCTTCAATCATGTACAAAATGGGGATCCCATCTTTGTGGATCATATGGATTGAAGTGATATTTTATTCTATATATTATCAAGTTCTGGTGAATGGCGAGCCTACTAAGTCTATCTGGCCCTCTAATGGTATAAGGAAGGGGATACAATTTTCCCAAACCTTTTCATGATTGTCATGCAAGGCTTTTCTGAAATGGTGAAAAGGAGGGTTAAGGATCAATATGTTTTTCCTATCTCTGATTCTAAGAGTATGGGGTTGTCTCACCTTACTTTTGTTGATGACCTTATGGTATTTTCTCAGGCAGATACTAATAGAGCTACTAATAATTCTGAGTCTATTTGATGACTTTAGTAAAAAAATCAGGGCTTAATATTAATACCATTGAAAGATCTATTCTATGCAGCTAGAAAACTGATGCTACTTCGATTTCTAATATTTTGGGTATCGAGGAAGGTAACATGATTTCTTTGAAATATCTTGGCCAGCCTCTCTTTGCAGGGAAGTTAGCTAAGAAGCATTCAAATATTCTTATTGATAGAATTAAAAACAAGATTGGAATCTTGAAAAGTTAAACTTCTATCTTTGGCTTGTGGGGTAAAACTTATTTATCCACACTTTCTTGTATGCGTATGTATTGGTTATATTCCTTCTGGTTCCAATTTCCATCTTGGACGAAATTGATAAATTGTGTAGAGATTTTTATGGGTACATACATGTAGCAAGAAAAATCTTCACTTGATTAAACGGGAACCGGTTAGCCCCTAAGGCTGAAGGAGGTTTAGGCTTGAGGAAAAGCAAAGATCTAATGAAAGCTTTTTTGATTATGAATGATTGAGATATCAAACATAAAAATGATTCACTTTGGTTAAGTGGATTAGTGAGAAATACTTAAAGAAAACTTTTTTCTGGTCTACTGAAGAATATTCTAATCATTCCTAGCTTTTTAACTATCTTCTTCAAACCAGAGATATCCTCATACCTCTTATAGAATTTAATGTCGGTACTGCAGATGCTTTCAAGCTTTGGCAAGACCGGTGGTGTAAATATGATTTTTTGGGGGATGTTATTGGTAAGGATATGATTATTGACCAGGGTTATCCTTTCAACTATTCCTTGAATTCTATTATCTCAAACAGTGAGCGGATCATTTCCCCTAGTAGAAGTTCTTATGTTCTTACTAAATACCTCACGGTCAACTATCATGTCCTAGGTAAAAAGGACTTCATTTCTTTTTGTGGTCACAAGGAAATTAATATCAAACTTATCAGGGACAACATCAAGATGAAAGGAGATATTGATGAAGCTTTTAGTTGGATCTAGAGTTGTAAGAGTCACATGAATTCTCTTGTTCATCTCTGGAAAACTAGTCACAACAAATTACCAACATCTGATTATACTAGAAGATAAGGGATTTCTTGCCTTCAATCTATTTTCTCTATATGGGTGGATATGAGAATACTCGTCATGTATGTTTTCAATGCCCTTTTACTAAAATCTTTGGCATTTGTCTATGGAATATTAGGTTCTTGCTAAAAATCTTAAGAACTGGTCTGATCTTTTAAGTTTTAAGGATAAAAATACTAAAATCATGTGTGCTTTCATAGCTAGCACTACTACAGAAAATGATTTTACAATGAGAGATAGACAACAGTTCTGATGATTGTGTTGTAGTTAGCATACTTATCATAACAAGCCCATTTTTGTGTTGTATATTGTATATTTTATACAACACAAGTCGTTTACAACATGCCAAACCTATTGTAGCATAGGGGGGTACTACAACATATTCAAAACCGTTGTAAAAGATGTTATTTACACAACATATTTTGACCCGTTGTAAAAGTCACATGTTGTAATAGACCATCATTACACAACACAGACTCACCCGTTGTAGTATGTATTAATTATATAACATGCCTTTACATGTTGTATTTGGTACATGTTGTAATAGACCACCATAATACAACATATTAAAACTCATTGTTATACCCAACATGAGACAACAGACTTCAACCTGTTGTTATATATTATAATTACACAATATGTTGTAACCTGTTGTAATATCCACACATAAATATCGTTGTAATAGACCTCCATTACACAACGTAAACTAAACCATTGTAATATATTATTATTACACAACATGATATCACCTGTTGTACTAGGTACATATTGTAAAAGACCATACTTAAACAACACGTCATATTCACATAATTCTCTGAAATTTTCATTATTCACATATAATATGCGAATTTTTTATTAGACATATGGTACACCTGAATTTCATATTAAACCCATATTTTCCCCGAATTTTACGAATTATTTGTGTTTTATTCGTCATTTACACATTTTCACGTATTATCCCGAACAAAACAATTCATTTCCGAATTGTTTAAAAAAATACTCACTTAGCATTGTTTCATGTTTCAATATTTTCTAAAGATTATTTTCCCTCAATCACTACTACAAAACTCAACAAGGCCGAAGGATTTTTCCTCAAGGACATAATCCCTGAAATAGAACGATGCCAAAGTCCTCTTTCTTGCTCCCGCTCTGGAAATAGAACGATGCCAAAGTCCCACCTCCAAAACCAGAACAAGCACTCCCTCTCCTTGTGCCGCTGCAAGTCTTCTTCTGTCTGGTCTTCTTCATCAGGATTCAATCTGTTTTGCCTCTATATTAGCCATCAGAAGTCTACGATTATTTCTGTAAGGAGTCTTCGGCATGGTTCGTCTACAGCGGCTAGGCCTAATCGGGTAACCGACGACGTTGGATAGGCCATTATCTAGTGGGTGCCTTCTCCGGGCATTAGATTGCTCATTATCGATTCTGCTCCGACGTTGGATATGTCATTCTATTTTTACCTCTACTTCTGATGAGTACCTTCTTCGACTATTAGATTATTCCTTGTATACTAAAATTATATTTGTCTCTGCACCAGGTTCCATTATCCTTGGCCAATCTACCTAGACAGTGTTAAAAGGGACATCTTTTAAATCCCATCTCTGGGTGACCGACAACGTTTAGGTCTTTCCTATTTTCTCTCCTCGAACAACAATCTCCAAGGCACAGTTGCGTAGTAGCAAGGACAATACAAATTAACATCTTTTCATTGCGGCTGAAGTCAGGTAATTTCTCATTTCTGAAAAAGGATTCCCGTATCTCTGATTTTTTTGTACATATATTATCAGTGTTCTTAAGAGTCTGTCCGAAAGAGAATATACAATATGTCTTTTTTGTTTTATATAATAAAAACATGAACTTGAGAGTCATTGACATGTTTGTCTAGATATTGCATCCATATTTTTACATGTCAACCCATCAAATGAGATGTTCTTATTATTTTATATAAAACTTACATGTAAAACAATGATTTATTTGAACCATGATAGACATTACTCTCCCCCTCCCTCAACCCCTAGTAGAGGCAAATGCTCAGAAGGGTGGTAAATTCAATGCGGCCTCTGAGAGTCAAACTCGGGTCCTTTTATTAAGGGACGTCGTGCTTGACAAATCTTATAGACGGGAATGATTTATTTCGTACCTTGAGTTTGATTTATGTTCTCTTTTTGTTGGAATTGTTGTCAATGCCATATTTAGTAATATTTTCTGATCTTAATTCTTTTTCGTGTTGCTAATAAATATGTGAAATCATATTTTAATTAATAATATTAGATCACTCTAAAATATTAGGTTTATCACCATTACATACTCTTGACAATCAAATATTATCAAGTGGTATTAACAATATCTTAGTGTTAGTATTAAAAAATCATGATTGGAGTACATTGTTCATTCAACTATATAAGTTAATGACCTATTTTCTCATTGAGTATGTATTACTTGGATATAAAAATCTTAACCTTTTTCTATACATAGGCCAAAATAGTATATATCTTAATTTTATAATACATGATCTATCATCATTATTCTAATTAATTATATTAGGTTGCTTATATTTAAATTTGTTATGGCATCCTAGAGCATACCGTTGTCACTTTTTAGATCACCATAAGGCTAAAGTCCTCTTTACCTTAAAAAATTGTGTTTGTTCAGCATAGCGATGAAGACATATTTTTTAAAAACTTTTCCATTCCTTTTTCTTTTCAGTTATCCTCTCTTTCCCACATGTTACTAAACAACCATTTTTAATAAATTTTCCATTCCCTTTCCTTTCCCATTTGTCCTTTCTTTCCCAAATGATACCAAACAACCATTTGTAATACCTATATCAACTAAATTATTAGAAATGATTTACTTTTAGAATTAATTACATTTATCTCATGCATATCTAAATTATTGTCATTGTTTAATAATGAAATAAAATTTTGATATACATGTTTTTATTTTATTTATTTCATTCATGGTAAAAAGTTAAGATATACTAGATAAAGAATATTTTTATAGAGCATGCTAAGTTTGTTTTGTGAACTACATTACTTGTACTTTTTTTCTACAAATGATAGATTTTTTAGTTAAGTCAATTGATCTTAGTTGAACTTTGTTTACATTTAATGATGAAGATATTGTAATATTGAATAATGTCATGTTGTTATACATTAGAACATGAAGATTTAAAGAAGATAAAAACAAATTAATAAATTCCAAATTTTAATAACACATTCAATACAACTTTAAATGATCAACTTGACGTGCTATGTTAGATGCAATAAAATATTATAAAAAGAAATTAGTTAAATAAGGCATATCTTGCTCCAATTTTTATCAGTAGATTTTTCTATAACACTTGAATAATGTCATGTTGTAGACAATTACTATACTTACATGTGCACGTTATAATTTTTTTCAAACATTCTGTAGTGATATGTATTTCTGGTTCATATATTTTCGAACAACATTGTCATAATTCAAATACAACTCTTTAATATAATACTATTTTAGTTAAGTCAAATGATCTTAGCTGAACATTATTTTCATTTAATGATGAAGATATTGTAATGTTGAATAATGTCATGTTGTTACACATTAGAACATGAAGATTTAAAGAAGATAAAAACAAATAATAAATTCCTAATTTCAATAACACATTCAATACAATTTTAAATGCTCAACTTTACGTGCTATGTTAGATGCAATAAAATATCATAAAAAAGAAGATTATTTAAAATAGGCATATCTCCAATAAAAATTTATTTGAGAATGTATCTTGCAAGCTAGGGAAAAGGAGTTCATCAAAATATCTAGAGTAGTATTTTTATTGTTGTCATATGGATGATCAACTTATTTTCCTACTATGATACAAAATATATTATTTATTATTTTTGTAGATGGATTACTTAGCCGATACGAGTTGGATGTACATTGAAAGACGTTTCCTTAGTAAAGACTTATGAGAGGGGGTGTCTGCATTCATAGAATATTCTCTTTCTCATCAAAGGCCTTTAAGAAACAATCAATTTTTGTGTCCATGCAAAACTTGTAGCAATAGGTATATAAAATCAAAGGAAGATGTTTATGAACATGTCATCATTAAGGGATTCTTACCAAATAGTATTTGGGTGACTGTCATATTCTTCGTATCATATAAATCATTGTAAAGCAAAATCTAGTTCTACTACTGATTAAACAGCAATATAACTTATGTAATATCACATGTTTGCATAGAAATTTTGTTTGAACATATTTGGATTATTTTCTTTTTTATGTAGATGGTTGATCATATTGGTTGTAAGGAATGTCAACAAACATATGTCATTTTGATAGTGATGATCATGTTGATCTTGAGCAAGAGATGACATAGAAATTATCCGTGTATTAAGAAATCAAATGTACTTAGGGATAAGCCTATGAATAATACTTTGTTGCTTATGAAGTTCTATTTAAAATAGATATGATATGGTTTTCAAAATATAAAGTTTGTGATGTTTTGTAGTACATTACATTTCATGTATTGTAACAAAGTTACAGTAAACCAATCACACAGAACTCATTTTTCTAAAAAACTTTGATTTTTAAACCAATCATTTGAACTCAATTTCCAAGAACTGTACTTCAGTTTCTAGAAAAGGACTTCCAAAAAAACTCTACTTACACTGAACCAATCAGAGCCTTCTATGAAAATGTGTTCCAGGAAAATTTCAGTTATACCAAACCAGTCAGACCCTTAAAGGTCGATGTTTATCAATTGTACATATTTTTATTTCTCAACTAAATTCTACACCTATAATTTTACCAAATTGACCATTGTGGTACCGTGGTGCTTTTATGTACATGTATGAATCTTGATAATTGTTGAACTTTTTGTACCAAATTACCAAGTAAAATTTGCATATATATATATATCCGAATTGTATCCATTTTTTCCAGAATGGTTGGCCGAAACTTTTACCGTATCTTTGCCATTTTTTATCCGAAGTTCCAGCATAATTCCCGAATACCAAAATTTTCAACCTCACTGAATAACACCGAATGCTGAATTTGTGACTATACAACACACTATACATGTTGTTGTATCTACAACAAAATCCTACTTCTTATTATATACTGTGAATCGAGCCGGACACAATTTCTTTTTATAGAATTTTTTCATGAACATGTAATCGGATCATGGTTTTTTTATAAAATTATTATTAAATATGAGTACAGGTTCTTTATACCTTATAATGTGGGGTACACATACATTTTGTCGATTGCCTATTATTTGTTTACTTTAAATGTTGCTTAAAAATACATTAATCTTAAAATGTAATACTCATGTATGCGTAGGGGACATTGGATACTTTGCGTCTTCGACCCTATGTGGGGTAAGTGCCACTATCTTGATCCACTATGAGGACAATTATGTGGGAACGTTGAAAAACTCATGGAGTTGTAAGTACTTCATAAATTTATAAAAAAAAAGTACTTCATAAAACCATTTCAATTACATAATACATGTATTGAAAGTTCCATGTATAGTTACTAATGCATACAATTCTTGATATGAATTGGAATAGGACTCAAAAAGTTTATCAAAAGAGAGATGTGCAATATAGGAAGAATTTGAAATGGGAAATTATCAAGGTAATTTACCATTTTGATCCAGAAAAATACTACTTTCTGATTCACCAATAGAAGTGTTGTTCTAGTTTCTTCAAATTCTGCTACTTGATTTGATATGGTCTTATTTTTACAAATACTCTAATTTTACATATATCGATTAGATCTTATTTGGGTCATTATCATCAAGTTGCTAGGGAATTATCCTTTGAAACAAGATATTACACTTTGGGTTTACAAGTAGACCCTATAGGTAGATCCCAATTGTAAGGACATTTAATAAGTTTGTAAAGAGCCTTCTTCTAGAATGTATGTAGGAGTTTAATGACTATTTGCTTGACAGTGGTCTACTTGAATTGAATTTAAATGTTGTGAAGTTGTAGTTTAACAAAGGTTCCTTTTGGAAGGGTGGCATTCTTTACTCTTACAAAATCCCCCTCTTACAATAGCAAATTTTGCATCATCCAGTATGGCATATAAACCACACCTTCTTCAGCAATAAACCATGCCTTTTTCACTCTTATAGCATTTTTTATTCTATTTACACATACCTTTTTATTAAGTTTTCTGGCTATTTATACCTTTCCATCCTCTTATTTGCTAACAAGTTCCCACAATTATTTAGATAACAAATTAATATTTATTTTATATAGTGTCCAAAGTAGCCGAACAATACAGATTGTGGGTATTATGTGCTGAAGTATATGAAAGACATCTTTGATGCGAGAAATAGAAATATTCTTGAATGTGTAAGCTACTTAACATTATATTCTTTTAGTTTGTTCAAATTTCTAAATAAATTGAAAAAATCACAATATGTTGATATATTTGTCATATGATTGTAGTATTATTCGAAGTATATGGTTGTTGCTTCAACCAAGAAGAAATCGATGAGGTACGAAATGAGTGGGTGACATGTGTTCTTGAGCACACATAAGATTATGTGACATGTGGGGGAGACATTTGTTCTTTAGCATAGACCAATGTGTGAAACTTTTTTAGTTAGTTTTCATTTCGATTCTAGAGTGGATACTCAATACTTTGTATTATTGAATCGTTGTATGGATGATTTAATATTAATTAAATTTAGTACGAGTTTCTTTCAAGGTTTGATGGAAATTTTGTTCAACTATGTGTTTGTTTATGAAATGAAAAAGTATAATTGCATATTTATTATAATTTATTAATATTATGGTTAATTTGATCAATACAATTGGTTCGATATATGACCTGTCAAACTCTAATCAAAGACAACAGTTAATGATATGTTGTAAAATGTATGATTCTACAAAAAACAACACATGTTGTGTTATCCACACCTATTACAACAGGTTTGTTAGGAAAAAATACACCTATTACAATAGGTATTTCTAGTGAACTACAACATGCATAACTTGTTGTATAAATTGTGTATATTACAATAGACACACACCATGTTGTCTAAACAATCCTATTACAATGGTTAAATGTATGGAAAGACAACATACTCCAACTGTTGTATAAACATGTATATTACAATAGGTGCACTGCATGTTGTAATATACCTACCCATTACAACGAGTTTGTTTAGTGAAAGACAACATGCTTCAAATGTTGTATAATATATATTACAACGGGAGAACCGCATGTTGTAAAAAATACCCCTATTACAACGGGTGTGTTTAGTGAAAGACAACATCGTTCAACTGTTGTATAATGTATATTACAATAGGTACACCACATGTTGTGTAAAATACCCATATTACAACAGGACATTCCTGAAAAGACAACATGTTTCAACTGTTGTATAAAATACATATATTACAACATGCGATCACATGTTGTGTAAAGCACCCCCCATAAGACCACGCGATCTAATACAACGGTTAACACCTGTTGTAAATTGAGAAAAAAGGAACTGTTGTAAAAAGTATTTTCTGTAGTAGTGTAGACTGAAAGGAACCTCTAAGTTCATATTAATATGAATTATAGGGAAAATGCTATTTGGAAGTCTATTTAGAGAGAATTTTCTAAACTTAATTGATTCTTTTAGAATTTTGTTTTTTGGAAGTATCAGTTATATGGGATTCTTAGTTCTTCTCTATCAGAACTTATGAGCTATGTGCCTTCAATTCTTTCCTATCTTTTTCTTGGGATGATCCTTTACCTATTGAAGGTTTTCTTGCTGCTTTTGAGTTTTCTGGTTGATGTGTCTATTGAAGCTCTATTTGATAGTCACAATATTTATGGACTACATTCTTTTTTGGATGACATCTTCTTTCAAAGCTTCTTTGATGATCTTGGAGTATCTTTGGAGGAATTGAATGCTTGTCTTTGTTGATGTTTTGGATAGTAAAAGATCTATGTTGTGAAAATCATTTCTTCTGGATCTCTTGATGTAGTGCCTTAAAGGAGCTTAATGTTCAGTTATTTTGATGAAGCAGGGTATTTCCTTGAGATGATCATTACTCACCTGCTGAAGAAATTCTGTTTTGTTGTGGAGTTTTCAGGCTACTGTATCTTTTACCTTATTGTTGTCATTCCATTTGAAACCTCTTTTAAGGTCTTCATTGGTGGACCTTTGTTTCTGTCTTTTGTTGATGTTTAGATAGAAGATGATCTAAGATGTGATGTATTTTCTTCTGGGTCTCCTGTTGTAGTGCTTAAAAGGAGCTCAGTTCAGTTTTTCGATGTGGTTGGGCTTTACTTTCTTTTAGTTTTATTTGAGTCTTAGGGATTTGTATACTTGTAAAGTATAGCTCATATAAAAAGAATTATATATAAAAAATACAAAAAGGATGAATATTTTTGTTGCCGAATAGGAAAAACCTAAGTCCCGACTCTATCAGTTGTCCCATAGACCTTTTTCATCTTATCCGAGTCAGACTCTATGAGTCCACCGGTGAGGATTTGTGTCCTCCACCATAGTCCCATGACTCGTAGACTCTAGGTCAGTGTAAAGCTTCTCCTTTCTCTACTAGTGAACAACCAATCCCCCCATGAATCTATATGATCTCATCTCCTCTAGAATCCTCTCTTCCTTCTGCATCTAGAGACCCCGAACTGCATAGTTTCTATGCCCTCAACACCTCAGCGGATCATGGATCCCATTTTCTATTAGAATTCAGACCCCCCTCAAAATCTGATGTCCCTAAACCTCAACCTATATAAGGAACTACCATTTAACGATCATAGATCATCCAAGAAACACATTTTGTAGTTACCTTTATTGGATTTTGTGGAGAAAACATGCGCGGCGGAAGCAACAAAAATTCCACACAACCCAAAATAGGATCTCGTTGACAACAACGTATTCGGAAAGAGTGTTTGCGGGATATACCTTATCGCAGAACAAGTCCAACAATGTCCTACTGCACGATGATGTGCAACGATGCTGGCCTATACAGACGGAACTTCTCTCCCGTTCATTAAGTGTGTCATAGGAAGATCTAATGGTGCTCCTTTCGGGCGGTGATGTACACCGCTCGTAGCGCATACAGATGGTCGTAGATGTCATGACTTTGAGTTATGTCTTACTACCTGATATGTGTAGCCAGAAGTTAGTTGCCATGACTCTGGACGTACCTTGAGGGGTTGATCTATTCAAGGGCTAACCATGACGCCCTTCTTAGGTAGAGGCCGAAACATCCCTTGGTGATGTTGCCCGATAAATCTCAAACCGTGACACCCAGCAAACCTTGAACATAACACCTAGTATACCTTGGTGATGCCCGACATGCTGACGCCCATCATGCTTTGGGTTGGCATTTCCTGACATGCCTTGTACTGCTCGTCACACCCAGGTGTTGTAGTTGCTACTCGACAAGCATAGGTTACCTGATGCACCCCACATGGTATAGTTTCCTAACAGACTAAAGGCTAAACTGATACACTCCCAAGATGACCTAACTGATACATCTATTTGTAAGTGTTAACCGAGATCTTGATGGTGGTAGTTATGCTACACCATGTTGGTGATAGGGTTACATGTTAAGATGTGATACCCTATGGGGGTGGTTGGGTGTATAATTACAAGAGTTGTATTGTTATATCTCATAACATACCTTATAATGATAATGGAAGTAGTGATCTAAGGGTGGTTGTTGTGCCAACCTTGTGAACCCTAATTTATTAAATGGAAATCCTAGCCCTAATGGTGTAATGTGAATGGAATGAATCTTATGAGATGGTTACGACATGATGTATTGTCCTTCTTATTGCAAACCTCTAACCATGCAGGTGATACCAGTTGATAAGCATATCCAGGTATAAGCTTTTTTGCTTATGATATGTGTGAATGGGCCTTGTGAGGCATAAGTGTTGTTGGCATCCTTGAAAGAGGAGGTGAATGGTCGTATTACCTAATGATGGCTAATTGCCTTATATGAGTTGATGAATTCCTCAGTGATGAGAGGAGGGGTTGTTACCCCATGATATGTGGTCCTTGTGATGAGAATTATGGTGAATGACAAGAATCAAGTGATAATGTGATGAGATCATACCTTATATGCTCTAATATGTCTTGGTGATGTGTTATGCCCTTATTTATGTACAATTTGTTTAGAGCTTGTACATTGTAACTTGATTGATGCTAAAAGATACTAAAATGATCTAACTAATATAGTGAAACCTATCTTGTAGCTTGCCCAGTGCCATAGATCTATTTTGTTTCAGTACTTGCTGAATGGTGAAACAAGTTTAACTCAGAGCGTATATTTTTGAATATGTGGGGGTGTGGATGAATATCCCCTTACATACATAAAAAAGTGACACGGGATTGGTTGCAGGTCATACCTAGAAGAGTATGACTTTGGATCGTAGCTTAGTAATACGTGACACATGATTAGCTACGGTTGTGGGCCATAGCTCAGTTTCACTAGCACTGTGCCCTGTACCAAGGTGGGCTAGGTTTTCACAACTGGACTATATGTCACTGGAAGTAGTTTGACTGGTGAAGTCACTATATGTCTTCACTCGTGTATTGACCACGAGGTGGTGAGGTTGTGGATTCCAGCTCTTCCATTAGACCTTGTATGGCATCGATTTTGACTTATAAAGTGGTCGGTGGGATTTTGGTGATACAACTTAAATCCTTGGGGAATATTAAAATGTGTAATCAGCCATGTATTATAATTGTATAGGATCACAATATGGAAACATTAGATGAGGCCTTGCTTGATATTTATACAATATTATTGATAGGAATTATACATGTTGTTCATATTCCTTTTAAACTGTTAAGATGTTTCATAATTAACAAAAATTTCTCTTCTTGATAATGATAATTACTTGATTCACATAGTTTTAACTTTACTGCTACTTAGTTTATCTTATCTATGATAATAATAGAGTTGGAGGAGAGTTATATCTCCCGCTGAGATTTGGAATCTCACCATGTGGGTTTCCCACATCCTTTTTAGGTGGCGTGCACGAAGAGGTAGAGATCGTGCAACAGATGTTCAATAGAAGCAAGAAGAGAAGTAGATGACAAGGTTGGAAGTGATGGTGGATGTCTTATGCTGATAGAGTCCTAGAGTCATCCCTGTACACTCGGATCCTTGGGAATGTTTTGGAGACATTTAGTAGATGTGGTTTCGATATGTGTTCAGAATGTGTGCTCTGTTGTATATAACTGTAATGGATGTATGTATATATGTTCTGGAACAGGTACCCTAGTAACAGGCTGATGGCACACATGATAAGTTCTTTGAGGCATGAAACCACCTATATGTAGAGATTCTTGTTGTTTGGCAGTTTTTTGAAATGGTTTTAATTTTCAATATTTTTCTGTAATCTACTTGTTAATCTATCTTCCACGATTTTGTTTTGAGTAATCGAGCTTTGTTTGGTGTGGGGCGTTACAATTTGATTGGCATCAGAGCTTTAGGTGTGTTGAGTCTACAGGGACCTAGGACTAGGGTTTGTGTCTGTTCTAATATTCTCCAAATTGTCTTATAGTAACTTCTGCTTATACTAAAGAAAAGAAAGCTTAAATATGTTTGGAGAACACAAAGAACATGTTGTGAGAGCAGTGTTGTTGCAGCAGGTGGTGGTGCAAGGAACCAGGCAGGAGAAGATCGAGTGCCTGAAGTCCCCAAGTTTGACCTAGCCATGATTGAAAACCCTACCTTTCAATCTCTTTTTGGGAAGTTTATGGCTACTATGACTCATATGGTGGACAATATGCCTGCACCTCAGCCTATGGCACTGGTTCCCCATACTGAATCTTCGGGTACTGGGAAGACTTTTGAGCAGCTTCGCCGTGTTGGAGTGGTGGAGTATGCTGGGATGGATAATTTGGCGGGTGCAGATCTATGGCTGAACGAGCTTGAGAAGGCCTTTAAGATCCTGAGTATCCTTGAGGAGGATAAGTTGAAGCATGTAGTGTACCTTATGAAAGGGAGTGATGGCCACTGGTGGGCCATAAAGGAGGAGAAGATACCTGATTTTATGATTGATTAGAAGGAGTTCTGACGTGAGTTCATTAGTTGGTACTTTCCTCGGACGTATCTTGATGAGAAAATCAGCCAGTTTGAGAGGATTCGACATGGATCCATGACGATCAATGAGTATGAGGCAAGGTTTATGGAGTTGTTGAGGTTTTGTCCTCACATGGCTGGTAGAGAGGACAAGGGGATTTTTCATTTTTAGAAGGGGTTGAACGATGAGTTGTCTACCCTAGATGCTGCCTTGGAAAACCGAGAAAGGTTTGCAACATTTTTGGAGTTTGTTTGAACGATAGAACGATCTGTGAAAGGCTAGAGAGAGGCAAGTACCAAGAAGAGGGTTGTACAGTCTTAGGGGCAGTCGATAGGAGGCTTTAAGAAGCTGAGGTTTCCCACACCACCAACATCACAGAGGTTCAATGTTTCGACATAGTGGTCACCAAGTAAGGGAAGAGGTTGTAGTTTTCCTCCTAAAGGAGCCCATAGTGTTGCATCATCATTGGTGACTGAGCCATCTAGGCCACATTATGGGAACTGGGCTTGCCACAAGTGTGGGTAGATGGGACATCTGAGGCGAGAATGTCTGATGAGAGATGATGAAGTTACACAACAACCAAGGTAGAGTTAGCAAGGCTCACAGAGGTAGTAGAACAACGGTGTAGGAGGATGAGGATGTGGCCAAACATCACAGGATGAATCATATGCTCAGGGAAGTCGAGGGTGGGAATAGGCAATAGCTAGATTCTATGCCATAAGTCCTCTGGAGGCAGTGGTCAACCCACAAGTGGTGACAGGTCAGATGCAGTTATTTCATTCTGATTTGTCTTCTTCTTGCTTTGTATCTATTTTGGTTGACCCGGGTGCAACACACTCTTTTATTGCTCGTGAAGTGCATAACAGATGTCTTCTTCCTATTAGTCATAAGAAGAATAGTTTGTTGTTAGAAACCCCTTTAGTCGATTCTGTCATGTTGTAGGATGTGTGCCCTTCATGTGTCCTCTCCTTTTTGGGACACAACATTCAAGTGGATCTCATACCAAGGTGTTCTATATGTGAACAGGTTAACATTGAGCATCAGATGCCTACAGGAACGTTGCAACTATTACCTATACCTCAGTGGAAATGGGATCATGTGACTATGGACTTTGTGGTTGGTTTGCCTAGGACAACCAAAGGTTATGATTCCATTTGGGTAATCGTTGACAGATTGATCAAGTCAGTGCATTTCCTTCCCTTGAAGACAACGTTCACATAAAAGAAGCTTTCTGAAGTCTATGTGGGTGAGATAGTGTGTTTGCACCGTGTTCCGGCTACTATCATGTCTGGTTGGGGTTCCCAGTTTACGAGTCACTTTTATGAGAGACTGCACATAGATTTGGGTATCCATTGAAGTTTAGCACTGCTTTCCACCCGCAGACATATGGTCAATTTGAAAGGACCATTCAGACCTTGGAGGATTTGTTGAGGGCTTGTGTTCTTCAATTTTTAGGAAGTTGGGATGTACACCTCAATTTGATAGAGTTCTCCTACAACAATAGCTATCAGTGTAGCATTGACATGGCACCTCACTACTACAAAAATGGCTTATAATGTCACTTTTAAAGGCGTCGGTTGTATATAAAAGCCAACACCTTAAATATACAACGTCGGTTAAATAAAAAAACTGACATCTATCTGTGAAGGGTGACCAGATACGTGTATCGCTTTTATTTAGCGTCGGTTTCTTAACTAGAAACCGACACCTAAAAGTAACCGCCAAATCCAATTTTTCCAATGAAAAAAATTACCTCCAAAATTTCACATACAACGTCAGTTGTTAACAAATAAATCGACGTCTAAAGGATATAAATTTGACCAATTTTTATCGTTGGTTGTCTTACAATAACCGACGCCGTTGTATTTTCGTGCGCTTAACCGCAAACATGTTCACCTCCATTTGGCGTCGATTTTTATATGGAAACCGACGACTATGGTCTTAATTCGAGAACATTTATTTTTATCAGAATAGTCTATTTGATAGACTGGTAAATATAACGATGAAGGTGGCCCAAGGAGGGACACCTATACAAGAGGCCCCAAGGTGTGAGAAGCACTGGGCCAGAAGGCTCGTGAAAACCTCAATAAGATACCACATGTGTGCATGAAACACCGCACACCCGACAGGCCAGGGTGTGGGGTGCGTCCAGACATCCCTGTATAACTACAAAAAGGGTATGTGTGTGTGGGGGTAACTCTACAAAAACCCCGATGAAGCTTGTGGGCTCTATACAAGTTATCTAAGGACTTAAAGAAATCCCCCACATCCTATTGATATGGGCCGGAATAGTGGAGCTCCACCCACATGTCTCGGCAAGCTGACGTGTGGCCTTAACAATCAGATCTCGACACTCCACAGAGGTGAGGACTTGTTGGTTGTGTCACCTTTCGTTGCACTGTTTCCAAATGAAGTATGGCGTGCACGTCCAGGCAGCAAGGGCAAGCCACTTCCACCCCTTCCAACCCCTTGTATTGTCTTTTATAAGGGTGGCAGTATCGGGGATGGTGGCATTCGTAGGTATCCCAATCCCACACAGGCCCATGATGTGTGTGAAGATGTATTTAGGGAAAGGACATCGAAAGAAGAGATGATGAACGTCCTCCCTCTGTCTGCAGAAGGCACATCTATCACTGGCAGTGCCGTTCCACTCGTGAATTCGGTCTGCAGTGGCAAGGGCCCCATGGAAGTCCCTAAAGATGGTGAAGCTCCATCTAAGTGTGTGAATTTTTATGAATTGTCATATGTGTGTGAAGATGATCACATGAATGTTTCTACATGTGTCAGAATGTGAAAAGAGATGAAATGAATGGAACTACAGGTTGCTACTGGTTTCTACATGTGTGTGATGAAAAAATAATGTGAAATAAATGTGCTTATACATGTGTGTGAATCACATATATATAATATTGTCCATCTTGTTAATTTTATAGGTTTGTGGCCTATTGTTGACTGATATCAATGGATGTCATAAACCTGTAGTTCAGAACTGAACTGCAGGTTCTCATCCTGAGACCAGCCATACAGCAGTCCTGCAAACTGATTAAAAAAAACCATAACATAGGCGTCAGTTATTTGGAAAAACCGACACCAAAGACTTACGGAGGCGATTTTTGATAAAAAAACTGACGTCTATGTACCCAACAAGCACGGCCATGGTAGCAAGGGGATAACATAGGCATCAGTTATTTGTAAGACACCGACACTGCAGATGTACTACGGCAGTTTTTAAAAACAACTGACGTTTATATGGATAGGAACCACAGCCGTCCTGGGAAGCACGACCGTGGTGGTAGGGGATATGGCGTCAGTTATACTAGAAAACTGACGCCTATAGTCCCATTATTGGTGTGTTTTCAGTGGCGGGAAGTAATTTGGCATCGGTTCTTTTAGTAACCGATGTCTGTAACCATTATATAGTGTCGGTTTTCTTAAATGACCGACGCCTATAGTCCCATTGCTGGCGCATTTTCGGTGGCGGAAAGTGTTTTGGCGTCGGTTCTTTTAATAATCGACGTATGTAACCATTCTATAGTGTTGGTTTTCTTAAATAACCGACGCCTATATTCCCTTTGCTGGCACATTTTCAGTGGCGGGAAGCGTTTTGGCATCAGTTGGGAACCGACGCCGAAGGCCCCCACCTTTAGCGGCGCCCACTTGGGTGTCGCTTGGAAACCGACACTAAAGCCCTTGATTAACCGACGCTAAAGGCCTGTTCTGTAGTAGTGCCTTGTGAGGCATTTTATGAGAGGCATTGCAGATCACTATTGTGTTGATACGAGACATGTGAGTATCAACTTCTTGGTCCTAACCTTGTGTAGTAGATGATAGAAAAGATCTAGGTAATCCAACAACAGTTCAAGGCAGCACAGGACAGATAGAAGTCGTATGCATACAATCACTAGACCCTTGGAGTTCCAAGTGAGAGACAAAGTATATTTGAAGGTATCTCCTTGGAAAGGTGTTGTTATAAGGTATCAAAAGAAGGGTAAGTTGGCTCCGAGGTTTATGGGACCTTACCCAATTGTGGTACGCGTTGGGAAGGTGGCCTACAGGTTGGAGTTGCCACTTGAGTTGCACAAGTTGCATCTAGTATTCCATGTGAGTATGTTGATGAAGTGCCATTCGAATATAGATTTAGTGTTGCATCTTGTGGAGGTAGAGCTTGATGAGGACATGACCTATGTGGAAGGTCCAGTGTTGATCCTTGACTGAAGAGTGAAGAAGATGAAGAGGAAGGACCTTGTGCTTGTGAAGGTTCTTTGGCATCATTGTGGTGTTGAGGAAGACATGTGGGAGCTAGAAGTAGAAATGAGGAGGAAGTACCCCTCCCTTTTCTCATAGGATTTCAGAAGAGAAATCATTGTTAGGGGTTATGTCTTGTACGGACCATGACCCACGTTTTGGGATAAACCTATTTGTTTTTCTTAAGCATGTTTCTTAGCACCTTGCTCTAATCATCTGAGTTGTAATTAGGTCATGTTGAAGCTGTGAGATTCTTATTTTGATCTTGCATGGTTGATGGTTGTGTTTTGTGGAGAGATTTTGGTGCAAATTGCAATTTACCCAGGATAGGGGTTAATGTGCAAGTTTTCCACCTCTAGTGTGTTCCTTCTCTCTCTTTTTGTCATCTAGAGGAGAGAGAGATATGGGCACCTTGTTTGGACCTTAGTTGTATGGTGACATCCTTGGTGATGTTTTGGGTTACATGTTTGAGGTGTACCTTGCACCTAGAATGGTTGTCTCGGGCTTGAGAGCCTTAGAGAGGCCTTATATCTGTTTGTGGGTGTCTTGAGTTGCACCCTATCGGTTTGTGGGTGTCTTGAGTTGCACCCTATCAATTTGTAGGTGTCTTGAGTTGCACCCTATCAGTTTGTGAGTGCCTTGAGTTGCACCCTATCAGTTTGTGGGTGTCTTGAGTTCACCCTATCCATTTGTGGGTGTCTTGAGTTGCATCCTATCAGTTTGTGGGTGTCTTGAGTTCACCCTATCCATTTGTGGGTGTCTTGAGTTGCACCCTATCAATTTGTGGGTGTCTTGAGTTTGCACCCTATTGATTTGTGGGTGTCTTGGGTTTCACCATATTAGTTTATGGGTGTGTAGAGATGCGGTATCAGGCAAGGCCATGATAGGTGACCTAGAGGATGAGACCTAGATCTTATCACCTCGTTTGCATGGTGTTTGTGACATCCCGCTATCACACAAACAACAAAATGCCATACGAAAATGTACAGAACCGTTATAAACATCATATTACCAAAAACACAGGTTAATTAAAACTAATTGTAGAAAGAAGATAAGAAATGAACTATTATATCCAGATCCACATCCTGCAAGAAAACATGTTATATAAATATACATAAACTTGATACATGTCCACATCTCATAGGATCTAGCTGTCCCATAAGAACAAGAGTTCACCACCTGTTTAAATACAGATCTTGCCACATCAAACAAACAACAGGATAAACAAGCTATATCAACTATACATAGTGAAACCTCGTCAAAACACCTCCAAGGACCTGAGAGTATAGAGGTGACTCTAGGACTCTACTACAAAACATCCAAAAACAACAACAGAATATCTAACCTTGTTTTCTACTGTTCTTCTTGCTGCTCAGTCGCAACCTCACGGCCACTACCACGTCTAGCTCGATCACCTAAAAAGGTTTTAAACCGACGGGGTGAGACACATAGTCCTAGCATACAGACATGGAACACTGGATGCAACATGTGTAACTCTGGCAGTAGCTCTAACTTGTAAGCCACTTTGCCCACACGTGCTATCACTGAATATGGCCCCATATACCTGGGAGCCAACTTGCCTTTTCGACCAAACCTCAGTACGCCTTTCCATGGAGAGACCTTGAGATACACCTTGTCTCCCACCTAGAACTCCAGAGGTCGTCGACGATTATTTGCATACGAATTCTGTCTAACCTGTGCCGCTTTCAACTGTTGTTGTATCACCTTGATTTTTCTGTTGTCTGTTGCACTAACTCAGGACCCAAATGTTGATACTCGCCAGACTCATACCAACATAGAGGAGATCTACACTTCCTTCCATATAAAGCCTCATAAGGTGCCATGTCGATACTTCGTTGGTAACTATTATTGTAGGAGAACTCTATCAAACTGAGGTGCATGTCCCAACTGCCTAAGAACTGCAAAACACAAGCTCGGAGAAGATCCTCTAAAGTCTGAATAGTCCTTTCAGACTGTCCATCTGTCTACAGGTGGAAAGTGTTGGTATGTATGCCCATAGAGAAAGTCATGTGATGATTGTAATGGGATACTTTGTAAATGATTTGAATAATAATAAAGGAAATTTCCGATCTATATGTTTAAACTATTTCTGAGATGATGGTGTAACATGATAGATGTCTAAAGAATGTTTTGACTCAATGACGTATGCTTTTATTTTAAGGACATAAACGATGAGATCATACGGATGTTAAGAGTATACATTCTTGTTTAGTCCCTAGTCGGTTGTTATTGTGGAAATAACCATTGACATCAATAAAACTAAAGACTAGATTGTGTAAGGACCCTGACCTTCGTTTAGGGCTTACCCTGTTTGCTTTGCTTAACCCTGGTGCTTTGGTGCCTGCTAATCACCTTTAGTGGTGATTAGGGTTTGGTTGTGCTTTGTTGAGAGTTGAAGGTGCTACTTGCAAATAACCCAAGTCTAGGGTTTTGTGGGCAAGTTTGCTACCTTGTGAGATGTTCCTCTCTCTCTTTGCTTCCTCTAGGGTTGAGAGGAAGGCTTGGGCTTGCTGTTTGAGTTCCTTGGGCCTTGGTTGAGCTTGTTTGGGCCTTGAGGTGCCTTGTTTGGGCTTGGTTGAGCCTTGTATCGGCCTAGGAGTGCTTGTGTCGACCAAGTTGAGAGTGTGCCTCCCATGGCAGTGGAGTGTGTCACCCATGGAGCAACATGTTGTGTCGCCCATGATGCTTTCCCTAGCTTGACCTTGTTTAGTGGACACTTGGTGCACATCTTGGACATGTGGATGAGGCTTGCTAGAGTGGTGGCTTGTACTCTATGACAAGTGTCCCTAGACGAGTGACACATTGCCATGTTCCACCTTGTTTTCTCCTCCCTTTCCTTCTATATAGGTGATTCCTTCCTTAGCTTAAGGTCCCTTTGGTTCCTCTCCATCTTGTGCACGACACACCCCCTCTTCCTTGCTAGTGGTGGCCGATATCCCCTTGAAGAAGAGAGTGGTGGCTGATACACCCTTTGAAGGAGCAAGCTTGGTGGTTGACACACCTTGGAGGAGCAAGTGGTGGTTGACATCCCTTAAGGATTGGAGTTCTTCTTCCTCCTTGGAGCTTGAAGCTTAAGGCGGGTTGCATAACTTCTAACCCTAGCTACATTACTCTCTTTCCATATACGTTGCTATGTCCATAATCTTGCTTATATGCACGTTAGTAGCTTGGTTCTTATTTAGCTTGCATGTTGGCTGATCCTTGTGATCTAGGGTTTGTAGGTGAGCAACACTCCTTTCTCCCCTTGGTCTAGAAGAGTGAGTTTGGGTCCTAGTGCCATGAGAAACACCCCTCCTTCCTAGTCGATTGAGGTGAGCTTGTGACCTAGTGGCTTGACCAAGACCCTCTTCTCACCATGGGCTAGAAGGTGAGCTCGGTTTGGTGGTGACCCTTCTCTAGGGTTTCGGGTGTTCATGTGTGAGGTAATAGACAACCCTTGTTGAGATGAACCTTGGACGTTTTGGGCAGTGGGAGGTTGTAAAGACCAAGTCTCTACTATTAAACATGATAAACAAAAACACCAAATGTGTGGCAGCGGAAGAAATAAAACTTGACTTTATTCAAAATGTATAAAGAGTACATTAAAATTTTTTCCATAAAGGAAGTACATCTTTATACAAGAACAACGATCTAGGTAGAGGAAGACTTAGACTAAACCAATATTGTCTCCAAACAAACTACTATAAACATAAAAGTACTATATGTTCTTTCCTTCTTGTTGTCCTATCCATAGCCTTAGGTTCACCAAGCTTCCATGCGCACTCTAATCCTAGCCTGGATGGTTGGGGTCATCCAACAAGAGAAAGATAAAACAAGGTATGTGTTAATCAAAAGGAATAGGACAAATAATAATATAAAGCTTTGCAATATAAAAGATTCTCTACAATAAGAGATTTCAAAAGAAATGAGGCAAATATATGAATACGAGAGAGAGAAACTGCCACATTTAAATATCAACAATTATCACATTTGCATGAATATAAATTATGACTCAACATCCTCTCAATGTAGGGTGAGGCACCTACCGGACCTCACCAATGGCAGGGGGACTAAAATCCCAGTGCCTAAAAAGTGGCAGGGGGACTAAAACCCCAGTGCCTAATATATAAAATGGCAAGGGACTAAAACCCCAGTGCCCTGTGGGTGGTTTGTACTCATGTACACTACATTGTCAATTGGCCAATAACTATATCATGCATAAATATTCACTTGGCAGCATAGTGAAAAGTAGAACAAAATAACATCATAGTATTGAGAATAAAACCCAAGAATAAACAAATAGGCCATCATAGGCCACAACCATATCCAAGAGTTCCAAGAATTAAAAGAGTCAACAAGCATCAACATTATACAATGTTCCAAATATTTCAAAGGGATAAGCCAACATAGGCAATAACAAGATTACAACATTTCCATGTAAAGGAGGCAACATATGTAGTAGCATGATTCACATGTTCTAAAGAATGAGCCACAATGGAATTAGAAGCATAAAATAAGTAAAGAGCCAAATATGCATTTAGGAGAATAAAAAGGCTAGCACAATAATGATTGTGGGGTTGGAAAAGACCCAATTGAGAGATTAGGATTGTTTGCACAATAATCATTCACAACATAGGGGTCACATACATAGGAATCACATACAAAATAGGTTTTACATACTCAAATAGGCTTCACATACCTTAGATAATATACATTACCATCACATCCACCAAACAGATTGTATCACCATACCATTATATCCTAGTTATAAACATAACACAAGTATTAATATATGTAAAAACATAAAGCATAGGAAAAACCCTAATTTTACAAAACCACGATTTAGGGTTCAAAACCAAGCCCAAATGATTGGTCATATTCTCATGAATAAGAAAACATATTTTATTTTACAAAACAGAGTTAAAATGAATTAATTATGTATTTTAAAACATTTAACATACTAAAAATGCCAATCAAAGCAAACTTCAGAAAACCCTTGAGAATCAGGTCTCAAAAATCATAAAATCAGATTCTACGTTAAAAATCCTTTCCATCGACTATTTATTCATATTTTTCTGATCAATGGTTGATTTACTATGAATTAAGTAAATCCGACCAATCAGAAATTAGGAAAAAGCCAAGTAGGCAAAAATAAAAATAGAACAAGAGGCGCCAAGTGGCCAGACCCATGCTGACATGGGCCAATCAGCTTTGGCCATGTCAGCCGGTCCAGGCTCGTTGGGCCTTGGTCAAAGGCGGATAAACAAAGAGGCTAAAGACCATTTTGCCCTTGGTCGACAACTCGATTTAAATAAAACTTCGAGGGTAGATAGGTCATCTGGAAGCACAACCTTCGTTAGCGAGAAACAAGGCTCAGGCCAAATTATGATAATGCCCCTAGCTGTTAAATCGGCTAAGCATGGGCGCAGGGGCTCTAGAGTCATTAGACTACCTGGATTGCTTCCTCTCCAGGCATGGTGTCGACCAAGGTCGAGCACCTTGGCTGAAGCTCTGGGTCCATGACTCCAGACTGTCTCTCTGTGAGTTGGCCCTAACTGAGACTGGGAAATTGTTCCCCGATGTCTCGCGGTCACAGGGAGACTCTAAAGCCAAACCAAGCATGCTCAGGAGCAGGACACACACAGCCGGACAGAGTGGGACACAGGTCCGATCGACAACCAAGAGATCGCGACGAACCAAGAAGCTAAAACCGCCCACATGTTTGCGAAGCCACCGCGAGGTCAGAACAGGTTGTGGTGAGGTCGGAGGAGCTCAGAAGCTCAAAAGCAGTGGGCGCTACCGGAGGTCGCCGGTGGCCTATAGGACCCGACGACTGGGGGCGTCTCGAGGCAAACCGAGGGTAGAAACAGGAAACGGGAAGGTCGAGGATAGTTACCGTGCCATTGATTGCACCGAGGAGGTATGAGGTGCGAGCTTCGGGTCGAGGTCGCCGGAGAAGAAGAGCGAGTAGGTCAGGCTGCCTCGGGCATGGAGAGGTGAAATTGAAGAAGGAGGAAGGTTTAAGACGATGTTAGGGTGCTATGAGGCACCTTATATAGTCGGGATGACGGCTGATGGTGCTACTGTGAAAGGGGGTGGATAAGAGCGTTTTAGGCGTTTCTCCAACAGACCACAGAGGACAATGAGCTAGGGCTCATTCGAAATGTCGGCGAGAGGCGGATTCAACGGGACAAGAATCGAGTGAAACGGTGGAGGAGGGAGAACGGATTGCGGGAGTTAAATCACCCAAAATGGTTTCTGACTCGCATCGTAACTGAGGAAGACGACGATGCCCAAACCGTAAGATTGAAATCCAACGGTTGGCAACTGGCACGCATCAAGAGTAACGCGTGACAGCCAGACCATAGGTTAAATGTGCGACATTAAAGGAAATCAACGATATAAATGTAATAACTATAGTTACACTATATTAAAAGCTTATAAAATGCATTAGAGAGGTCAAATCAACTCCAAATAACGCCAAATTTGCACCATAGGCTGATAAAGACGCACATCACAATGCTATATAATTAAATCCACGTTTAATACATAATAAGACCCTAAATAAATATATAGCTCATAAAAGAGTATAATAATATATTAAAAGAGGTGAAATAACATGAAAAACTAATTAATTGAAATAGGAGAGTAATTTCGAGATATAAAACACATTAGGGTACAAATAATCATTTCTCAACAAAATAACATATTAATGTGAATTAAAATCATATTTTGAGGAGAGAGAAACAATTAAGGTTAACATACACATATATGAACTCAAATACACATTAATAATAATATATTTATCCAAAAAGCTCCAAATAAATATAATCTACTATATTATCCCATAAATGACCAAATTACATAATTAACCCTAACTTATCTCCTAATGTGGGTTATTTGTGCAAACACCCCTCCATTCATATCAATGAGGGAAAAAGGTGATTTTAAACATCAAATTGTGCTCAAATTGCACAAGGAGTCCAAAAATGATTATAAAGGATGGGAAATTTATGGAAAAGGTCCAAATGGACTAAAAGGCAAAGAAAAGCTCAAAAGTGGGTAAATTGCAGGGAAGACCCTGAGTTTTAGTATGTTACAACACACCACCCCTTAAAGAGGATTTCATCCCCAAAATCACAACAAGAGAGAAGAGAGGGTGGGTGTGCAACATCCCAACCATAAACACTAGGTTATAACCCTTAATCTAGGGTACAACACCAAATCTACATAAGTCAGGTATTACTAAGGTTTCCACCAAACCTATATCATTATATCAAACTCAACATAATTAGCATCTTTGCCTAATTAGCACAAACTCTAACATAAAAAGGCAGCATACCTATTATACCAATACTTGTGCCACATTTTATCCAAAACAATTATATCTCAATATTATATCTCATGGATTTCCCTCATCAGGGTTTTAAGCACAATTAGGGTTTTCTAAGCCATTACAACATAATTAGATGCATTAGGTCACAAACCTAAATAACTCAATATTACTATCCATTAACTACATCATGTGGGATTATGCCGTATAATTTTGGGTGAGAGCCATATAATATTATCCAACAAATTATTAATCTAATCACGCGTCTAAGGGTGTATGGCTTATCACAACATCTAACATACTCATATCCATGACATCATTAATCATTTTCTCTTATAACACTAATTACTATGAATTAACATCACATTATATGAATCAAATTACTCATCATCTTATTACTGATTTTATTCATAAACCAACCCATGTTAAGATGATTAATGAGATGTATGCTATGCCTTCCCTATGCTGATAATCAGGTCACAATTATGATTAAGGGATTATAATCCATTTACATGCATTAAGGTATGTTATGTGATGACACCTTATGTCACTAGAGTATCATGAAAGGCATGAAGGGTATATATATGTATATGTTGTCAAGGCTAGATGATTACATCTTAGGGTTTAGGTCAACATGACCATTACATATTAAGGCATCCTTTGGGTGTATTTTACCATACACATTTTACCATTAGGGTGACTTAATCAAAACTATGTATATTCACATATGAATAATTAATGATTATGTGCATCAAGAATATATTAATGTTCAAGCATATGGATTATGTGACTTATTCATTTGTTATAATCAAACAAGATGAATTACAAACATATTAGGTTTATTAAACTCTAAACACATAAGCTCTCTATTCCCATGTCTAAGGAGTTAGAGTATTTCAAGGCATTGAGGGACTCCAACCCCCTAAAGAGGATTTCATCCTCAAAATCAGCAACTCCAAAATCTACAAGGTACTACACCACCATTCCACTTAGAGGGTTGACTAAGTCCAACTATTTTAAGGGTATAAGATCCAACATGAAAGTCTTCCTAAACTCTTCCTTCCAACTCAAGGTATAGCATAGGGCATAGGGTACACAAAACCCTAAACATAGAAATATAAGGTTCATATAAGGTACTTAGGGATTACAAGATGATTTTTGTTTGAGAAAAGAAATCAAATCATCATACAAGGGATTCTAAGCTCATTCAACAATAAGGTAATATGTCTAAAGGTAGGCAATTTCGAGTTGTCCATTTCAGATCAGGCCAGGCCAGGTCATATGAGCTCAGGAGTCCTCGTTACCAAGCTAGTGGGGCGGAGAAAAATATTGCCAGCCCCCAAGCTCTGACCCTTTCTAGGCACCATCACTTTCAACTTCTTGATCTAATAGCTACTCAATAGACAATTTACCAAAAAGTTGACAAATTTTATTTTTAATTAATTATTATTAGGATGCTAAATCAAACTTTCATGCTAGGCCAACTATAAGGTGAAAAACTAACTAAAGGGAAACTATATCCTCTAGGGAGACAATTTTTGAATTAGTCAAGAATCCGACTACCTTGATGCTCTAATACCATGCTGTAAAGACCAAGTCTCTACTATTAAACATGATAAACAAAAACACCAAATGTGTGGCAGCGGAAGAAATAAAACTTGACTTTATTCAAAATGTATAAAGAGTACATTACAAATTTTTCCATAAAGGAAGTACATCTTTATACAAGAACAAGGATCTAGGTAGAGGAAGACTTGGACTAAACCAATATTGTCTCCAAACAAACTACTATAAACATAAAAGCAACTATGATCATATACTATATGTTCTTTCCTTCTTGTTGTCCTATCCATAGCCTTAGGTTCACCAAGCTTCCATGCGCACTCTGATCCTAGCCTGGATGGTTGGGGTCATCCAGCAAGAGAAAGATAAAACAAGGTATGTGTTAATCAAAAGGAATAGGACAAATAATAATATAAAGCTTTGCAATATAAAGGATTCTCTACAATAAGAGATTTCAAAAGAAATGAGGCAAATATATGAATACGAGAGAGAGAAACTGCCACATTTAAATATCAACAATTATCACATTTGCATGAATATAAATTATGACTCAACATCCTCTCAATGTAGGGTGAGGCACCTACCGGACCTCACCAATGGCAGGGGACTAAAACCCCAGTGCCTAAAAAGTGGCAGGGGGACTAAAACCCCAGTGCCTAATATATAAAATGGCAGGGGGACTAAAACCCCAGTGCCCGACAGGGGGACTAAAACCCCAATGCCCTGTGGGTGGTTTGTACTCATGTACACTACATTGTTAATTGGCCAATAACTATATCATGCATAAACATTCACTTGGTAGCATAGTGAAAAGTAGAACAAAATAACATCATAGCATTGAGAATAAAACCCAAGAATAAACAAATAGGCCATCATAGGCCACAACCATATCCAAGAGTTCCAAGAATTAAAAGAGTCAACAAGCATCAACATTATACAATGTTCCGAATATTTCAAAGGGATAAGCCAACATAGGCAATAACAAGATTAAAACATTTCCATGTAAAGGAGGCAACATATGTAGTAGCATGATTCACATGTTCTAAAGAATGAGCCACAATGGAATTAGAAGCATAAAATAAGTAAAGAGCCAAATATGCATTTAGGAGAATAAAAAGGCTAGCACAATAATGATTGTGGGGTTAGAAAAGACCCAACTAAGAGATTAGGATTGTTTGCACAATAATCATTCACAACATAGGGGTCACATACATAGGAATCACATACAAAATAGGTTTTACATACTTAAATAGGCTTCACATACCTTAGATAATATACATTACCATCCCATCCACCAAACAGATTGTATCACCATACCATTATATCCTAGTTATAAACATAACACAAGTATTAATATATGTAAAAACATAAAGCATAGGAAAAACCCTAATTTTACAAAACCACGATTTAGGGTTCAAAACCAAGCCCAAACGATTGGTCATATTCTCATGAATAAGAAAACATATTTTATTTTACAAAACAGAGTTAAAATGAATTAATTATGTATTTTAAAACATTTAACATACTAAAAATGCCAATCAAAGCAAACTTCAGAAAACCCTTGAGAATCAGGTCTCAAAAATCATAAAATCAGATTCTACGTTAAAAATCCTTTCCATCGACTATTTTATTCATATTTTTCTGATCAATGGTTGATTTACTATGAATTAAGTAAATCCAACAAATCAGAAATTAGGAAAAAGCCACGTAGGCAAAAATAAAAATAGAACAAGAGGCGCCAAGTGGCCGGACCCACGCTGACATGGGCCAATCAGCTTTGGCCATGTCAGCCGGTCCAGGCTCGCTGGGCCTTGGTCAAAGGCGGATAAACAAAGAGGCTAAAGACCATTTTGCCCTCGGTCGACAACTCGATTTAAATAAAACTTCGAGGGTAGATAGGTCATCTGGAAGCACAACCTTCGTTAGCGAGAAACAAGGCTCAAGCCAAATTACGATAATGCCCCTAGCTGTTAAATCGGCTAAGCATGGGCGCAGGGGCTCCAGAGTCATTAGACTACCTGGATTGCTTCCTCGCCAGGCATGGTGTCGACCAAGGTCGAGCACCTTGGCTGAAGCTCTGGGTCCATGACTCCAGACAGTCTCTCTGTGAGTTGGCCCTAACTGAACTGGGAAATTGTTCCCCGATGTCTCGCGGTCACAGGGAGACTCTAAAGCCAAACCAAGCATGCTCAGGAGTAGGACACACACAGCCGGACAGAGTGGGACACAGGTCCGATCGACAGCCAAGAGATCGCGACGAACCAAGAAGCTAAAACCGCCCACATGTTTGCGAAGCCACCACGAGGTCAGAACAGGTTGTGGTGAGGTCGGAGGAGCTTAGAAGCTCAAAAGCAGTGGGCACTGCCGGAGGTCGCCGGTGGCCTATAGGACCCGACGACTGGGGGCGTCTCGAGGCAAACCGAGGGTAGAAACAGGAAACGGGAAGGTCGAGGATGGTTACCGTGCCATTGATTGCACCGAGGAGGTATGAGGTGTGAGCTTCGGGTCGAGGTCGCCGGAGAAGAAGAGCGAGTAGGTCAGACTGCCTCGGGCATGGAGAGGTGAAATTGAAGAAGGAGGAAGGTTTAAGACGATGTTAGGGTGCTATGAGGCACCTTATATAGCCGGGATGACGGCCGATGGTGCTACTGTGAAAGGGGGTGGAGAAGAGCGTTTTAGGCATTTTGCCAGCAGACCACAGAGGACAATGAGCTAGGGCTCATTCGAAACGTCGGCGAGAGGCAGATTCAATGGGACAAGAATCACGTGAAACGGTGGAGGAGGGAGAACAGATTGCGGGAGTTAAATCACCCAAAACGGTTTCTGACTCGCATCGTAACTGAGGAAGACGACGATGCCCAAACCGTCAGATTGAAATCCAACGGTTGGCAATTGGCACGCATCAAGAGTAACGCATGACAGCCAGACCATAGGTTAAATGTGCGACATTAAAGGAAATCAACGATATAAATGTAATAACTATAGTTACACTATATTAAAAGCTTATAAAATGCATTAGAGAGGTCAAATAAACTCCAAATAACGCCAAATTTGCACCATAGGCTGATAAAGACGCATATCACAATTCTATATAATTAAATCCACGTTTAATACATAATAAGACCCTAAATAAATATATAGCTCATAAAAGAGTATAATAATATATTAAAAGAGGTGAAATAACATGAAAAACTAATTAATTGAAATAGGAGAGTAATTTCGAGATATAAAACACATTAGGGTACAAATAGTCATTTCTCAACAAAATAACATATTAATGTGAATTAAAATCATATTTTGAGGAGAGAGAAACAATTAAGGTTAACATACACATATATGAACTCAAATACACATTAATAATAATATATTTATCCAAAAAGCTCCAAATAAATATAATCTACTATATTATCCCATAAATGACCAAATTACATAATTAACCCTAACTTATCTCCTAATGTGGGTTATTTGTGCAAACACCCCTCCATTCATATCAATGAGGGAAAAAGGCGATTTTAAACATCAAATTGTGCTCAAATTGCACAAGGAGTCCAAAAATGATTATAAAGGATGGGAAATTTATGGAAAAGGTCCAAATGGACTAAAAGGCAAAGAAAATCTCAAAAGTGGGTAAATTGCAGGGAAGACCCTGAGTTTCAGTATGTTACAGAGGTGCTTCCCGACAGCCCTCTTGACCTAGACCCCTTGCACGGCACGTTTATGAGACACCTTACCCGGTATGCTCACCTTGATAGTTGTTGGGAGTTCTATTTTGTGTTGGGCGCGCGAGCCGATCCTTAGTTTCCCGGTACCAACCCTTGCACGCCTTTGAGTTAACCTTACCCGGCAGGCTGCACGCCCTTGAGCTGCTCGCCCGGTAGAGCTGCTCGCCCTACAGAGATGCTCGCCTGGCAGAGTGTGTTAGACCTTGCATGACACGCCCATGGACGATATGATCAACCGTGTCGCCCGACGCTCCCCTGCACGGAACAGGTGCCCGATACACCTTTCTCGCCGGCATAAACTGCTCGTCCGGCACACGTTGCTCGCCCGATATGGTTAGCTTGCCCGACACGAGCTGCACGCTCCAGCGTGCTTCACGCGGCTAACACTCAGCTGTCTGATACTGTGTACACCCTTGCACGCGTTGCATTGGCCGATAGACCCTGCATGCTCACCCTTGACCCAGCGCTGCGCGCTGCAAGCGGGCCATGTGAGTTGGTTGCCCGATACTGTTTGGGTGAGAGTGAGCCCTGCCCGGTATAGCTTTAGTGAGGGTTTTTAGTACTTCTTGTGAGGGTCCTTGGTGTTCTAGTGAGGGTTACTTGTATCTTGGAATATTAATTGTTATAGGTAATGATGGTGACGTTTGTGCACACTTGATAAAGCTTGTTCATCAAATATTCTTATGGTTATACACACGAGTGTGAGTACCTTATTTGTCTTATAATGCCAAAAGTAATAATAAGCATGCATTAGGGTTTGCTTGATAATGTGCCTACATATGTAATCATAAGATGAGGCATGATTAAGGAAAGGATGCAATTATTAATGTCATTTTGTTTTGACAATGCGCTTAACCCTAGAAATCACTTTGTGTTGATAATATAAGTCTCCTGATTATTCATGTTGATTATTGAATGATGCTAACCATGCAGGTAATGCATAGCCAAATGAAAGGCTATGAGGAATGATTATATGTGAACAATGAGATGACATGTATATTATGAATGATGTTCCATGATGATGATATAAGCCTTGAGAGGCAGTGGCACTATGTGATGTGGGATTCAGATCCCATGATATGTGATGATCCTTGAGATGGATCTGGATGATTGGCAAGAGGCCAAGTGATAACATGTGATGTGGGATCCTTGTGATGGATCGATGTGATGTGAATTGTAGTAATAGCATAATGTTGAGTTTATGTTGTTTATTTCCTTTTATAGCTTGCATGTTATACAACTTGGTTGAATCTTTCAATCCATCTAAAGGATACTAATTAATCATAGTGAAATCTATCATGTAGTTTGCACTGGCCATAGATCCATCATCATCAGGACTTGGTGATGGTGAAACGAGTTCTCCTGCGGGTTAACCCGGAGCGCATATTTTTGAATATGCGAGGTTTCTCCTAGCCTCAAATAGAGAGGTGAAACGAGTGCAACTGCGGTTGCAGACTCGGATATGTGATGAGCATGGTGAACAGGCCCATGGCTCCGGATATGTGATATGATGAGCATGAATGCGTTCATGGCTCATAGCACGGTGATTAGGCCCGTGGCTCAGTTTTACTAGCGTCGTGACCTGTACCGAAGCGGGATAGGCAGAGGGTAGCCTGAGGAGCCGACCCTATGGCTGAAGGCCACTTGAGCATGAGATTGT
This sequence comes from Alisma plantago-aquatica, assembly GCA_963693085.1. Classification (NCBI taxonomy): domain Eukaryota; kingdom Viridiplantae; phylum Streptophyta; class Magnoliopsida; order Alismatales; family Alismataceae; genus Alisma; species Alisma plantago-aquatica. Next base: position 936,470,113 of record OY856413.1, on the reverse strand, counting down.
GGTCCTACTATGTTTCTCGTGTACTGACCACAAGGGATGAGGTCGTGGATTTTGACTCTTCCATTGACCATGTATGGCACCGACTATGGGCTTCGCAGATGAAGGTTGGATTTGAACAGTACAGTTCATTTCCTCATGGCATAATAAAATGTAATCTAGCCGTTTAGCATGTACTGCTTAAGACAAACACGAAAAATTTGTTGAGGCCTTGTTTGTAAAGTTACTCTCTTTATATCTTGTAGTTTCTTATATGTTCGTTAATGGCAGTAGAACTTGGATATCCTGTCTTGTTAATCATGTTTCACATGTAATACTTGGATATATCTGGTAAGCTTAGATAGCTTTATTTCATAGACTGCTCTTGTTATATCTTTTATGAGTTAGCTGCTTAATGTATATGTTCATCTGAGGTTGTGTAGTTTTGGTGGGGAGTTATGCCTCCCGCTGGGAGAATGTACAATTGTCTCACCTCACTGGTTTACACCCTTTTTAGGTGGTCGATCTAGACGTGGTGGTGGTCGCGGAGTTGCGGCCGAGCAGCAAGAAGATCAGTAGAAGGCAAGCGTTGGATATGCTGCTGTTTGGATGTTTTGTGATAGTCTAGAGTCATCCCTGTACTCTCAGGTCCTTGGTGGTGTTTTTGACGTTGTTTCACGATGTACATCTGTAGATGTTTTGTATATCCTGCTGCAGGTCAGATGAGGGCCTTATGTATGTATAAACAGGTGATGAACTCATGTGACGACATGCCAGTTGTTGCTCTATGCTGTGGACATGTAACAAGCTTGTAAATATGTGTGTAACCTATTTTTTTGCAGGATGTGGACTCGAGTGTAATTGTTTCTCAGTTTATCAGTTTTTTGAAATTCGTTTTATTTAACCTGTGTTTGTGATAATCTGTGGTTATGGTGATTTCCTCACATTTTCACGTAACACCTCGCTGTCTGTGTGATAGTGGGATGTGTTGCCACAGATTGTTTGTTGGTTGATGACAAAATCTCATTAGTCATGATATCGTGATATCAAACCAAGCACATAGGTACTTGTTAGAGAACAAGGTATCAGACAGACCCACCGTGAGAGTGACACATGGAACCATGACATGGTAGTCACAATCAGCTTTCACAGTGATGGTGGTGAGTGTGATTCTTAGACCTGAAATCACTACACTCAACACATGTCGTTGGGTACACTTTGACATCATCAAACGCAGTCCTGAAACATGGGTTGTTATAAAGGTGATGATTGGGTGGCTTTGACACATTGGGCTTTTGAGGAGTGAGTGATAGATATGGGATTTGTCCCTCCTGAGGGAGTTTGATATCCTTGGCCACTTGATGAGTAGGATTGAGAAAGGCATGCGCATGCACGTGTAAATCAATATGTGATATTGATGTCACACACATCTCACCCAGTCTGCTCTAAGATCAAGGAAATGAATGAACGTTGACAGGATGACTATTCCATGCCTCGAGTTCATTCAGGATATCAGTGACAAAGGAATTATACATTCACTGTAACACCATTCACGAATTGTAGGATTGAAAGTTGTTCTCCAACTTTCTATTTCACTTGGGTAGCACTGATGTGTGACTAGGCACCTCTCTTTGCTTGTGAAGTCATAAGTGTTATGGACTTTCACTGCCAATGTGAAATGGACCTACAGGGTCACACACATAGGATTTAACCTGGAAGAGGAGTTTTGTCCACAAGCAATGTTTAGATTGATTACTGAAGGAGTTTAGTAGTTCAATTAAACACTCAATTAATCGATATCTCAATATCATAATGTTCAAGGTGTTGGACGCATTGATTGGAGTATCGGATTGATTGAAATCACAATTGACTGATTTTGCACAATCTGCACTCCCAACCGATCGGCTCATGTGATGAACCGATCAGCTGAGTTTGGTGAACCAGTCGGCTCAAGTGTTGAGCCGATCGGCTCATGATCAGGGTGAACCGATTGATTCAAGTGTTGAAACGATCGATTCAATTGGTGCAATCGAGCAAGTTGGGAAAGTAGGATTGGTGAGAATTTTCCTTGCGTTTCATTTGCCCAATTTGATTGGAACAAGGATTGGTATTCGATACCAATTAGAAACAAAAGAAGGAAAGTCAATCGGGAACCGACCAGGACCACCAACCGACCGATTCGCTTGTGAATCGACTGGATCAAGGGTCCCAACCGATCGGTTGAGGTGTCAACCGACCGGTTCAGGTCCCCAACCGACCGGTTCACTTGTGAACCGATCGGTTCAGGTTGCGAGTTGGTTGTTTTGTGGAAAATCTTGAACCCTTCTACTCCTTCTTTTAGTCCCGTATTGCCGGGAATAGAGAACCCTGTCCCATGACCCGCCTATATATATAGGGGTATTGGGGGCTTCTCAGAGTACAACTCAGTGCAAGTTGGTTGCTCTGTAAAGTTGTCGTTCTCTCTGGTTTTGGTAACCGAGAGATCCCGAGCAAGTACTACCCGAAAAGGGAGGCACAGTAAGGGAAGGACAACTGCAGTTGCAACTGGTAGAAGGAGAGTGAGTTGGCGACTAGTACGCCAACAGGAGGGTGCGACTCCTTCCGGTTCCTTGTGCGACAAGGAGATCGTAGTTCCAGGCGGTCCGTGTGGATGACTGTAGAGGCGGGAGATCTCTGCCGCTCGGAGGACGACTGTCAATCCCAATAGTCCCGGTGCGACCAGGAGCTGCACAGACACCGTCCAAGACCGGAGGTGAAGACCGCGCAAGGCACGAGGTACTGTCGCCGAGCAAGCCTCGGGACAAGGTATGTATCCACAAACCATATTTCCTATTATATAGACGTTGACGCGATTCCTTTTGTTATGGGTTTTGGGGAGAAAATTTTTTTGTTTCCGTTGCTTCTCTGCCTCCTCTAAAACCCAACAGTGGTATCAGAGCCACGTCAACCGCTCTATATTTTAGGATTATCGATATGATCGATTTTGGTTTGTCGCCTTTATTTATTGCATGTGATGCGAATAATATCGGCTTTATACATGTCTAATCCACATATCCCAAATATACATATATGATATGTAATATTAATGCACTCGATATGCGTCGCCCTTAAACGAGTTTTGTGGTGGATGTGTAGCATGATTATGGCCTATAAACCCCTATAGATGTGTGTGTTTGTATGTGTTTGCTTGCATCTCGGTCTGCGCATCGATTCTCCTTCTCCTATTCCTGATGTAACTCGAAATAATTCGAGAATTCTTTTCTTACCTTTGCTCCCCCCAAATGTAATTTGGGGTTTCACAATTCAATTGTAAATAGGATAGATTTTATTTCCTATTATGTCAAAGAAAACGGATGACCTGACGACGTTTGAGACGTTCGGTTCAAGGCGTGAACCAATCGGTTGGTGATCCAGACGGCCGGTTTGAGGAGCGAGACGAGCGGGTGGCAACTTGAGGAGATGCACGATGACTAGTGAACTGATTGGCTGGAGGAGCCAGTCGATCGGCTGGTGGCACCCAAACAACCAACCTGATGGTGAGCCGATCGGTCATGGAGATGAGCTGATCAAACCCAGAAAGGCAGACACAGATTTCATATTGTAAAGGTTGCATGTGATGTAGACCTAGATGACCGTGATTCCTCTTGGCTCGAGGAATCACAATAGGATGGCCATAATCATTGCTTTTTATCGTTTTGCATGTTTTCTGTGGGATATAGCATGTATATGATACTTACTATATATTGTGGTGATTGGATATGTATATGTATATAAAAACCAAATCCCTCATTAAATATTAAGTTTTAGATGCCTTCCAAATGCAACACATGTGAAAAGCTTGATCGACCAAGTGTGGGCACGCCCTAGCGTGGTGCACCGTCTATCTCGTGGAAGCGTGAAGGATGAATGTGTGGGTCTGCCCTAGCAGGGTGCATGTTCATCGTGTTGGCTTTGGGTTGGACTTAACAAGGTGATCTAGATGGGATCTAGTACCTTGAGGCATGGAGATGATGATGGCAAAGAGTTGCATATGACATCTTTCAAGAGTTGCATATGATGCAATTGGTAAGAGTTGCCTACCTGAGAGATCTGAGTTGTGGGTGACAGCCCTAGCTGGTCCATGGCTCAGAGGTTTTCAGGATCTTGACCCACTAGAAGATTGTACGCTGCAATATTCCGAATTGATGGTGAGGGCTGTCAATTTGAGTCAAAATAGTGGGAGTGCTAATTAATTAAAGGCCTAATTAACTATCGTCAAATTTTATTCAAATCAAATCAAAAAGGGTTTTGACAAATGCAAATTTTCTCTTGTAGAATGGCAAAAGAATCATCTTTTAAAATGGGAAAATTAATTGAGAATCAATTCCATAACTGGTTGAGGACTGTGAGAAGTGTTCTGCACAATCCAGATATACCAGGAGCCTTAGAATCCACTCTATGTACACTTAATGTGTTAGTGAAGAAGAAAGTAGGTAAGGGAGAGAAGTGTTCTCTCACCAAACCAATTTCTTCTACATGGAGATGATGGAAGGAACAATGGAAGAACAAGTCAGAGATAGAGATCTCTACTTCTGGTGTATACGTGATAGAGATTAACTTTACTACTTCTTCGTCATGGGTACTTGATACCGGATTCGGATCTCACATTTGTTCAAATGTGAAGGATCTTAAGAGAAGTAGGCCTTTAGGGAAAGGTGAGGTTGAACTACGTGTTGCCAATGGGGCAAGAGTTGCCGCCAGCGCTGTAGGAACCTATGAGTTAACTCTACCTAGTGGGCTAATAATAGAGTTGAAGAACTGCTATTATGTACCTGCCATAAATAGGAATATCATTTCCGTCTCTTGTTTGGACAAAGATGGATTTGAATTTCTTATTACGAATGGAAAATGTTCCATTTCTAAATATGGGATCTTTTATGGCAGTGCCCCAATGTCTTATGGTCTATACTTGATAGACTTGGAGACAAATGTATACAACATAAACACCAAAAAGAAAAAACTCAACGACTCAAACAAAACATATCTCTGGCATTGTCGTCTAGGGCACATAAATGAGAAGCGCATTTCTAGACTCCATAAAGATGGTTATCTAGACTCTTTTGATTATGAATCAATAGAGACATGTGAATCTTGTTTGTTAAGCAAGATGACCAAGACTCCCTTTTCAGGTAAAGGTGAGAGAGCTAGTGATCTATTAGGGCTCATACATACTGATGTATGTGGGCCTTTTAGAACTAATGCCAGAAATGGGTATCAGTACTTCATTACCTTTACTGATGACTTCAGTAGGTATGGCTATGTGTACCTAATGAAACATAAGTCAGAAACCTTTGAAAAGTTCAAGGATTTCATGAATGAAGTACAGAACCAACTTGGTAAAAGTATTAAGGCACTTCGATCCGATCGAGGTGGAGAATACTTGAGCCAGGAGTTTGAGGACCTTCTGCGAGCCCGTAGTATTGTATCACAATGGACTCCGCCTGGAACACCACAACATAATGGTGTGTCTGAAAGAAGGAATCACACATTGTTGGATATGGTGCGATCAATGATTAGTTTTGTTGATCTTGCGATTTCCTTCTGGGGTCATGCTCTTGAAACTTCCACGTTTACACTTAACCGTGTACCATCTAAATTGGTTCAAAAGACACCATATGAGATATGGTATGGGAAGTGTCCCATTTTTTCTTTTATGAAGATTTGGGGTTGTGAAGCTTACGTCAAGAAAATGTTTCCTGATAAGCTTGGACCCAAATCCGATAAATGTTATTTTGTTGGATATCCCAAGGAAACGAGGGGATATTACTTATACCACCCTACTGACAACAAAGTGTTTGTTGCCAGGGATGCTATAATCCTAGAGAGGGAATTTATTTCCAAAGGAAACAGTGGGAGGAATATAGAGCTTGAAGAGGTTCAAGCCCAACAAGAAAACATTAAACCGGTAGATGTACTAGAGGAAAATGCAGATTCACAAGTTGTTGTGGAATCTCAGTCTCCTCAGGTAACACAAGGACCTCGTAGATCTAGTAGGACCCGCCTTGAACCTGAGAGGTTTGGATACCTTGTAACTTAGGAAGGTGGTGAGTTGATCATAGATGATGATCCAACTACCTACGTAGAGGCTATGGAGGGACCAGATTCTAAGAAATGACTTGAGGCCATGAGATCCGAGATGGAATCCATGTACTCCAACAAAGTATGGACTTTGGTGGAACCACCCGAAGGGATAAAACCCATAGGGTGCAAGTGGGTCTTTAAGAAAAAGACCGACATGGATGGCAATGTGCAAACTTATAAAGGTAGATTGGTTGTGAAGGGTTTTCGACAAGTTCAAGGTGTTGACTATGACGAAACCTTTTCTCCAGTTTCCATGATTAAGTCCATCAGGATCATGCTTGCTATTGCATCTTATTATGACTATGAGATTTGGCAGATGGATGTTAAAACCGCATTCCTTAACGGGAATATAAATGAGGATGTGTACATGACACAGCCTGAAGGTTTTGTAGATCCAAAGAATGCCAATAAAGTCTGTAAGATGCAAAGGTCAATCTATGGATTGAAGCAAGCATCTCGGAGTTGGAATCTTCGATTTGATGAGGAAGTCAAAGTGTTTGGCTTTATTCAAAATGAAGATGAACCTTGTGTGTACAAGAAGGTTAGTGGGATCTCGACCACATTCCTCATATTGTATGTGGATGACATATTTTTGATGGGGAATGATGTCTTAGCCTTAGAGAAGGTAAAGACTTGGCTTGGGAATACTTTCTCAATGAAGGACTTAGGAGAAGCATCCTACATCCTAGGAATTAAGATCTATAGAGATAGATCTAGAAGGCTTCTCAGACTAAGTCAGAGCACGTACATTGATAAAGTGCTGAAGTGGTTCAGCATGGGGAACTCAAAGAGAGGCAACATCCCCATGCTGCATGGAGTCACCGTCTCTAGAGCTCAATGTCCCCAATCTTATGAAGAGAGGGAGCGTATGAATGGGATCCCATATGCATTAGCCATCGGATCCATCATGTACGCTATGTTGTGCACACGCCCAGATGTCTCGTATGCTCTCAGCATGATGAGCAGGTACCAGTCAGATCCCAGGGATGCTCATTGGATAGCTGTGAAGAACATCCTCAAGTACTTGCGAAGGACTAAGGATTCGTTTCTTGTGTACGACAGAGAGGAAGAGCTGGTTGTAAAGGGTTACACCGATGCAAGCTTCCAAACCGATAAAGATGATTACAGATCACAGTCAGGATTTGTGTTTTGCCTTAATAATGGAGCTGTGAGCTGGAAGAATTCCAAGCAAGAAATAGTTACTGATTCTACTACAGAGGCCGAGTATATTGCTGCTTCACATGCAGCAAAGGAGGTTGTATGGATCAGGAAGTTCATTTCTGAACTTGGTGTAGTTCCCTGTAGCTGTGATGCAATTGAGCTTTATTGTGACAATAATGGAGCTATTGCGCAAGCTAAGGAGCCCAGATCACATCAGCGGTCCAAGCACATATTGCGGCACTTCCATCTCATATGAGAGATCGTACAGCGAGGAGATGTGAAGATTTACAGAGTACCAACTGAAGACAACATAGCTGATCCATTGACTAAGGCCCTTTCTCAGCAGAAGCATGATGGTCATGCTAGGTCACAAGGTTTGAGATTCCTTGGTGACTGGCTCTAAGTGCAAGTGGGAGTCTGTTGGTATGTATGCCCATAGAGTAAGTCATGTGATGATTGTAATGGGATACTTTGTAAATGATTTGAATAATAATAAAGGCAATTTCCGATCTATATGTTTAAATTGTTTCTGAGATGATGGTGTAACATGATAGATGTCTAAAGAATGTTTTGACTCAATGACGTATGCTTTTAGGTGAAGGACCTAAATGATGAGATCATACGGATGTTAAGAGTATACATTCTTGTTTAGTCCCTAGTCGGTTGTTATTGTGGAAATAACCATAGACATCAATAACACTAAAGACTAGATTGTGTGTTGGTTGATGATAGAATCTCATTAGTCATGATATAGTGATATCAAACCAAGCACATAGGTACTTGTTAGAGAACAAGGTATCAGACAGACCCACCGTGAGAGTGACACATGGAACCATGACATGGTAGTCACAGTCAGCTTTCACAGTGATGGTGGCGAGTGTGATTCTTAGACCTGAAATCACTACACTCAACACATGTCGTTGGGTACACTTTGACATCATCAAACACAGTCCTGAAACATGGGTTGTTATAAAGGTGATGATTGGGTGGCTTTGACACATGGGGCTTTTGAGGGGTGAGTGATAGATATGGGATTTGTCCCTCCTGAGGGAGTTTGATATCCTTGGCCACTTGATGAGTACGATTGAGAAAGGCATGTGCATGCATGTGTAAATCAATATGTGATATTGATGTCACACACATCTCACCCAGTCTGCTCTGAGATCAAGGAAATGAATGAACGTTGACAGGATGACTGTTCCATGCCTCGAGTTCATTCAGGATATCAGTGACAAAGGAATTATACATTCACTGTAACACCATTCACGAATTGTAGGATTGAAAGTTGTTCTCCAACTTTCTATTTCACTTGGGTAGCACTGATGTGTGACTAGGCACCTCTCTTTTCTTGTGAAGTCATAAGTGTGGGCTCTGATCTCCAAAACACAAGATAAACATAGCGGAAGCGATTCGATTAACAGCGGAATACTAAAATCACGAGAAATTAAAACTTTTCGAAAACGAGATCTTAAAAACCTGAAACTCCTTTTATAAAAGTAAGATGAACTGTTTACATCTTTGATAAATCACTTCTTGAGTGATTATATACGTCATGATACAAAATCTCAAGATTTTCAAAATTCTCAGATCAACAAACTCCTAGGACCTGAGTGTACAGAGACGACATAAGACTATTCTAACTACAAGACTAGACATCACAGTGTTTCCACCTGAAGTCACTGCTGCTCCTGAATTTGCTGCTGTTGCTGCTGTCCACCTACAGATCGGTTCCTTCGACCTCGACGTCCACCTAAAGGTAGAAATCTACGGGGTGAGACAATTTTAAATAATTGTCCCAGCGAGAGTTATAACTCTCCGCCAGAAACTTTGTTAAAAGCAATAAAAGGAATATCATGAGTAGGTAATTTAGGTTACTCACAGCAGGTTTGATAACAAATACTCATCTTTATTTAAGGAATATGAAGAACACGTATACTAATGTTTGAACAGGGTATTAAAAACAAGCAATGTAATATCAATCAATGTTCCTTGTAGTTCAACCTAAGCAGTTATGCTACACGGTGGATTATGTTTTACAAACATCATTATGCCCTGCGAAGATGAGGTCTACCGCTCGTGCTCCAACCGATCACTAGTAAGTCGCATCGGTATCATACTAGGTCATCGAAAGAGCCGGATTCTCATGACCCTCAACTACCTCAGTCAGAATGAGGATAAACATGCAGGACATCTAGTGTCCCTGCTAATTTAGCTTACCAGGGTATTTTGGTACTTCGCTGTTAGAGTCACAGTGGCATTCTGCACTCTCTTCACCATCGAAAGATTTCATGTTTATCTCTCATCGATGCGGTATAAAAGATTCCCTTGTAAGAATAGTGTTACATCATCCCGGTATAAACATATAGTGAAGGGTTGATGGATTAAGATACATCAACATCAACTCCTACACTAGGATGTAAGGATATACACATCCATATTCCCCCACATACTCTAAAGTATGTGATCCAGGAGTTCCCTTAAGAAAACCTATTTCACCATCATTTAAATTCTGACAATGATGGATCTATGATCAGGGCTCTACATGATATGATTAAACTTGGTTATTCGGTACATTTCAGTATTCTTTTAGCATCATACATGTTTTCAAACATTAAGCATTAGCATAGCAGCTATGAAAGTAGAATACTAAATGTATCAAGTCTAACTCACATCAATTATCATTTCACAATCGTCCAATCACAAGTCATTTGACAAGCATGACCTTGATGATATTCATGGCTCTTACAGCCTATCATTCTCATAAGATGCCACTTACTAGGCATCAACATATGTCTTTATTCATAAGCTAATAACATGCTTCCAATGAATATGAAATCATAATCCTTACCTGGATATGATCACCATCATGTATAGAAACCTGCATGGTTAATTCAACTGATAATAGTAAGCAGTTCATATCAAGAGTTGTACCCTTACATTCTTACAAGGGTTAGATTCCCTGATTTTCATCATTTAGGGTTTACTATTCACAATATATGTCATCACCCTAGAATTAGGGTTTACTATTCACCTCATGGTGAATTAATCTCATTACATCACCATGCATGAGAAACATCATCATTAAATCCCTAAGATAAGATCAAGATTCACCAATTACCATAATTAGGGTTTCCATGATCTCTCATAAGTGGATCATACCCTAATCATGCACATTCATGTATATTGAAGGTATTTTACTTGAGTTTCCACCATAAATGGTACTTTCTCTCTCCTCTCACTAGTAGATGGTGACTACACCACTTCGATTAGGTTAGGTTAAGTCCCCTTTGATCTACATAAACCAAATCACCACTATCAAGTGATTCGGGTTTGATTAGAACAAGGTATAACTCAATTAAACCTCTCAGGGGCATTTTTGGTGAATTACCCATTGATCATCCTCATGGGTCAATTCATTAATCACTTAGTCCCTTACTATCTTAAGTTACCATTATGGTTTAGATTAGATCATCATTGATCCATTTACACCTTCAAGTGATTAAGTATAATCAACCTTGAAAATCTCCAATTGGTTTAGGGTTTGATCTTCAACCTTCAACCCATTTGCTTCTTAAATGACCTTGAACTCGTTTAACCTCAAACGCCCTAGAACCCATTTGGGCCTTAAACGAGTGTGGACCCCCTTGATCTTAAACGGGTGTGAACCCACTTGAGATCAAACGAGTGTGAACCCGTTTGAGATCAAACGAGTGTGAACCCGTTTGAGATCAAACGAGTGTGAACCCGTTTGAGATCAACGAGTGTGAACCCATTTGAGATCAAACAAGTGTAGACTCGTTTGGACTTAAACGAGTGTGAACTCGTTTGGACTCAAACGAGTGTGAACTTACTTGGGTCCAAACCGCATGAACATAAAAGGTGACACATATGTTATGTTTGAATAGGGTTTCCTATGTTGAAGCCTTTAATTGGCCAAAGCCATGTTAACCACTTACATATTGAGTCAATTATGATGAGCCTCAATCAGTTGGACTCCAATTTGACCCTTAATTGAAAGCAAATTAGGGTTAATTCTAACTCAATTAGGGTTTCCAATCGACTAATCATCAATTCTCAACAATGTGAAACAAATTGTAATTGAACCCATAAATTGAACTCCAAATGGGCCCAAACTTGGCCCAAACGGTCTTGAGATCGTTTGGATGACCTCCAAACGGTCTTGAGACCGTTTGCCCAAAGTTTGACCAAAATCTAAGTTGATTTGATTAGGATTGAACCCTAATTAGGTCTAAAATCAGCACTTTTATCAATTCTTCAACCTATTGAAATTGGACCTACAATGGATCAATTTTCCTTAACCCTAGACCTCTAAACGGTCTTGGGGTGTCACTAAACGAGTGTGATACCGTTTGGGTTAACCCCAAATGGGTTTGAACCCGTTTGGATCCTCCAACCCAAAACTCAACGAGATCTATAATTAAATTCAGCAATTTCAACCCGATTAGGGTTAGGGTGTTGAAGTGCCTTCAACTCTCAATTGGTTAGGAATTAGATTATAATTCTTTGTAGGAAAGAAATTCAATACATTATGAACAGACCCTCAAACGGCCATACCTTGGTAAACCCTATGAAACGGTCTTGGGGTCGTTTTGATCCAAACGATCTTGCAGGATCGTTTGAGATCAAAACGGGTTGAACCTGTTTGACCTTAAACGAGTTGCACCCGTTTGGACCAAAAGGGTCCAAGTTCATTTCATAAAGTGACCTAGGAATCCAAGCCCATCATCCTCAACCTATGTTCAGGTCGGTTCCTCCACCGTTTTTCTTGCAAAAGAGCAAGGAAGAAGGGAGGTAGAAGAAGAACTAATCATAGAAAACAAGAACAAAGATATGCATAACAAAGCTAAGAGTTAGAGTTATAAAACCCGCCTCAAACGTGGTTCCTAGAGCTTCCAAGCTTCCAAGCTTCAAGCCTTTAATGGTGTCTTGAGCTCCACAGGTCGGCCAAGGTCAATTCTTCAAGAAAAAGATGGGGATGGTCGGCTAGAACAAGGAACCTAAGTAAGAAAACTAGCAATTCAACCTTGTAATACGATTTCCTCCATGAATCCAAGCTAGAAGGTGGTGTTCTCTTACCTTAGAACAGGTTGGTCGTTTCCCTGAGCTCCAGAGCTTTGCCTTGGTCGGTTGAGAAAGATGTGAAGTGAGGAAGTGAAGGAAAATGTTTGCTTGGTTTGGAAAGAAAGGTGCTTATATAGTTTAGGCTGATTTTCACCATAAGGACCTCTAAAGCATGTAATTCTCATCCAAGTCCCTCCTTATTTCTAAGGCACGTTCAAGATATCAAAACTTAATCAAAGCCCATCAAAACTCAAGATCTAAGGGTAAAGAAAACCAATATGCACACTAAGGTATATATATATGAAGGGTCTTCTTACTCATACTAGGTGTTTTCACTACAAAGATCATCCTTCTTATCCAATTATTTAATAGAAGTGCCCCTCTCATCCTTTCTTCTCTAAATGATGTCAAGAGTCATAAAAGATATTCTAGAAAGTGTATAGCACAAGTTGCACCCCACATTTTGGGTAAATTGCACTTTACACCAAAATTAGGGTTTAAGCACAAGGATTGCTCCACAAGCTGCACCTTGGTGCCCAAACTTGGGAAATCCATCATACCTCATCATATTCCTTCATATGATGTCTCTTTATTAGAGGAACATCTTAACCTGTGTAATTTGCAAGTTAACCCCTCTAATTGGGTAATTTGCACATAGGTCCCTTTATTACCAAACAATACTACAATCATTGTTTAAAAAGGACAGAAATGAAAATGTATGTTCCTTAGGAACTTAATTACATGCCAAAAGATAATCACAAAGATTTAATTACATATCTTAGGCAAAACACCTAGGGTTAATTCATAACCCAGGTCAGGGATGTTACAAATTATCCACCCCTTACAAGGATTTCGTCCTCGAAATCGATAAAACATATTAAGAGAAAAGAGTAGGATATTTCCTTCTCATCTCTTCCTCTAGTTCCCAAGTGGCTTCTTCAACACCACGGTGATTCCAGAGAACTTTTACAAGACTTATCTCTTTCTTCTTTAGCTTTTTAATTCTGTTATCAAGGATTGACACCGGTCCTTCCTCATAAGTTATATCTTCATTCAATTCTACTTCCATAGGTTGTAGAACTGACTCGGTATCGGGATGACATTTCCTTATCATAGAAATATGAAACACATGGTGTAATTTTTGTAATTCTGGTGGTAACTCTAGTCTATAGGCTACCTTTCCAACCCGTTCAATGATTGGATAAGGCCCTATAAATCTAGGAGCTAACTTCCCTTTCCTTCCAAAGCGAAGGACTCCTTTCCAAGGCGAGACCTTGAGATACACTCTGTCTCCAACCTGGAACTCCAACGGTCTACGACGCTTGTCAGCATAAGATTTTTGCCTATCTTGTACAGTCTTAATCTATTGTTGTATTACTTTAATCTTTTCCGTAGTCTGCTGCACAAGATCAGGACCAAACAATTGATGTTCACCAGTCCCATACCAGCATAAGGGTGATCTACAACGTCTGCCATACAAGGCTTCATAAGGCGCCATATCAATACTATGTTGATAGCTATTGTTATAGGCAAACTCTATCAAGCTTAGGTGCAGATCCCAACTTCCTATGAACTAGAGAACACATGCTCTCAACAGATCCTCTAAGGTCTGTATAGTCCTTTCTGACTGTCCACCCGTCTATGGATGAAAGGCTGTACTAAACCTTAACTGGGTGCCTAGTGCCCTATGTAGCTATTCCCAAAAACGACTTGTGAATTGAGGACCTCTGTCAGAAACTATGGTGACAGGAACTCCGTGCAAACACACTATCTCTTGAACATATAACTGGGATAACCTTTCAGTAGAATAGGTTGTTTTGACAGGTAAGAAATGCACTGTCTTAGTCAACCTATCAACAATTACCCAAATGGAATCATGCCCTTTGTTTGTTCTAGGTAGACCAACAACAAAGTCCATGGTTACATGATCCCACTTCCACTGTGGTATGGGTAAAGGTTGCATTGTTCCTGCTGGCTTCTGGTGTTCAGCTTTAACTTGCTGACACACTGGACACCTCAGAACAAACTCTGCTACGTCCTTCTTCATCCCAGGCCACCAATACATATCTTTCAAGTTTCGATACATCTTGGTGCTTCCTGGATGCATAACATACATTGAAGAATGAGCTTCTTCCAGGACTAACTTCCTCAGGTTATCTACATCTAGTACTATCATCCTCCCATGATAGCATGCCACTTGATCATCTGATTCATGAAAACCTTCTCGCTTCTCATCACCATACTCAGATATGATCTGCTGAACTGCAACATCAACTTGTTGTGCCTCCTTAATCTGCTCTCTTAGGGTGGGTTTGATATGCATCTTAGCCAACAACCCGACAATCCATGACACCTTCATCTATACATTGTCTTGCCTTAAGGAGATAAGCATATCTCTCCTAGGGCATACTAAAGAGTTTAATTGTGCCCCATCAGAGGATGATGTTGCTGATTTCCTACTCAAGGCATCTGCAACTACATTGGCCTTTCCTAGATGGTAATCTATTGTACAATCATAATCCTTGATTAACTCCATCCAGTGACGTTGCCTCATGTTAAGGTCATGCTGAGAGAAGATATACTTAAGGTTCTTATGGTCTGTGAAAATCTGGAAGGTTTCTCCATAAAGATAATGTCTCCATATTTTCAAGGCATGAACCACAGTAGCTAACTCTAAATCAGGTGTCAGATAATTCTCCTCGTGTTTCTTAAGCTGTCGGGAAGCAAAAGAAATCACTTGTTTATCCTGCATCAACACACACCCGAGTCCATTCTTAGAGGCATCATAGAAAATTATGTATCCTTTGCCTTGCTAAGGTAGCACAAGCACAGGTGCACTTGTCAACCTCTCCTTCAGCAACTGAAAAGACTGTTGACACTTATCACTCCAGGCAAAAGGAACATCTTTCCGGGTCAACTTTGTCAAGGGTAGGGCTATAGAACTGAAGTTTTTAATGAACCTTCGATAATAGCCAGCCAACCCTAAGAAACTACGAATCTCCGTCAGTGTTTTCGGTTGTTCCCAATGTAGAACAGATTCTACCTTTTTAGGGTCAACACAAATTCTCGAGGCAGATATCACATATCCAAGAAAAGATACCTCCGGCATCCAGAACTCACACTTGCTAAACTTAGCGTATATCTTATGTTGTCTTAGCAAAGTTAGAGCCTGACGAAGATGATGTTCATGCTGCTGAGTATCTCTACTATAGATCAGGATGTCATCTATAAAGACAACAACGTACTGATCGAGGAAAGGACGGAAAATTCTATTCATGAGTTCCATAAATGTAGCTGGTGCATTAGTTAGTCCGAACGACATAACTGTGAACTCATAGTGACCATACCTTGTCCTGAAAGCAGACTTGGGTATGTCACTGTCCTTAATACGAAGTTGATGATATCCTGACCTCAAGTCTATCTTCGAGAAGACGGTTGCGCCACGCAACTGGTCAAAAAGATCATCAATTCTCGGCAAAGGGTACTTATTCTTTATTGTTACTTTATTTAATTGTCTATAATCGATGCATAATCGCATTGATCCATCTTTCTTTTTAACAAACAAAACCGGAGCACCCCAAGGTGAAGTACTCGGTCGGATAAAACCTTTCTCAAGCAACTCTTGAAGCTGTTTCTAGAATTCTGCCATCTCAGCAGGTGCCATCCTATACGGTGTTTGTGCTATAGGTTGGGTATCTGGGATCAAATTGATTTCAAAATCAATTTCCCGAGGTGGTGGCATACTTGGAAGTTCTTCAGGAAATACATCTTCAAATTCCCTGACTATAGGAACTTCAGCAAGGTTAGGACTCTTCATGGTGGTATCTATCGGATGGGCCAAGAATGCATAACATCCTTGCCTCATCAGCTTATCAGCAACCATGGCAGACACAAGACAGGTGGGTAGAATCTTTCTCTCTCCTTGAAAGATCCATGTGTTGCTCTCATCAGCAAACACAGCCTGCTTGGATTCACAACCCAAGACAACTCTATACCTTTCTAAGGTATCCATCCCCAGGATTATATCAAATCCTTGCATATCAAGTGGTATAAGATCCACTTGAATGCGATGATCAGAAAAGAAGAGGATGCAGGGAGAGCATACCTCTTGCAAAATAGCAGATCCTCTCAACGGAGTTTCAAGCAACAAGCTATATGCCCTATGTCTAACTGTTATATTGCAGTTACGAATCACTCTTCGAGTGACAAAGGAGTGCGTAGCACCTGGGTCAATCAAAACAGATACCACACACGATTTAGATATATAAGAATATAAAAGTTCCATCTGACCTGCCACAACCCGTGGATTGACTACTGCTTCTGGTGGGTTCATAGCATAGAACCTCGTTGTCGCATGAGGTTGAGTTGGTGCTGACGATCCAGCCTGAGACGCTTGCCCACGTCCTCTAGCTGCTCCTTGAGACTGCCTTCTCTGTGATCCCTGTTGATCCTGCCTCAGAGGCTGTGTCACACTGACAGGCCTAGACCTACAGTCCTTCATCAGATGTCCCACCTTCCCACAGTTATAGCAACTTCTCTCCAGTTGTTGTGGTCTTGGCGGTCCTGTGACCGATATTGATGCTGAACTGTGAGTCTCTCGTGGCGGTAAACCTCGTCCTCTACCTCTACTTGGGGACCACTGAGTCTGAGAACTCGATCTGGGTGGTGGAGGTGTAGGTGCAGAGAATCTAGGCTTCTTAAAGTCTCTAGATGAAGATCCCTGGAACTGTGGATATCTTTTTTGGGTTTGTCTTTTCTCGACTACGTATCTCTCTATCCTTCAGACTGACTCAACAAAGGTAGAGAATCTCTCCCGGTTTTCTAGTGCAGACACGGGAGTAGTCATGTCGGCATTCAAACCCTTCTCAAACCTCCTAATCCTTTCTTCATCTGTGGTAGCCATATGCTGACAGAATTGCAACAACTCCATGAACTTAGCCTCATACTCGCTAATGTTCATCGTACCCTGTCTCAGTCTCTCAAACTGAGAGATCTTCTCGTCCAGGAAGGTCTTTGGAAAATATATGCTGACAAATTCCCAACAAAAGTCTTCCCACGAGATCTCTATTCCAGGCCTCTTCTGCTCTTTCATGGTCCACCAGTGACCAGCACTACCTTTGAGAAGATAGACAGCATGTCTAACCTTCTCACCTTCGGGGACGTTAAGGATTCTGAAAGCTTTCTCCAACTCAGTTAACCACAGATCAGCATCAGCAGGGTCAGCTGTTCCAAAATATTCAGTTGCTCCGACCCGATGAAGTCGCTCGAACATTTTACCGATACCTTGACCCTCAGACTGGACAGGTGCCCTAGGTGCAGGCATGGGCATCCTGTCGGTGATATGTGTCATGGAAGTCATAAACTGCCCAAACATAATTTGAACCGCTGGGTTTCCCATGTCAGCTGGGTCAAACCGAGGTGGCTCCATAGGTGGCTCAGGTACAGGTTGCTCTATTTCTAGGTTCCTTGCACCTTCTCGAGGCGCAACAACACTACTTTCAGCCTCGTACTCCTCCTGTGGTCCAGACATCATTAATTATCTTCTTCTCCTGAGGAGCAGAAGACTCTATTAGATAAGAAAGAAGTACTAAGGATAGACTTGACACTCTAAGTCCTATGTCTCTGTAGACTCAGCGAACCTAGAGCTCTGATACCACTAATTGTGGGTTCTGATCTCCAAAACACAAGATAAACATAGCGGAAGTGATTCGATTAACAGCGGAATACAAAAATCACGAGAAATTAAAACTTTTCGAAAATGAGATCTTAAAAACCTGAAACTCCTTTTATAAAAGTAAGATGAACTGTTTACATCTTTGATAAATCACTTCTTGAGTGACTATATACGTCATGATACAAAATCTCAAGATTTCAAAATTCTCAGATCAACAAACTCCTAGGACCTAAGTGTACAGAGACGACATAAGACTATTCTAACTACAAGACTAGACAGCACAGTGTTTCCACCTGAAGTCACTACTGCTCCTGAATTTGCTGCAGTTGCTGCTGTCCACCTGCAGATCGGTTCCTTCGACCTCGACGTCCACCTAAAGGTAGAAATCTACGGGGTGAGACAATTTTAAATAATTGTCCCAGCGAGAGTTATAACTCTCCGCCAGAAACTTTGTTAAAAGAAATTAAAGGAATATCATGAGCAGGTAATTTAGGTTACTCACAGCAGGCTTGATAACAAATACTCATCTTTATTTAAGGAATATGAAGAACACGTATACTAATGTTTGAACAGGGTATTAAAAACAAGCAATGTAATATCAATCAATGTTCCTCTTAGTTCAACCTAAGAAGTTATGCTACGCGGTGGATTATGTTTTACAAACATCATTATGCCCTGTAGAGATGAGGTATACCGCTCGTGCTCCAACCGATCACTAGTAAGTCACATCGGTATCATACTAGGTCATCGAAAGAGCCGGATTCTCATGACCCTCAACTACCTCAGTCAGAATGAGGATAAACATGCATGACATCTAGTGTCCCTACTAATATAGCTTACCAGGGTATTCTGGTACTTCTCTATTAGAGTCACAGTGGCATTCTGCACTCTCTTCACCATCGAAAGATGTCATGTTTATCTCTCATCGATGTGGTATAAAAGATTCCCTTGGAAGAATAGTGTTACATCATCCCGGTATAAACATATAGTGAAGGGTTGATGGATTAAGATACATCAACATCAACTCCTACACTAGGATGTAAGGATATACACATCCATATTCCCCCACATACTCTAAAGTATGTGATCCAGGAGTTCCCTTAAGAAAACCTGTTTCACCATCATTTAAATTCTGACAATGATGGATCTATGATCAGGGCTCTACATGATATGATTAAACTTGGTTATTAGGTACATTTCAGTATTCTTTTAGCATCATACATGTTTTCAAACATTAAGCATTAGCATAGCAGCTATGAAAGTAGAATACTAAATGTATCAAGTCTAACTCACATCAATTATCATTTCACAATCGTCCAATCACAAGTCATTTGACAAGCATGACCTTGATGATATTCATGGCTCTTACAGCCTATCATTCTCATAAGATGCCACTTACTAGGAATCAACATATGTCTTTATTCATAAGCTAATAACATGCTTCCAATGAATATGAAATCATAATCCTTACCTGGATATGATCACCATCATGTATAGAAACCTGCATGGTTAATTCAACTGATAATAGTAAGCAATTCATATCAAGAGTTGTACCCTTATATACTTACAAGGGTTAGATTCCCTGATTTTCATCATTTAGGGTTTACTATTCACAATATATGTCATCACCCTAGAATTAGGGTTTACTATTCACCTCATGGTGAATTAATCTCATTACATCACCATGCATGAGAAACATCATCATTAAAGCCCTCAGATAAGATCAAGATTCACCAATTACCATAATTAGGGTTTCCATGATCTCTCATAAGTGGATCATACCCTAATCATGCACATTCATGTATATTGAAGGTATTTTACTTGAGTTTCCACCATAAATGGTACTTTCTCTCTCCTCTCACTAGTATATGGTGACTACACCACTTCGATTAGGTTAGGTTAAGTCCCCTTTGATCTACATAAACCAAATCACCACTATCAAGTGATTCGGGTTTGATTAGAACAAGGTATAACTCAATTAAACCTCTCAGGGGCATTTTTGGTAAATTACCCATTGATCATCCGCATGGGTCAATTCATTAATCACTTAGTCCCTTACTATCTTAAGTTACCATTATGGTTTAGATTAGATCATCATTGAACCATTTACACCTTCAAGTGATTAAGTATAATCAACCTTGAAAATATCCAATTGGTTTAGGGTTTGATCTTCAACCTTCAACCCATTTGCTTCTTAAATGACCTTGAACTCATTTAACCTCAAATGACCTAGAACCCATTTGGGCCTTAAACGAGTGTGGACCCCCTTGATCTTAAACGGGTGTGAACCCACTTGAGATCAAATGAGTGTGAACCCGTTTGAGATCAAACGAGTGTGAACCCGTTTGAGATCAAACGAGTGTGAACCCGTTTGAGATCAAATGAGTGTGAACTCATTTGAGATCAAACGAGTGTGAACCCATTTGAGATCAAACGAGTGTAGACTCGTTTGGACTTAAACAAGTGTGAACTCATTTGGACTCAAACGAGTGTGAACTTACTTGGGTCCAAACCGCATGAACATAAAAGGTGACACATAGGTTATGTTTGAATAGGGTTTCCTATGTTGAAGCCTTTAATTGGCCAAAGCCATGTTAACCACTTACAGATTGAGTCAATTAGGATGAGCCTCAATCAATTGGACTCCAATTTGACCCTTAATTGAAATCCAATTAGGGTTAAGTCTAACTCAATTAGGGTTTCCAATCGGCTAATCATCAATTCTCAACAATTTGAAACAAATTGTAATTGAACCCATCAATTGAACTCCAAATGGGCCCAAACTTGGCCCAAACGGTCTTGCGAACGTTTGGATGACCTCCAAACGGTCTTGAGACCGTTTGCCCAAAGTTTGACCAAAATCTAAGTTGATTTGATTAGGATTGAACCCTAATTAGGTCTAAAATCAGCACTTTTATCAATTCTTCAACCTATTGAAATTGGACCTACAATGGATCAATTTTCCTTAACCCTAGACCTCCAAACGGTCTTGGGGTGTCATTAAACGAGTGTGAGACCGTTTGGGTGAACCCCAAATGGGTTTGAAGCCGTTTGGATCCTCCAACCCAAAACTCAACGAGATCTATAATTAAAATCAGCAATTTCAACCCGATTAGGGTTAGGGTGTTGAAGTGCCTTCAACTCTCAATTGGTTAGGAATTAGATTATAATTCTTTGTAGGAAAGAAATTCAATACATTATGAACAGACCCTCAAACGGTCATACCTTGGTCAACCCTATGAAACGGTCTTGGGGTCGTTTTGATCCAAACGATCTTGCAGGATCGTTTGAGATCAAAACGGGTTGAACCCGTTTGACCTTAAACGAGTTGCACCCGTTTGGACCAAAAGGGTCCAAGTTCGTTTCATAAAGTGACGTAGGAATCCACGCCCATCATCCTCAACCTCTGTTCAGGTCGGTTCCTCCACCGTTTTTCTTGCAAAAGAGAAAGGAAGAAGGGAGGTAGAAGAAGAACTAATCATAGAAAACAAGAACAAAGATATGCATAATAAAGCTAAGAGTTAGAGTTATAAAACCCACCTCAAACGTGGTTCCTAGAGCTTCCAAGCTTCCAAGCTTCAAGCCTTTAATGGCGTCTTGAGCTCCACAGGTTGGCCAAGGTCAATTCTTCAAGAAAAAGATGGGGATGGTCGGCTAGAACAAGGAACCTAAGTAAGAAAACTAGCAATTCAACCTTGTAATACGATTTCCTCCATGAATCCAAGCTAGAAGGTGGTGTTCTCTTACCTTAGAACAGGTTGGTCATTTCCCTGAGCTCCAGAGCTTTGCCTTGGTCGGTTGAGAAAGATGTGAAGTGAGGAAGTGAAGGAAAACGTTTGCTTGGTTTGGAAAGAAAGGTGCTTATATAGTTTAGGCTAATTTTCACCATAAGGACCTCTAAAGCATGTAATTCTCATCCAAGTCCCTCCTTATTTCTAAGGCACGTTCAATCTATCAAAACTTAATCAAATCCCATCAAAACTCAAGATCTAAGGGTAAAGAAAACCAATATGCACACTAAGGTATATATATATGAAGGGTCTTCTTACTCATACTAGGTGTTTTCACTACAAAGATCATCCTTCTTATTTAATTATTTAATAGAAGTGCCCCTCTCATCCTTTCTTCTCTAAATGATGTCAAGAGTCATAAAAGATATTCTAGAAAGTGTATAGCACAAGTTGCACCCCACATTTTGGGTAAATTTCACTTTACACCAAAATTAGGGTTTAAGCACAAGGATTGCTCCACAAGCTGCACCTTGGTGCCCAAACTTGGGAAATCCATCATACCTCATCATATTCCTTCATATGATGTATCTTTATTAGAGGAACATCTTAACCTGTGTAATTTGTAAGTTAACCCCTCTAATTGGGTAATTTGCACATAGGTCCCTGCATTACCAAACAATACTACAATCATTGTTTAAAAAGGACAGAAATGAAAATGTATGTTCCTTAGGAACTTAATTACATGCCAAAAGATAATCACAAAGATTTAATTGCATATCTTAGGCAAAACACCTAGGGTTAATTCATAACCCAGGTCAGGGATGTTATAATAAGTGTTATGGACTTTCACTGCCAATGTGAAATGGACCTACAGGGTCACACACATAGGATTTAACCTAGAAGAGGAGTTTTGTCCACAAGCAATTTTTAGATTGATTACTGAAGGATTTTAGTAGTTCAATTAAACACTTAATTAATCGATAACTCAATATCATAATGTTCAAGGTATTGGACACATTGATTGGAGTATCGGATTGATTGAAATCGCAATTGATTGATTATGCACAATATGCACTCCCAACCGATCGGCTCATGTGATGAACTGATCGGATGAGTTTGGTGAACCGATCGGCTCAAGATTAGGGTGAATCAATTGATTCAAGTGTTGAAATGATCGATTCAACTGGTGCAACCGAGCAAGTTGGGAAAGTAGGATTGGTGAGAATTTTCCTTGCATTTCATTTGCCCAATTTGATTGGAACAAGGATTGGTATTCGATACCAATTAGAAACAAAAGAAGGAAAGTCAATCGGGAACCAACCAGGACCACCAACCGACCGGTTCTCTTGTGTCGGTTGAGGTGTCAACCGACCGGTTCAGGTCCCCAACCGACCGGTTCACTTGTGAACTGATCGGTTCAGGTTGCGAGTTGGTTGTTTTGTGGAAAATCTCGAACCCTTCTACTCCTGCTTTTAGTCCCGTATTGTTGGGAATAGAGAACCCTGTCCCATGACCCGCCTATATATAGGGGTATTGGGGGCTTCTCAGAGTATAACTCAGTGCAAGCCGATTGCTCTGCAAAGTTGTCGTTCTCTCTGGTTTTGGTAACCGAGAGAGCCTGAGCAAGTGCAACCCGAAAAGGGAGGCACAACAAGGGAAGGACAACTGTAGTTGCAACTGGTAGTAGGAGAGTCAGTTGGCGACTAGTACGCCAACAGGAGGGTGCGACTCCTTCTGGTTCCTTGTGCGACAAGGAGATCGGAGTTCCAGGCAGTCCGTGTGGACGACTACAGAGGAGGGAGATCTCTGTCGCTCGGAGGATGACTGTCAATCCCAACAGTCCCGGTGAGAGGAGGAGTCTTCAGTCCCGGTGCGACTAGGAGCTGCACAGACACCGTACAAGACCGGAGGTGAAGACCGCGCAAGGTGCGAGGTACTGTCGCCGAGCAAGCCTCGGGACAAGGTATGCATCCACAAACCATCTTTCCTATTATATAGACGTTGACGTGATTCCTTTTGTTATGGGTTTTGGGGAGAAAATTTTTTTGTTTCCGCTACTTCTCTGCCTCCTCTAAAACCCAACAGAAAGCAGTACTGAACTTTAACTGCGTTCCCAACGCTCTGTGCAACTGTTCCAAAAAACGACTCATGAATTGGGGATCTCTGTCACAGACTATAGTTACAGGCACACCATGCAAATGCACTATCTCATCCACATACACCTGAGAAAGTTTCTCTATTGTGTAAGTTGTCTTTACCGGAATGAAATGAGCAGACTTCGTCAACCTGTCCACTATCACCTTGATGGAATCATGATTCCTAGTTGTCCTCAGAAGACCAACTACGAAATCCATGGTGACATGATCCCATTTCCACTACGGTATCATTGTGCGTTGCAACGTACCTACTGGCTTCTGATGCTCAACCTTAACTTACTGGCATGTCGCACACCTAGCCACAAACTCGACCAAATCTCTTTTCAAGCCAGGCCACCAATACATATCTTTTAGATTGTGATACATCTTGGTGACACTTGGATGCATAGCATACATCAATGTGTGTTCTTCCTCGAGCACTAACTTCCTCGGATCATCAACATCGAGGACCATCATCATGTCGTGATAACAAACTAGTCCATCCTCGAAATCATGGAATCCATCACGCTTCTCGCTACCAAACTCTGATTTGATCAACTGGACTATAGCATCTGTCTGATGTGCTTCTTTGATCTGCTGCCTCAACATAGGCTTCACTTGCATCTGTGCCACAACAACTTGCAACTGTACATTCATCTGCTGCAAAGAGACGAACATATCCCGCCTATGGCATATCTAAGAACTCAACTGTGCCTTCTTCGTAGGAAGAGAAGAAGACTTCTTGCTAAGCGCATCAGCTACCACGTTCACCTTACCAGGATGATACTCAATGGTCCAATCATAATCAATAATTAGCTCCATCCAGTGATGGTGTTGCATGTTCAGCTCACTCTACGAGAAGATATACTTCAGATTCTTATGATTTGTAAAGATCTGACACACCTCCCCATAAAGATAGTGTCTCGAAATCTTTAATGCATGGGCCACTACTGCCAGCTCCAAATCAAGTATCGGATAACTCTCCTCATATTTATTAAGCTGTCACGAAGCAAAAGAAACCACATGATCTTCCTGCATCAACACACATCCCAAGCCCTTCTTGGAAGCATCACAGAAAACAACATAGCCTTTTCCAGGCTCTGGCAGTACCAACACTAGAGCACTAGTCAATTTCTCCTTCAAGCTCTGAAAAGCTTTCTGACAACGATCATCCCAAACAAAAGGTACATCTTTTCTGGTCAACTTCATCAACGGCAACACGATTACACTGAAGTCCTTTATAAACCTCTGGTAGTATTCTGCTAAACCCAGAAAACTATGAACTGCAGTCGGCATCTTTGGTTTCTCCCACTCTGCAACTGACTCCACCTTCTTGGGGTCCACTCTGACTCTTTTTCGCCTATATCACATGTCCCAAAAAAGTCACTTCCTTTAGCCAAATCTCACACTTGCTAAACTTGGCATACAACTAGTGCTGTCGATGGAGAATCAACTCTTGTTGAAGATGTTGTTCATGTTGTTGACTGTCCTGACTATAGATCAAGATGTCATCTATGAAAACCACAACAAACTGATCTAAAAATGGACGAAACACCTTATTCATCAGATCCATGAAATCAACAGGTGCATTGGTTAGCCTGAACAACATAACCACAAACTCAAAGTGACCATACCTTGTCCTAAAAGCTAACTTTGGTATGTCATCCTCCTTGATTTTGAGTTGATGATATCCAGACCGCAAATCGATCTTCGAGAATACTGTAGCAACTCACAACTGATCAAATAGGTCATCTATCCTCGACAAAGGATACTTGTTTTTTATCGTGACTTTGTTCAACTTTCGGTAATCTATGCACAGATGCATCGATCTGTCCTTCTTCTTCATGAGCAGAACTGGAGCACCCCACAACGATGTGCTCGGTCTGATGAAACCTTTATCCAGCAACTCCTACAACTACTTCTTCAGTTTTTCCATCTCAGCTGGAGCCATCATGTACAGTGTCTGAGCAACTGGTTGTGTCCCTATTACTAGACTGGTTTCAAAATCAATCTCTCGAGGTGGGGGAACAATGAGAAATTCATCAGGAAACACATCTGTGAACTCTTTGACAACAGGCACATCCTCAAGGCTATAACCTTCCGCTTTGGTATCCACAACATGAGCTAAGAATGCCTTACATCCTTGCCGCAACAACTTCTCCGCCACCATAGCTGATACCAAACATGTTGGAAGAATCTTCCTATCTCCCTGGAAGATCCACTTCTTACCATCATCAGCAAACACCACTTGTTTGGAGCCACAGTCCAATACAACCTTATACCTCTCTAGGGTATCCATCCCAAGGATTACATCGAATCCATGCATATCAAGTGGTAGGAGATCCACTTGTATGTTGTGTCCCGAAAAGGATATAACACAAGATTGACACACTTCTCGAAGCATAGAGGAACCATCAAGAGGGGTTTCTAACATTAAGTTATCTTTCTTATAACTGACAGGTAAAAGACATCTATCAAGCATACTATGAGCAATAAAAGAGTGCATAGCACCCAGGTCAACCAGAACAGATACAAAGCAACAAGAAGACAAATCAGAATGAAATAACTCCATATGACATGCCACCACTCGTGGGTTGACTATCACCTCCGGCTGACTCATAGCATAGAATTGAGTTGTTGCTTGCTTTCCACGTCCTCAAATTCCTTGAGAAAATGATCCAGCTTGTGATGCTTGGCTGCGTCCTCATCCTCTAGCGCCACTAAACTTTTGTCTATCTAACCCTTGTTGACTATGTTTCGGTTGTTGTGTCACTTTGACTTCTCCTTGGGCAATTCCACCTAATATGCCTGACTTCTCCATAGAGAAAGCACGACAGGTCTCTCGGTTGTGGCCTAGACAGTCCTATCACTGCCACTGAAGTTGTATTTTAGACTCTGGATTGTGAAAAACCACGCCCTCTTCCTTTACTTGGTGACCATTGAGATGGTGCACTAGCGCCTTGCATCACAGAAGGTGCAGAAAACCTTATCTTCTTGTGGCTGTCCAACCTCTATTTCTGAAATTGAGTAGGCCTATTCTTGGACATGTTTCTCTCTTCTCCTTGACTGACCATTCAATCCTTCAGACAGACTCCACAAACGTGGCAAACCACTCTCGGTTCTCTAAAGTAGTAGCAGGTGTCGATAACTTGGCACTCAAACCTTTCTCAAACCGTCTGATCCTCTCATCATCCGTTGTCACCATGTGAGGACAAAACCTCAGCAGCTCCATAAACTTAGCCTCGTACTCGGTGATGCTTAGAGACCCTTGGCACAAATGCTGAAACTGACCGATCTTCTCGTCCAGATAGGCCTTTGAGAAGTATCGACTCATGAAATCCCGCCAGAAGATGTCCCAACAGATCACCTCACCGGGTCACTTCTCTTCCTCGATGGCCCACCAGTGGCCAACACTACCTTTCAGAAGGTAGACAACATGCTTGACTTTGTTTGCTTCGGGGATGTCAAGGATCCAGAAGGCCTTCTCAAGACCTATCAGCCACAGATCTGCATCCGTTGGATCAACCGTTCCAGCATAATCCGAAGCTCTAACTCGGCGAAGCCGCTCAAAGGTCTTCCCAATACCCGATGATTCTTCTCGGGGAACGGTGCTCTTAGCAGAGGCACATGTAATCTCTCCACCATGAGATTCATCATTGCCATTACCTTTCCCATAAGGTGTTGGTAGATAGGATTCTCAAAAATGGCTGGGTCGATTTGGGGGACCTCAGGCACCCGATCTTCATGTGCCTACACACTCGCTCCATCAACTGATGCAGCGACACTACTCTCGACAACATGTTCTTCGTGACTTCCAGACATCTTTTAGCTTTATCTTCTACTGGGGGCAGAAGGTTATTTTCGGGACCCACTCTTTTGATCAAAATAAATACCAACCATTAGAGATAATCCCAAACCTAAACCCAGATATGAAATAAAACAATGAATTCTCGACAAAGGAGATTAAACAATATATGAAAAACATATATAAATTTTTCCTTTTTCTTTCTTCACAAACACATAAATCAATGTCACATCAAGGACATCACATTTAGATATCACAAATCATATTCAACTCCATTAAATCTAGAATCAAATCTTGTTCTCATATGCGGTTCAGTTTACATCAGATACATGTACATTGATGAACAAACTTAATTTACAACCCATCCCGGGAAAGAGAGAGTACATGGACATTCTAATCTATCTAGAATATACTATTTATATCTTCTTTGTCACAACCACTCTTCTGGATAGCATTATACCTAAAAACATTTGAAACAACCTCATGAGACTCATATAGAGCCCTAGTGAGTGGATACCTCCCACTCAAGCTAGGTACATGCATCAGTATCAGATTAAGTATAAAACTTAAAAGAAACATGCAGATATTGAAAAGTATAGAAAAAAGTTCTATAATGAGTCAACTCTATTTTGCAATGGTAATCTAATCCAACAGATATGGCAATCACTTGAACCAATTATAACCTTGAAACATCTTTTAGAGCATGTCTATGAACAAATCAGCAGATACTTCTCAGTTCAGATTAAGAGCACTACTGCATGTGAAATAAGATAAGTTCTAAGCATTTTTGAATCAATACATAACAATAACATTACCCTTGTAACACTCCACCAGCTGGACATGAACAAATCAGCAGATACTTCTAGTTCAGATTAAGAATCTTACTACATGAGTAATAAGTCAAGTTCTAAGCATTTTGAACCAATACATAACAATAACATTATCTTTATGACACTCCACCATCTAGACCAGGAACACATCCTGTAGTCCTGAATCTGAAGTACACATAAAACATTTTGACCAAACAATACTATCAAATAGCAAGCAATCCAACTCATATTTAGAATGGATATAAATCCCATCATTTATAACTCGTTAGCATGACATATCATAATATGAAATTGAAAATATCCATATCAACATGATTACTTTCTTCAACAAGAAGCATAATCAACAATAACAAATCATAAAGTAGTAGTACAAAGAATGTAACAACCATTCAAATCATGTTCTACACGGCTTATCATCTTTTATTCATTTTCCCTGAAACTAATTGGCTTGTACCTCACCAAGTAGAAGTCACCACACCTGATTCTCGTGTCAACGACTCACCGTCACTATCTTAGGGTTTAACCGGCCACCCTAAGATATCAACAACAAACCCTGACCACCTCAGGGTTGTCTAAAGAGGCTCACGTCCTCATCTCGGGTACACGAGATAGGAACCAGCAAAATAGTATATCACATATCACAGTATTTCACATATTTTTCATTTCACATTTCACATATTTCATTTCAATAGAGTCTATTCTGTCTGGACATAGACTTTCACAGTAAGGATTTAGGGCCAAAGCCACTCCAGATGACTCACTCCTAAATCCTGGTGTTCTAACCTTTAAGGTCTCGATCCACACTCTGGAAATCCTTCTCATAATTCATCGATTACTATAAGGAGATATGTTTTATTTCCCCAGTGTGGTCCTCGGGGGAAACTCATGATGTTCAGGGCACCTAACTAGATGTTCAAACATTTCACTTGTTATTAATCTCTTTTACTCATCTTACAAGAATTCAAAACATCATATATCATATCTGTGTATTCTCGCGTAACTATGATAACATGAAACAAATTAAGTTTATCAATAAGGGCAATGATCAAAGCAAGAAGCACAATAAGTCTATAGATTGCAACAAATATGATTATTTTTGTCTTCTACATCAACTCATAGCAATCATCAATAGTTGGCCTTCAGCCCAAGACATAATCTTATTGTCCATCATTTACCCCAACAGGGTTTTATCATCATCAGTGGGCTTTCATCCCTAGACAAAATCTCATTATGCAACATTTACCCTTATCAGGGTTTCTCAATGTAAGGAGTGCATATTAAATTCCATTTCAACATATTCCTCATCAGTTCATTGTATACCACAGTTCTTAACAAATATTAGTAGAGGCATTAGAACTAGCAATAGTAAAAGCATATAGACATCATGTATCATTCCTCATACTCAGAATAGATTTATCATACAACATATGCTTGTTCCATCTAATCTCAATAGATGTAAATAAATTTCATGCATATACATGCATAACAGACTTAGTTCTCTTCTTCTTTTATTTCACATTCTTCATATGGGGTTGCTAGTCAACACATGTTGATTATCAATTGAATTCCATCAAAATAGTTCATTCTCATAATACAAGTATTCTATCAAACAATCACAATACAAGAACACATTCTTGTAAGTCAATTCAAATACTTGAGTTTCATCATTTAGTTGAATTCAACTATAGTTATGTACATCTCTTAATCACCCATTTGAGGTTGCCATTCATTAGCATCATCAAACTCATCATTTTAGGGTAAGAGTTAAATTCTTAGAATCATCTACTAATTCCTATCTTTTTCCATCATTTTATACTCATTAGTCTCAGCTTCTTTTATTTCATGTTCATTACATCATCTGGACCAATCTTTCTTGATTCACTTTACATACAATGCTTCTCTTCTACATAACATTTATCAAAGTACAATTCTTAGTATATTTTATTTAATTTGGGTTAATCCATATGTAATTAAATAAAAGAAAAAATACTTCATCATACTATCTTCATTAGTTTCATCTTTATCTTGCAATCACCATTAAGTACATCTTGTTCATATTGTCTCTTATATTCAGATAAATGTACCTTGAAGTTGACTACTAATGTCATTCCCATAATCAACAATGATCATTCGTTATTATACTAAAACAAATGCATTACACTTATATGATATAGTAGGACTCATCATATTCAATTGAAGTATTAATACTTTCAACTTCAGCATTTGATCACATTTCAAACATCATATACAAGTTCTAGCTTTATCACTCATAACTGTCTTAGTAATAAACTTTAGGGTTTTCAAGAAGTCATTCCTTAGTTCAACATATCATAATAATCACATCATTCAGTAATCCAATCATGTCTCAAGGATTCATTAGGGTTATACACAAACATGGAAACCCTAGTTTCCATTTTCACACATTTCATTCATCAATCATAAGTATACATTGATTAATTGACTCATTTCATTCACTTCCTCAAAACAAATCCTAATCAGGATATGTGGTCATTCAATTCCATTAACATTCAACAATACACTTGTATAATACAATCTAGTACAATTCAAATATGACTTTATACATGTCAATTCAATTCCAAGCACATCGGCCATTGGTCTGATTTTTAGGCAAAATTCACATGAAATACCATAGTCATCTACCCATAAGAATACCCATGCATCCTCAATCAATATAACAAGAACTAATCAAGTTTCAATCAATGAGAAATAATCAAAATCAGTAAAATTGGATTCCCCAATATCTTTCCCTAGAAATGGGGATTAGAAGAGAAAGAGTGAGAAAAGGGGGAGATTTGGTGTGATTTTGAATCAAATCAGAGGAGGGACGGAATCTTGACATGTGAGATAAGATTTACCATGAAATGCTATGCAAAGAAGCTAAACTTACTTTATTTCATCATATCTTGGATAGAGAAACCCTAGGTCATCATCTCCTCCACTTTCTCTACTCAAAACCCAAGCTCCCCTCTCTCTCAAGAATTTCATTTCTTTGACGGGAAGGACAAGTTATGAGAGCTCCTTGTGTGTTAGTTTAGTGATATAGATGAATTGAGGTGCTTAGAACGTTTGCAAACAAGCCCCTCAATGTATTTTTTATTTTTCTCAGACTGGTTGGTCGGCTGAGTTATAAACTCGACCAAAATCACATGTTTCAGAACTCAAACCTCATTCAAAAATTATGAAACTTTAACCCAATGTCGTAAATTGAGTTTTTAAGAAACAGTAAAAATTTTAGATCATTTTGAATTATAAAAATATAAATAAAAATCAAATACTACACTTCTATATTGCAGTCAGCAGCATGGTCGGTCAAGTTTGTCCTTCACAGAACTCGACTGACACCCTCTCTGTAGAGATCAAAAGTCATATAAAATTTATGCTAATTTAACAGGGTGTCTATAATTAGTTTATCAAGTACAGTTAAAATTTTAGATCAATTGGACATGCCAATAAAAAGATAAAATTCAGTTACCACACTTCTATATCAATCTAAAAATATGATCGGTAGAGTTTGCAACTCGACCGATAACCAGGTCAGAACATTCTTCAAAAATTTTGATATTTTTCAATGTTGTTAACATTTTATATATACAAATAATATCCAAATTTGAATTAAATCATATTTACAAATAAAATACTAAAAATAATTTAGTGAGACATTATACTTATCAAATTTTGTATTCATATATCACCAAAACCCTAATTTGGGCCGATTAGGGTTTCTGAAATGTTAACCCTAATTAGGTGGATCAAAGTATGATTAAAACTTCTCATTATATTTAAAACATGAAAATTTAACTATCATCACTAATCAAGCTTTAAACAATGATCAACTTAATTAAGCATACAATTATCCAAGTAAACCCTATTCAGATGACTAATTGGAAAACAGGTCATTACAGTTATTATGAGAAAATCGAGAAAAATCACAAGAACAGACACAAAACCTAGTCCTAGATCCCTATAGACTCAGTGAACCTAGAGCTTTGATACCAACCTAATATGTGACATCCCGCTATCACACAGACAACGAAATGCCACGCGAAAATGTGTGGAACCGTCATAAACATCGTATTACCAAACACATAGGTTAATTAAAACCGATTGCGGAAAGCAGATGAGAAAGGAACTATTACATCCATATCTACATCCTACAAGAAAACATGTTATATAAATATACATAAACTTGATACATGTCCACATCTTGTACGATCTAGCTGTCCCATAAGTACGAGAGTTCACCACCTGTTTAAATATAGATCAGGCCACATCAGGCCAACAGCAGGTTAAATAAGAAACATCAACTATACATTGTGAACCCTCGTCAAAACACCTCCAAGGACCTGAGAGTATAGGGATGACTCTAGGACTCTACTACAAAACATCCAACAACAACAACAGCATATCCAACCTTGCTTTCTACTGTTCTTCTTGCTGCTCAGACGCAACCTCGTGACCACCACCACATCTAGCTCGATCACCTAAAAAGGTTTTAAACCAACGGGGTGAGACACAGTCCCAGCGAGAAACATAACCCCTGCCAAAACTATAAAACCTAAAAAGGGTGCTATAACAGATAAAACATGTAACTGATATAAGCAGATCATATATGAGAAGCATACTGAGCAGAGCTAACTTGTTATAACATCTTACTAAGATATTCAGGAGGTACATAACTAGATATTTCTTATGGAACATGATTGACAAGACCAGTCTAATAAGAACTTATCATAACATATGAGAAACATGTAATTAGCTGCAAAATGTAACTAGGGCAACTATACAAACAAGGCTGCAACCAAT
This sequence comes from Alisma plantago-aquatica, assembly GCA_963693085.1. NCBI lineage: Eukaryota > Viridiplantae > Streptophyta > Magnoliopsida > Alismatales > Alismataceae > Alisma > Alisma plantago-aquatica. The sequence goes on along the minus strand of OY856413.1, from coordinate 936,436,775 downwards.
GTTTTGTGTTTTCCCTAAGAAGATATACTATACGGTTGGATTACGATTTATTATGCCCTGAGGAAGTGAGCCGTATCGCTCAAATCCAACCTTTGGCTGTGAAGCCCAAAACCAGTGCCATACAAGGTCAGTGGAAGAGCCGGACTCCATGACCTCACCTCCTCGTGGTCAGTACATGATATCCAAAGCAGGACCATAATATCTTGCTTAAGTGGCCTCAGCCACATAGGGTCAATCTACCCTCTACCTAGCCCACCTTGGTATAGGTATCAGCACTAGAAAACTGAGCCATGGGCTTGTTCAACGTGCTCCATCATCATTGAGCCATGGGCCTATTCACCATGATCTATCACATATCCTGGGCCATGGGCCTGTTCACCATGCTCCAACCATACTGAGCCATGGGACTGAAACAGTGCTCTAAACATGCACTACTACTTAGGGCGTAGGCGCACCCTACATATTCAACAATATGTGTTCCAGGTTAACCCTTAGGAGAACCTGTTTCACCATCACCAAACTCCTGACGATGATGGATCTATGGCCAGGGCAAACTACATGAAAAGTTCCTCTGTAATTAATTAATGCACTTTAAATGGATTGCAAGATTCAACCAAGTTATGTAACATGTAACTATAACAAGAATGAATAAACATAAAACACATTATCTTGTTTTACATTATCACTAAGGCCTTCAGTACCATCAACATCATCCTGATCCATCACAACGATCCAACATCACACATGTTACCACTTGGCCTCTTTCCAATTATCTAGATTCATCACAAGGACTAACATCACAGGGATCCAATCCCATCATTAAAGCACGAATTGCCATTTCATGGGTAACACCCATCCTATATCACTGGGTTCATCATAACCCTTGATGTTCCACATCATATCATTGTCATGCCTCATCATACAACTGGTACCTACATGGTTAGCATGAGCATAGAGGTACAACTTTAGCATACAAGGAACATCTTAAACTTATTGCATATGCCAAGAGAGATATAATTACACAATTGAATGAGCATATCTATGCATGACATTATCTTATATGACTTTTCGATCAAGTATTAGGGTTTCCAACTGATCACAAGGTACAACCCTCACTATAGGTGTATTGGGTAAGGAACAACCTTCCTAAAAGCATCTTGGTTAGGTATATCCCTCACCAAAAGCACAACATCTCTCACCAAAGAGTGTGACGCCCAACACTGTATCGGTCAACACCCATCTAGGGTTAACAACCATGTCGGGCAACCACTATCACCTTGCATATCAGTCAATAGCCATATCGGGCAGCACTAGACATCTAGGTGTAAGAGGGTATCATGCATGGAGGATAAACCCCATATCACCCAAAGTAGCAAACCCTAACGCCCAAGTTGCATATCGCTCAGGGCAACATAGCCACTAGGGCACCATGTCGGGAAGCACAACTAGGGGAGTGTCGTGCAAGGTATAAGCCATATCGCCCAACATAAGATCTACCTACCATACTCATATCGGTCAAGGGAAAAAGCCACTATATCGCCCAAGGTAGGATTTACTGGATTACTCAACATCCTACCAGGCAGAACCATAACGTGCAATGCCTAAACAACACCCCTGTCACCCAACAACATCTTGGGTTAGGATCCATGTTGGTCAAGAACCACATAACCTATCGGGCAAGGCAGCATCCAGCAAGGTGTCGGGCAGCACCATCCAAAAGGATGTCATGCAAGGCACCAACATGCCATGACGCCCAACACAGACCATCTAACGCCCAAGGCACATCCCTGTCGGCCAAAGCATGTCACCCAAGCACAACCCTAGAAAAGAGATATCGGGCAAGGGTCTAAAGGTTATGACGGGTTGGTCAACTTCAACCTCAAGACTGCCACCAAGAAACCCCAATAGGTCAAGAGATTTGGCTCACCTCTCAACAACCAAGTGAGAGGGGTTTTGCACAACTTCTATCACATATCGGGCCGCAAGGTAGATCATCACCATAACGGCCAACCTTCCAACCCCAACTAGGTCAAGACCAACCAAAGGCTCACTTCTCAAGTTCATGGTAAGAGAGGGGTATTGCCCAAGCAACTAGAGCATAGACTCACCTCTCAATGACTAACAAAGAGAGGGGTTTTCCTATACAACTAGAGCTCAAGCTCACCTCTCAAAACCAAAGGGAGAGGAAGGGATTTTCCCCAAGAACACACCACACACACCATGGGACTAGGAAACCCTAGGCTCACCTCTCAACAACCAAGAGAGAGGGGTTTTGCCCAAAGAACCCTAATCCAATGGTTCGGCCAACAAGGTCCAAGAACACATCTAAACAACATAACCATGTCATAATATCCCACAACGTCCAGGGTACATACTAGATCAAAGATATTACTAACAAGATAAGCATGGCCGATCAAGTTGGCATATAAACAAGAAACATAAAAAGAAGGTAATATAGCTAGGGTAGGAGTTATGTAACCCGCCTCAAGAACACTCCTCAAGCTCCAAAGCTCCAAGCACCAAGATTCAAGCTCCAAGGCACCACCTTCGGCCAACACTAGAGGAAGAAGAAGACTCCATCAAGAAGATCGGCCACCAAACTCTACCAAGGGGAGACGTCGGCCACCAAGAAAGAAGGGAAGAAACTAAGGAGCTAAAGGGGTCCAAATCTAGCAAAGAAGGGGGTATATATGCAAGGGGGTTAAGTGGGAATCCACTAGGGAATTGCTCCACATGTGCTCACCCAAACCACCACTTGTCCAAACTATGCCACCTTTCTAGCACCCCAAACCACTTATTCAAGACTTGTCACCAACTAGAAAAATAATGGCCACTTGTCCAAAGAATGGTGACACAAATGAGGCTAGGTCAAGACGGGTGTGTATCGCCCAACACGGTGCCATGGCCGATACACCACTACCCGGCACACCTCTTGGCTGACACATCCTGCCCGACACACCTCTTGGCCGACACACTATGCCCGACACACCAAGCATTGGGGCAGCATCAAGCTCAAACTAGGCCCAAGAAATCCCAACAACAAGCCTAAGATTCAACAAGCTCAAACAAGGCTCAAAGCAAACTAAGAAAGGTGCCCAATCCATCCTCTCAACCCTAGAGGAGGAAAGGAGCGAGAAAGATACCTATCAAGGTGACAAACTTACACACCAACCCTAAAACTTGGGTAAATTGCAAGATGCACCCAACCTCCCAACAAAGCACAAATAAAACCTTAATCACAACTCAGGTGATTAGAAAACATCTAAGCACAAGGTTTAGGCAAAGAAAATAGGGTAAGCCCAAAATGGAGGTCAGGGTCCTTATAAGCCATCAACCCCTACAAAAGGATTTCGTCCCTGAAATCCAAAGAGAAAAGTGAGGGATACTTCCTCCTCATATCTTCTTCAAGCTCTCACGTGGCTTCCTCAATGCCACGATGATGCCAAAGAACCTTCACAAGAACCATGTCCTTCCTCTTCAGATTCTTCACTCTTCAGTCAAGGATCAACGTTGGACCTTCCTTGTCGGTCACATCTTCATCAAGCTCAACTTCAACTGGCTAGATCACTGTCTTTGTACCTGAATGACTTTTCTTTAGCATAGTGACATGGAATACTAGATGCAACCTATGTAACTCTGGCGGTAGCTCTAACTTGTAAGCCACTTTTCCCACACGTGCTATCACCGAATATGGCCCCATATACCTAGGAGCCAACTTGCCTTTTCGGCCAAACCTCAGTACGCCTTTCCATGGAGAGACCTTGAGATACACCTTGTCTCCCACCTGAAACTCCAGAGATCGTCGATGATTATCTGCATATGACTTCTGTCTATCTTGTGTTGCTTTCAATTGTTGCTGTATCACCTTGATCTTTTCTATTGTCTGTTGCACTAACTCAGGACCCAAAAGTTGATACTCGCCAGACTCATACCAACATAGAGGAGATCTGCACTTCCTTCCATATAAAGCCTCATAAGGTGCCACGTCGATACTTCGTTGGTAACTGTTGTTGTAGACGAACTCTATCAAACTGGGGTGCACGTCCCAACTGCCTAGAAACTGCAAAACACAAGCTCGGAGAAGATCCTCTAAAGTCTGAATAGTCCTTTCAAACTGTCCATTTGTCTGTGGGTGGAAAGCGGTACTGAACTTTAACTGCGTTCCCAACACTCTGTGCAACTGTTCCCAAAAATGACTCATGAACTGGGGACCTCTGTCAGAGACTATAGTTGCGGGCACACCATGCAAACACACCATCTCATCCACATACACCTGAGCAAGCTTCTTTGTTGTGTACGTTGTCTTTACCAGAATGAAATGAGCAGACTTTGTCAACCTGTCCACTATCACCCAGATGGAATCATGATTCCTAGCTGTCCTCAGAAGACCAACTACAAAATGCATGGTTACATGATCCCATTTCCACTTCGGTATCGACATTGGTTGCAACGTACCTACCGGCTTCTGATGCTCAACCTTAACTTGCTGGCATATCGCACACCTAGCCTCAAACTCGGCCACATCTCTCTTCAAGCCAGGCCACCAATACAGATCCTTCAGATTGTGATAAATCTTGGTGACACCTAGATGCATAACATACATCGATGTGTGTGCTTCCTCGAGCACTAACTTCCTCAGATCATCAACATCGGGGACCATCATCCTGTCGTGATAACAAACTAGTCCATCCTCGGACTCATGGAAGCCATCACGCTTCTGGCTGCCAAACTCTAATCTAATCAACTGGACTGTAGCTTTTGTGTTCTATGCTTCTTTGATCTGCTGCCTCAACGTAGACTTCACTTGCATCTATACCAATAGTCCTGCCAACAAAGATACTTCCAACTGTACATTCATCTTCTGCAAAGAGACGAACATATCCTGCCTATGGCATATCAAAGAACTCAATTGTGCCTTCTTCATAGGAAGAGAAGTAGACTTCCTGCTAAGCGCATCAGCTAACATGTTTGCCTTACCAGGATGATACTCAATGGTGCAATCATAATCACTGATTAGCTCCATCCAGCGATGATGTCGCATGTTCAGCTCACTCTGTGAGAAGATGTACTTTAGATTCTTATGATATGTAAAGATCTGACACACCTCCCCATAAAGATAGTATCTCCAAATCTTTAACACATGGACCACCGCCGCCAGCTCCAAATCATGCGTCAGATAACTATCCTCATGTTTCTTAAGCTTTCGCGAAGCAAAAGAAACCACATTATCTTCCTACATCAACACACAACCCTAGCCCTTCTTGGAAGCATCACAGAAAACAACATAGCCTTTCCCAGGCTCTGGCAGCACCAACACTGTAGCACTAGTCAACTTCTCCTTTAAGCTCTAAAAAGCTTGCTAACAATGATCATCCCAAATAAAAGGTACATCCTTCCTGGTCAACTTCGTCAATGGCAACATGATTACACTGAAGTCCTATATAAACCTCTGGTAGTATCTTGCTAAACCCAGAAAACTACAAACTTCAGTCGGCGTCTTTGGTTGCTCCCACTATGCAACTGACTCTACCTTCTTGGGGTCCACTCTGACTCCTTCCACCGATATCACATGTCCCAAAAAAGTCACTTCCTTCAGTCAAAACTCACACTTGCTAAACTTGGCATACAACTGGTGCTGGCGAAGGAGAGTCAACGCTTGTCGAAGATGTTGTTCATGTTGTTGACTGTCCCGACTATAGATCAAGATCTCATCTATGAAAACCACAAAAAACTGATCAAAAAACGGACAGAACACCTTGTTCATCAGATACATGTAAGCAGTAGGTGCATTGGTTAGCCCAAACGGAATAACCACAAACTTAAAATGACCATACCTTGTCCTAAAAGATGACTTTGGTATGTCATCCTCCTTGATTCTGAGCTGATGATATCTAGATGACAAATCGATCTTCGAGAGTAGTGTAGCACCACACAACTGATCAAACAGGTTGTCTATCCTCAGAAAAAGATACTTGTTTTTTTATCATGACTTTGTTCAACTGTCGGTAATCTATGCACAGACACATTGATTTATCCTTCTTCTTCACAAATAGAACTGGAGCACCCCACGACGATGTGATTGGTCTGATGAAACCTTTATCCAGCAACTCCTGTAACTACTTCTTCAGTTCTACCATCTCAGTCGGAGCCATCTTGTACGGTGTCTGAGCAACTGGCTGTGTCCCTGGTACTAGATTGATTTCAAAATCAATCTCTCAAGGTGGGGGAACCCTGAGAAATTCATCGGGAAACACATCCGCGAACTCTCTGACAACAGGCACATCCTCAAGGCTATAACCTTCTGCTTGGGTATCCACAACATGAGCTAAGAACGCCTTATATCCTTGACGCAGCAACTTCTCCGCCACCATAGATGATACCAAACACGTTAGAAGAATCTTCCTATCTCCCTGGAAGATCCACTTCTTACCATCATCAGCAAACACCGTTTTCTTGGAACCACAGTCCAGTACAACCTTATACCTCTCTAGGGTATCCATCCCAAGGATTACATCGAATCCATGCATATCAAGTGGTAGGAGATCCACTTGTATGTTGTGTCCCAAAAAGGATAGAACACAAGATGGACACACTTCTCTAAGCATCGGGGAACCATCAAGAGGGGTTTCTAACAACAAGCTATCTTTCTTATAACCTACAGGCAAAAGACAGCTATCAAGCATACTACGAGCGATAAAAGAGTGTGTAGCACCCGGGTCAACCAGAATAGATACAAAGAAATAAGAAGACAAATCAGAATGAAATAACTCCATCTAACCTGCCACCACTCACAGGTTGACTATCGCCTCCGACTGACTCATAGCATAGAATCAAGTTGTTGCTTGTTGTCTATGTCTTCAGCTTCCTTGAGCAGACAATCCATCTTGTGACGCTTGGTCACGTCCTCATCCTCTGGCATCACTAAAATGTTGTCTATCTAACCCTTGTTGACTCTGTTTAAGTTGTTGCATCACTTCGACATCTATCCTTGGGCAATCACTACAACAAATATTGTATTTGACGGCATAAAAAAATGCCGGTGTTGAACCTAAACTATGCCGACTTTTCTCTTTGCCAGCATATTTAAAAAGCCGGAATAATGTCGCTGAAAAGTGTGCCACAAAAAGATATTCTAGGCATTTTTTAATATGCCGGAATGTCTTTAAAACTGGCATTATGTGAATGCCGGGGTGGATCCAAAGATACAACACAATACTACCAAACCCAGCATGTCATAAATGCCGGAAAATTGATACTATGACTTCTAAATATGCCGAAACAACATCAAAATAGGCATCACGTGTTTTCCAAATTGACACACACACACACACACATATATATATATATTATTTGATACAAAATAAATGAAACTGACATTCAAATAAATAAATTTTCATTTCTGAAACATCTTGATACAAGTGTTTGCTTCCACATGAACATTGTTACACTCAAACATTAAAAATTACATACTTTTCATTGGGTATCTCATATAGCTCCACGGCTGGGTCCACAGGGTACGGCAATACTCGCTTGGCGATGGCAGCCACTATTATTACCTGAACAAGTGGAGTGAGCGGACTTCCACCCTTTAGTGGCTTGTACCTATAGAATCTCTTCCCAGAGTACAAGATCAGGAGGCCAACGGCCATGGTTGCTGTGAGAGCAACGTAAGCCACTCCCCAGCCGGCCTCCTCCTGGAGGTACACGAACAGGGTGACACCCGCGATGAGGCCGCTGCAGAGACCGGCGTTCCACCAGTTGAAGTAGGACATCTTCTGCTTGCGCACCTCTGGGTGGTCGACATCGAACTGGTCAGCACCAAAGCTCTCCAGGGCAGGCTTGTGTCCCCCAGTGCCGATAGATATCAGATACATGGACGTGAAGAAGATGGCTTTATGCCGCCTCATGGCGGACGAAGGTGATGATGACAATGGTGGGGGTTTCATGCCAGGAATGAACTGCGATAGACTCAACAGTCCCAAGCCCTGAACATATGTGTGAAATTGATAAGAAAAATATGGATATACACTAAGTTTAGTTCTATTAAGTAACTAACACGTCATAATAATATATAAATACGAACACAATTAGGTGTATAGCAGTAAGCGCCCATAGAGGATTGGGAATAGAGATACGAATAGAAACAAATAACCAATAAGATCACTTTGTATAGAGATAAATCTGAAAATAATGGAAGAGCAATTTTTTTGCACCAGCAACATAGCGTGAATGGGACCCATAGAATCACATTATTTTTAAATTCAAAAATTGGAGTGAGCGAGCATGAAAAGGCGCAAAACAGCAGCGGTGTACGATTACACAAAATTGATCTCGGTGGAGTTATAACATTTAGCTATAGTTGGACCTCGAAACTGACAACGATGCCAAAAAAGACGGCGATCAGAACCCCGATAACCCTCCAGCCGTCTTCAGATGTTGCAACACAGGCAACTTTAGATTTTTACTAACCCTACAAGGATTGTCTTATGTAAAGATGGCGATGACTATGTATTGCTCCCTGAATAAATCACGTACCCAAATAGTATGATTGTCAAAATCTCTATAATTTTTCCCTTACAATTTGACATTGCACCCCTGTATGGTAAAGCTTATTCTAAATGAGATAACCTATTTGAAATGCATACGAAACCTTAAAGTGGAGCTCTATTCTAATGAATGTAAAAGGTAATAATGTTGAGTTCTTGAAGTTGAATAAATCAATTCTTACCTTTGACTTACAAATAGAAAAATGCACTTCTGAAAGAAGCTGATATAGGGCTGCTCATATGAGCAGTGATGCTAGTTGGAACTGAAACCAGTAACCAATTGACTTCTGGTCATCTTTTTGTGGTCAATCTGTAAATACAAATGTTGTTTACTTAACTTTTCAAAAATGACATGATATCAAAAAGAACAAAGTAATTGCCGACCTCCTCCACTATTAGGATAATCCTGATCATTACCTTTTAAGTCCTTAACAAAGATAAGAATTTGCAAAATCAATTTCATGGAAGTAGAAAAAAGTTGCCAATAAGATAACATATTTTTTACTTCAAATTGACCATGCAGTTGTACTCTAATTAGATTGTGTTCAAAATCTATCAAGCATCTAAAAGAGTCTTATGCCATTTAGAATGACAATGACGGTAGAAGCATTGCCCAAAAGGATAGAACACCACAGAATCAACAAATATAAAGGGTACCATAGTCCCCCATGTGACTCTATCCGCTGAACCCTATATATACCCGAGCATGAGCAGCCAGGCAGAAGCAAAATTAAAGAAATGACTACGTTGGATCAGTTGCAGATGGTGGTTGTGTATACGTTTGCTCAAATGTAGATATTGAGATATATAGTTAACGTTATGCGGTGTAGTTACGAACTAATTACAGAAAATTAATGGATTAGTATAGGTTGCATGGGGGCAAGAGTTACGGGAAGCGTCAAAGTATATTGGATTCACAAAGGAGAAAGGAAAGTGAATCAAATTAGTAGTAATAAAAAATTCAATCAAATACGTCGGTGCCTAGATTGATATATAATGGATTATCATCAATCTTGATCGATAAGAAAGATCATGCAGATTTAGGCAATCGAGGCCCTGCTATAGGTGGAGGAAAAGAAATAGAAGAAGACGAGGATGAGGAGCAGAAAGAAAAGCTATGGAGAAGCAGAGAAGAAGAAGAAGAGCATACTTACAGTAATTGGTGACAGCGGGCTAAGACGACAACAGTTAGTGCCCGTAAAAGTATGTGTCTGTAACGGTGGAAGCAATGGCCGTGTTGGCAGCTGGAAGTGTCGTCACCGACAACATCGCCTTAAGAACTGAAGCTCTTAGCCAGCGACGTGGTTTTCCTCTTCCACGCTAGGGCGGTAGGCAATGACTATAAAAGGAGGGGTGTGGAGAAGCATCGCTGCGGCGCACGGTGAAATCCTACAGCGAGAACCCTGACATAGAGCGGACAGGAAGACTGTGCTGTGAAGATTCTCGAATGTCGGCTACTCGACGCTTCTTACAGACGGTAAATATTGCACACAACTCCTCGACTATTTTCTTTACATCCAAGAAAGGACGGCATTGTAATATCAAAAAATGATGCCAAATATTGCACGGAAAACCCCAAACGGACTTTCATATATAGTATAGATGTCCTAGTTCTGAATTATATCCTTTAATAAAAACATAAATTACTAGTGATCAACTTAAAATAGATTCATATGATATCCAAACATGCAATCCAAATCTTATATTGCTCATGAATTTCAGTTCAGGGAAATCGTTAGGAGTCTCGTTCATTACGATGATTTTTTCATAGTTAATTAGTGTCACATATCAGTTGATTCATTTATAGCATACTTACCGATGATGAAGAGGACTGCCCTCCAAACGCCAGTTTTTTCTCTGCAAGGAACTCTTCCTCTATGATCAACTGAGGAGTCTAGAACCCAGGTAGCGGCATCACTCAGATTCCCACATTCATGACCATCCTTCCCCTTTCCATCTGATTCCCACCTACCGGAAGTTCTCCCTGACTCCATAGCAGAAGCACTTGACAGCCGGATCGAATTGATCAAGGGATAAGGGATTGCTCTATCTGGAAAGATGGGAGGTGGATGCTTGAGGAGTATGTTGCCTTCCATGCTACTTATATAGAATCCTCCAAGCCGGATGGTAGTTGGTTGACGAATTTCTTTCTTTACTTTTCCCCGCCGGTGAGGTCGTTGTTAGGAAAACTGATGATGATCAATGGACGGAGGGCTGTTTGGAGCTGCGAATGGAATAGGAATAGGTTACATGTCTCTTTTATGGTCCCCTGAGCAGAATAGAATCTCTGTGCTGGTGACATATCTTTTACTCCACAAATACATGGCTGGGGTTAGTCTCATCACGTCCCAAGTTCCACTAAATCCTAGTCAGTGAACATTCATCTATTTTGCATACTTATTACTACTGAATTATATTATATGTCGTCCATTTTCCCCATGAAACACAACCCCAAGCTTGACTTTCGTGGTTATAATAATGTTACTGCCACTTCAACTTTTCATGTGTGGCCGCTTCAAGTATATTTTGTTCCTTCGTGCTGTCTTTTCGGATCCCACTATGTTTTCAAACAGGTATTGAGGGCATCTGCTTCTGCTGTAAAACTCTGCTTTAGTCGGTGTGCATGGTTCATGAATGAGCCATTGCTTCGTTGCTTACCTATTTAAATAAAAAGAGCAGATCAACCTCAACGTACTTAGCCTCCTTAGAAAGAAAACCACAAGGTGACCAGCAAAGTCAGAACCAGCGAACTGCCAATTAGTACAAACGCGTGCGGAAATACAAAAATGTTCTGCAAGATGGAAACAGGACATACCACTTCCTAAAGTTCAGCAGTGTCCCAGCAAGTGCCTTCCACTGGGTGAAAAATTCTTCAGCTGTCATGTTTATTGGTTGAAGAAATTTTCATTCATCACAGCAGGAAGGCGCAATTTGGCAATGACCTAATAATGAAAGGATACAAAATTAAGACCTCAAAAGAAGAGCACAGACAGACAGTAAGTTAGGGAAATGGACAAGTACAAATATAGAATATTGCTGCACTGTTGAACTTTCAAGAAAAACCAAAAACTGCCACATCCCTTGTTTGCTAGAAGATTTACAATTTCAAGAAGACATTGCACCTACCATACAAATCATAACTGTATGTGGTTCTAATTTTTTCGGAAACTTGAAATATAAAAGGTTGAAATAGATTCCAACCTGAGTATAAGGATCCTCGTACGGTACACTATATTTTAGACAAAGAATAGTAAACCTTTTGTGCAATATTTCCGATTAGCTTATTTTACGTAAATTTATTTATTACAACAATCAAATGACAGAGTTACTGCTTCACCTTTAACCAAAATCAAAATTTATTCCACATCGATAACAAATTGTATGTTAAAAGCTTGTATATAAAATGGTTAACAAAAGAACACATATGCTAAGTACAACAATGTAAATACTATTTATTAATGTCTATCATATTCGGTCCGTAACTCCATACTTGCGAAGTACAGATAGCACAAGTATATAATAAGTTGTACATTCTGCAACATAGTAAACTAAATACAATATATTCTGGCTCAAGCAGAGAAATCTAGGATTACATGACCAATGATCATGAGCAGGTCATTTCTAATTAAATCAAATCCCTTACTCCCAAGTTATACTTGAACTGTGTTTATCGGATCATTGACTGTAGCAAGGGCCAAAGTACCTGCTAGCTAGATCAGTATTTGCATCAAGCAGATACTCTGGCATTTTCATTTGTAGGACAAGTTGACAAAAGCACCCTCACTAGGAAGAGGGCCTAAAAGATCAACAAGAAGATCTGCCAGTGGAGCCGGTTCATGATCCATATTGTTAAACCTGCGTTTGTGTGGATTTTTACATTCTCTTCAGAGCTAGCATCCTACAAATCTAAGATTTTAAAAAACTTTAATGCTAGAGATATTCATAATACTAGAATCTTATTCACATGTATTGGTCCACTTGTAGGCAGTTGATCATCAAGTGGGATGTGGTCATGGTCAAAGTTATATTAAAATATAACACCAACACAATTGTGTTAGTTAGTACCCTGACTGAGATAAGCTTGATCACATCTTGTTAGTGTAATAAGTTATTATCTCTCACTTACATAATTAGGACTAATGGGCCTCTCCTACTTAACCCCATTAGTGTCAGTCTAGTTAAGCATAGTATGTTGTTGATGTATATTGTACCCCAAGTCAGATCAATTTATAGGACTCATTGTACTCCTTTTTGTTATGAAGATTGTCCTCCAAGTCTGTCACATAGTATCAAGAGCACTTCTAAAAATCTTGAAGGTTTAGAGAGAAACAATAGTCAGCCAGCAGCACACCTATAGGCCGCCCTCCGTCACCCTCCTCTCTCTCCTCTCCTCCCCCCACCTCCACCCACCCCTCTCCCCCCTCTCCAGTCACTGCCGCAGTGGGCCACAATAGTCAGGCGTCGCTAGCCAAGCAACAGCCCGTGTGACCGTGTCGGGAGCAGACTGTCGGCTGTGGGGGCCAGGCTTTCGTCGAATGTAGGCAGCCACTAGACACTATATCTGTCGCACACTACATAGTAGAAGCAGAGACGGCGACAGTCCACCCCAGGGGAGCAACATCCCCACAGGAGTTGCAACCTTTGCCCCTTCACAAGTGCAAATTAGCGGAGCAACCTCCAAGGGAGTCTAACTGGTCCCAGGGATTCCACGCGTTGCAAGAGGAAGGATTTTTTGTAAAAATACATGAAAATCATGAGATTTCAAGCCTCAATGGATGTGATGTGTTGTTAGCATTTGCTTCTCATATTTGGTTCAATGTAATGTGGCCTTGCTTTGGTTTTTATTAGTCATGTGATGGTCGCCTTGTAATTTTAGATTTTGGTGAATAAACTATGTGATTCAGTGTACAAATACTCATTAGTCAATGAAAATATAGTATCTTTAGGCTTGGTGAAGAAATCCCATGACACATTGACAAATACTCGCTAAACAATGGAAATATAAAATTATGCATAGATTGCATTATTTTTGTGACGTAAAATTCAAATAAGTCAGCATGATCAAAAAGCAAATAATGTACATTGAAAGACATAAATGTTGTTGTGGTATCATTTATAGGCATGCTAGTCATGCCACATAAAGTTCATACAAAACAACGTTTTGGTATCATTGTACCGGTATCATTTTCTGGTATCTTAATCAAGCCATGGTATGATTTTCCGACAATGTTCTGATGTCATCATTGTATCTACTATTCTACTTCCTACATCTTCAAAGACGCCGGAAGTCTTTTTATGGCACATGATAAAACGGTAATCGTCCGAGACTCCTAAACATGACATAAATGAAGAAAGACGGCTTTGCTTTGGCCTTTATACAACATATTATTGTGTCGTGGAAAATGAGAATATTCAGCGGAGCAGGAACAAAGGGGTAATATTCAGCGGCAGTTCAGGTAGTTGGGAGCCAAATATGGGTCTCATACAACCAGAAAGACAAGAAGCAAGTATAGATTACGAGCAATCCACACCCCAGTACTTTGTCAAGCTTCATCCCCCTGCGGGGTAAGATGAGGAGGGCCCAGAGCACATCGCTGACGAGGAACCCCAGAACTTCAAAGGTGAACCCGTCAGTGTATAATCTTATCACTTTCAGACAGGGCGTGGTAGACTAGAAGAGAAAGTTTAATTGTGGGTTGGATTACAAATTGGGCACACATGAGTAGACCAAAATTAAAATAACCCGATCAAAGAAGACTGAAATTTTTTCACCAAAATTAAAATAACCCGATCAAAGAAGACTGAAATTTTTTCCTTTTCTTCACCTGAATAGTTTTCCAACTGAAGCTCTGGATCCTTGTTGCGGCATCCGGATTAGCAGGTCGTCGTATCAGACAGCCACTCCACAACTACAGGTACGAGCCGACCAGAAGCTCTGAATCCCTCCTTCGATGATCAGATGGACTCAGGTTGCACAGGTTGTGGTACCAGACAATCGCTCAACAGTAGTACATGAGAGCTAGTCAGGGCTCTGCTCCGGCCAGAAGACGGACTCCGAAGGCACAACCCGTCGTAACAGACAGCCGCTCAACAAGGGGCATGGAGAGCGACAGCTGATTGTTCACGGCTGGAACAATTGGGGATATACGATAAAAATAGAGAAGGGCACTATTACCGCTTGTTTTCTCCTTTTTAGGAAAAACGTTCAGGGATGAGGGGAACGTGGCCCCGCGCGTAGGAAGTTTTAGGGGCGCCTGTAGCGTGCTCTCCGCTATTGTTGACCGGGTCAGTTTTTTCGGCATTGTAATTAAGACTGCCGGAAATAAATGTCGTCGTATGTCTATTTTATTGTAGTGTTTGCACAGAAACGGAAGGAGAAGACGAGATAATGGATTGATATATTTCCTTTTTAGAAATAGAAAAAAAATAGAATTAAGGCTTAACTATATTAATATGTGGCGCCTAATTTTGGCGCCCATTGGGCTGATGGTAGTTAACTAAATAGCGGTAATTGAAGTACGACACTGCTTACTAAAATTCCGGATAAACATGCCTAACTTTGAAGAATGATTAAGCAAAGCCCCAATACATTTAAAGGCTTTGACTATCTTGGTGCCCCTTTGGTCAAAGGAAAGTTGCATCATTATAATTTTGATGCTTTGATAGGGAGGGTTCATGATAGGATGGTTAGGTAGAAAGGACAGTCGATGTCCCTTGCATGCAGGATTGGCCTTATTAAATGCACTATGTCTTCTATTCCTATTTACCTCCTGTCTACTTCTTTGGCTTCTCTGTCAGTGGTGAAGAAGATTAACTCCATCATGGAGTCCTTTTGGAAAGTCAAGGATGGGTCAGAACATCGGGTGTGGGTGGCTTGTACATATGTGGTTGGTGAAATGGAGGTTGGAGATTAGTAATCCCAGACCTACATCTGACTCACAAGCCTTCCTTTTGAAAGCTTACTCGAGAGTGTACATAGGTTTGTCGTTGTGGAGAGTTTTTTGCAGGGGAAATCATAGCAGGATGAGGTTTTGTTTAGATGATAATCATCCCTCATCTCTCAAGCTTAGTACTTGGCCATCCCCACACTAGAGGAAAATTTGACAAATGTTCATGGTGGTGATGTCTTATACCCTGTGGGATGAGGGTAAGGGATTAAAGGTGTTCTAGGTAGATAGATGGTGGGGCTTCCTTTCACAATGCGGCTTGAAAACAAAGTGATGTTAAAGCCCTCATTCAGATCAAAGACATCTAGTCAGAGGAAGAATATTGGGATTGGCACCTTTTGGCAAAGTTGCTGACTACTGGGTCGCTAAATCTAGGTACATGATCAGGGAAGATGATGATGATCATTCTCTATGAATGGTGCAGCAAAATGGGCTTTTTTCTTTGCTCTCAGAGAAGAAGATTTTGGATAGAACCCAACATGTGCAGATGGGATATTAAATACCACTATCAAATTCATAGCTCAAAGCTTAATATTACTCATGTAGTAGCTAGGAATTGGGATTTGTTGTAATTCCTTTCCTTTAATGTTTCTTAGTCACATGTTGGATGTGATTTGTAACTTTGTCCCCATTTAGGGGTTTGGAATATATCTACCCAAATTTTCCAAAAAAAAAACATGTGCAGATGGATGTCAATAGAAGAATATAGATGTGGGACCTACCACCTAGAGCTAATTTTGTAGTATGGAAGGCTCTCTGCATCAGGTGTTACCTACCAACAATAATGTTATTAGATGCAAGATTCAATAGGCATATATGTGTCACTGTTGTAAAGAGGTGCAAGGGGAGACTTCTAGCCACCTGTTTGTGACAAGAAAGCTAGGGGAGTATCTATGGAAGAAGGCAAGTGAGCTCCCAAGTTTGAATCTTAATAACTTAATGATGCAGAAAATTCTAGATTGATGTTGCAAAGAGGTGCAAGGGGAGACTTCTAGCCACATGTGTGTGACAAGAAAGCTAGGGGAGTATTTATGGAAGAAGGCAAGTGAGCTCCTGACCCTGGATTTGAGTAACTTTATGATGCTGCAAATTCTAGATTGCTATTGGGATAAAGCATATGGTTCATCCCTTAATGTTTGGAAGCAAGGTTGTAACAATAACCTCATTGTGTGGCTAATTTGAAGGAGCCGATGTAAAGCTAGATATGACAGTGTACCTATTGATGGAGATAAGTTATGGGAGGAGCAGATGGATATGTTGAGGAGATTGAGCAGGAAGAAATGCTTTAGAAGGGTAGATGATAGTGACTTCTATGATGCCTTACAATTGTTTTTTTTTTTTGAAATCCTTCCTTTACGCTTCAAAACTTGTAGATGTGTAGATGGATCCCACTGTTTATAAACAGTCTAGAATTTAATTTCACTTGTGGAAAGGAACATGATCCAAATAGTGGGAACAAAGATGGATGGTCAGTATATTCAGGAACCTAAATGGTAACATGGGGATGGTTTTCAGGTCTTGGCTCAGATCTCAAGGTCATATCAAGGACAACATGTGGGAGGTTATCAATTCCATCAAGCTTTATGGGGACCCCATCCTAGATATTTTGACTTATGTGGTGGATGATAAGTCGTTGACTAATTTGTTTTGGGACGTTGCTACTCCACCTTGGTGGTCAAAACATATACATAGAGACGTTAAAACTCTGCTTGAGGAGTAATATACTTGGGGATATTGGTTAGAGAAAATGGTATATTGTACCTTTAGAATCAGGTATATGACATGTTGCACCTAACATGGAGGATTAGTGGCTTGATAGCTTTAGACATAAAGAGAATCAATTTTTTACACAATGGGGGAATGTTTGGAATTATATTTAATTTTCCAAATATGGACCCTTTGGGATACCTATCGAGGACAAATGTCTAATATCAATAAAACAATGGTGATCTGAATGTCAAATTCATTACAATTTTCAAGTGATAACCTAGGTTTGTAACCCTATTATACACATTCAGGTTCAGGATAAGCCAGCATCATCCTTTGGGTGATCTTAGTGATTCATTTGTCTTGCTAGCTTCACATTCTACACAGTTGAGCTTAGCTTTTCGTGCAATGACGGGAAGGACAACCCATAGATTTAATCATCTCTTCTAAAAATTTCTACAACCTTTTGCAATTTGCACTAACAATGGAAATAGGTTTTTCCACCTTGTAATTGATTGGGGAGGCATATTTATGGCTCATCCTGTCGACCATCAAATATTAAGCTAGAAACATAGAATACTTACTTGGAAGACATCAACTATGATGGAATTTATGCTTCAAAACTCAGCAACATAGTCATAAAAAGCACCTTCACCTACAACTCAGCATGATAATGATCACGTCAATCTACGTTTACCAATACACAACTTTAAGTGTGTGCAGATGGAGGAACATCACACGTAAAATAGAACTAAAAAGAAATCTAGATGGAATAAAAATACCAAAAACACATTTCAACCAGGAAGTCTTGTTTACAATGAGTTCCGTCAAGTGTTGCTAATCATGTGTTCTCTTTAGGCGAGCAAACTTCCATCAATACATATTCATATAGTTGGTGTGACTTGTATATCACTTTTAAGAATCTTCAACTGTGATTGACAGACCTATGGGACGACGAGCATGAAGGCTTACAAATTGTAATTTTTGATGGTGAAATAAGATTTTCCCATTAATACATTATCATTAAATCCTTCCATAAGTCAATAACTATAAAGACAACACATATACCAAAGTTGAGAGAATATATGAAAATTCGATAATAAAATATCTATATTAAGCAATGCTTTTGTATCCACATACATAGTGAACTTCATGCATTACAATATGAAATGAAACATCTAGCTATTGCTTTGCACATTGGTAAATAAATCAGCATAAAAAATAAACAGCTAAATGAGGCTTAATGCATGCATTTTGCACTTCAAGCAGTGAATGCCTTAAATCCATGAGCTTTACGGACTCCCATAACGTATATATCAGTTTCCAACAAGGTTGTCTAGGCAATCTCCGCCAGAGAAGGGGTGCCTAGCAAGCCTGGGTGCCAGGGCACCAAAGCCTAGGTGGTCTAAACATTTTTTTTTACTTTATATGCATTTAAAGACATGAACTTGTATATACATTTAGATATATCCACATATATACTTCGATGAGTTCATCTATATTTGTGTTCTCTAAGCTTGTTATTCCTAAGCACACCAAAGCCACACCTCAGCTGACTAAAATTAGATCTAACTTGACATAAATTAGACTTAAACATGACTTAGCTTGCCATAAAATTTTCTAAACTAGACTTGATTAAAAATGACTTCCCCTACTTTGCCCCAATACAATCGAATTGAGCATAAGATGACCTATTTTTCAAAATTAGGCCTAAATAGCGCAAAAATAGAGTTAATTTGACATAACCAGACCTAAATCAGACCTAACTTGCCCCAAAAATGACCTCACTTGAACAGAATCAGACCTAACAGACTTAGTGTTCCTTAGAATGACCTACTTTGAACTAATACATACCTAAAATAACTTATTACCGTGAAAATGACTTAAATAGGGCCTAAAAGCCCATGTTCAACGCCATCTTAGGACCTCCCGTTAGAGCCTAGACTGGCCCATGCACAACTATGGTTTTCGGTGACCTCAATTAGCCATAAATTCACAAAAATCTTGCTAACAAGACCTGTATTAGTCCTAAGTTGCCATAGTTTGACCTATGAATGACCTAAATGAGAAATGGCATGCCCTAATTTAGCTAGATTTGGATCTCATTAAATCTAACTTGCCCTACTTTTCCATAATAAGACCTAACTCGAGAAAAAATAAACATAATTCTGCCTAATCAGACATTGATAGAGAAAAATCAGGCCTAAGTTCCACAAATCTACCTCATTTGAACCTTTTATGTTGTGAAGTCATACCTAGGGTGAGTAAAAAACCTAACTTGACCTAAACTAGACCCAATTGAACGATTCTAACATTAAAATGATCTTACATTGATCTGATGCATATGTATGCTAATTTAATGCAGCTCAAACTGAGTTAAAAGGGGTATACCAAGGCCCAAGCTGCAGAATGAATTGAGCTATAGGAACCTTCTTCAGCAACTACGATGCCTGTCTGAGTTCATTCGTCAAATTCGGAATTGAAAAGATTGTGTGTCTAGATGATTAATGCGTAAATGGTATGTTATACACATTGTGTTTAAAATGTATGATATTAGCACCTAGGATCCTAGCAATGGTTGTAGTTGTTGTCGGTCCATTGCTTCTTGAATATCTTTGTTCGTAAGAATTACTAAGGCTGCACTAGCAGTTTGACGCATCTGATTTAAAATAGCTACTAACTTTATTTTATTTTGACAATCATGGAAGCTAGAAAGGAATCCTTGGTATAAATTCATATTTATCAAAACTGTAAGGAATTCACACTGCATATCTTATAACACTGAAAGAGTATCAAGAAGTGTACCGCTGCAGAAGAAGACCATCCATGGAAGGATGACAACGAAAGATTTATGGCTTCATAAGCTGGTCTTCATGAATGAAACATTACCTGATGGAACTGAAGTAGCATACTATAACCGTGGCAAGCGATCACTTGAGGGCTATATCAAAGGATCTGGTATTTTCTGTAGCTGTTGCAGCAATGTGGTGAGTCCATCCCAATTTGAAGCACATGCTGGTTTTTCTGCAAGACGCAAACCTTACTTGAATATTTATACATCCAATGGGTCTCCCTGCATGAGCTGTCTCTCTTTTTATCCAAAGATAAAAAGTATACTAATCCGGATCGCAGAAATGATGACCTCTGTCAAGTTTGTGCCGATGGGGGATCACTATTGCTATGTGATTTATGTCCCCGAGCTTTTCATCAAGCTTGTGTGGGACTGTCAAGCGCACCGAATGGAAAATGGTGTTGCCCATGCTGTCAAACCATGCATCAACGTGAAAAGTATGTTTCACACAATATAAATGCAATTGCTGCTGGAAGGGTTTCTGGGGCAGATCCCATTGAACAGATATTTAAACGGTGTATCCGTATTGTCCAAACTCCTGAGATTGATGCCAGCTGTTGTATGCTGTGCAGAGGCCATGATTTCATCAGAAATGAATTTGGACCGTGAACTGTCCTCCTCTGTGACCAATGTGAGAAGGAATTTCACATTGGATGCTTGAAGGAGCACAATATTGCTGATCTGGAGGAATTGCCACAAGGAACCTGGTTTTGCTGTTCTGATTGCGACAGAATATATGCTGCTCTGCACACGTCCCACATACCTGAATCAAAGCAGATATTTGATCCACTTATGGACGTTATAAAGAGAAAGCGCATAGAAAAAGGTCTGAGCAATGACTCCGAACTTGATGTAAGATGGATGCTCATTAAAGGGAGTACGGCGTCCCCTGAATCCAACTTATTACTGTCTGAAGCTACTGCCATTTTCCATGAATCCTTTGATCCAATAATTGATGCAGCAATATGATATTATTAGCGGCCCCTACAAAATATTGAACGATTGGTGCTTATTAGTAACTGATAAGGGGCATATACTTCATAGTCCTAAAGTTCTTTCCAGATAAGAAAATTCTAGCAACTCCTAAATATGGTCAAAAATTAGTGCTGGTTATACTAAATTTTTTTATGGTTTAAAATCAGAACGCATTTTGTTTCATATTACAGTATAGGTACACACACAACAATATAGATGGCACACCTGTTTAATTATAATCTCTCAAAAACGTGTGCCTTCTAATGAAATCCAAGAATAGAAATCGCAGTATGTCTCCGCAATCATTAGAGCATTTCGTTCATGTATGGAAAACGAGGATGAGTATAGTCTTTAGCTTGTTACATACATCGTAAGAGAGGATGCATATTGACGCACAAGAAAACAAATATGAAGGGCTTTTTAACTGATTCGTATCTTTTTAGAAGAAAAAATGTAGAGCTCACCCCCAAGCCTGTCAAATGTGAGCTGCAATACAAAATCAAGGGAAATTAAGAGCATTGTCAACCAAGCGCCTCCTACATAGGGATATGCAGAACACTACCAGTAGGGCGAATTAGGAGCGCTGCCAATTGGGATCAAGAATGATATTCATGAGAGGATCAAGAGCGCCGTCAGTTAGAGGATCAAGAGCACAACCAACCAGGAAATCAAGCATGCCGCTAGCCAGTGAACATCTAAGGCATGCTGCCGTCAGTGAGGAGATCAGCAGCACTGCATGCAGCCAGGGAGTTGGGCGTGCCTGCCAGTTAAAGAATAGCTACGACTTCAGCATCACCAAACAGGAGAAGGCGTAATTAGGGTGAAGGGTGGGAACATTTCGGTCTTCACCTCTCCAATGATGAACGCGTTGAGAGGAGAGAAGGCGCAGAGTGGTGTGACCTAGGACAGAAACAGTTCTAAAGAGCAGGCGGCGAGTCATTTCCGTCTCTAGTGATGGAATCATTGAGAGGAGAGTAGTCAGAGCGGTGTTACCTGGAACGGAAGGAGATCAACGCCGATGATGAATTCGGCGAGAGGAGAGGTAGAAGGTGGAGAAACGTGACCTGAGACGGGAGGAGATCAGGAGCACAGCCCGCTGTCACCTGCATTTTCCTTTCTTTTGTTGTTTCTCTCAGAAATAGATCGTGTGGGTGGGGTGGGGTTGGGGGGCATGGGCGTGGGAGGGTGCTTCTCGCGGGCATCACGGGCGCGCCTTAAATGGATAAGAAATTTAGTTTGTGGCATCTAATTTCAAAAATGCCGCAATAAAATGCCGTCAAAATCAAGGTTTGTTGTAGTGAATTCCACTTGATATGCCTGACATGTCCATAGAGAAAGCACGACAGGTCTCTCGGCTGTGGCCTAGACGGTCCTATCACTGCCACTGAAGTTGTATTGTAGGCTCAAGATGGCGAAAAACCATGCCCTTTTCCATTACTTGGTGACCATTGAGATGGTGCTCTAGAGCCTTGCATCACAGAAGGTGCAGAAAACCTCAGCTTCTTGTGGCTATCAAACCTTTGTTTCTGAAATTGAGCAGGCCTTTTCTTGGACATGGTCTCTCTCTTCTCCTTGACTAATCGTTCAATTCTTTGAACAAACTCCACAAACGTGGCAAATTGCTCTCGGTTCTCTAAAGCAGTAGCAGGTGTCGACAACTCGACACTCAAACCTTTCTCAAACCGTATGATCCTCTCATCATACGTTGCCGCCATGTGAGGACAAAACCTCAGCAGCTCCATAAACTTAGCCTCGTTCTCGGTGATGCTTAGAGATCCTTGGCGTAGACGCTCAAACTGACTGATCTTCTCATCCAGACAGGTGTTTGGGAAGTATCAACTCATGAACTCCCACTAAAAGACGTCCCAACAGATCACCTCACCGGGTTGCTTCTCTTCCTCGATGGCCCACCAGTGGCCAGTACTACCTTTCAGAAGGTAGATAACATGCTTGAATTTGTCTGCTTCGGGGATGTCATGGATCTGGAAGGCCTTCTCAAGGCCTATCATCCACAGATCTGCATCCGCTGGATCAGCTGTTCCAGCATAATCTGAAGATCTGACTCGGCGAAGCCGCTCAAAGGTCTTCCCAATACCCGATGATTCTTCTCGGGGAACCAATGCTCTTGGCGGAGGCACAGGTAATATCTCCACCATGAGATTCATCGTTGCCATTACATGTCCCATAAGGTGCTGGTAGACAGGATTCTCAAAAATGACTGGGTTGATTTGCAGGACCTCAGGCACCCGATCTTCATGTGCCTGCACACTCGCTCCATCAACTGATGTAGCGACACTACTCTAGGCAACATGTTCTTCATGTCTTCTAGACATCTTTTAGCTTTATCTTCTACTTGGGGCAGAATGTTATTATGAGAAAATCTGGAAAAGTCATAAGAACAGACACAAAACCTAGTCCTAGATCCCTATAGACTCAGCGAACCTAGAGCTCTGAATATGTTACATAAATATACATAAACTTGATATATGTCCACATCTCGTAGGATCTAGCTATCCCATAAGCACGAGAGTTCACCACCTGTTTAAATACAGATCAGGCCACATATGGCCAACAATAGGATAAACAAGCTACATCAACTATACATTGTGAAACCTCGTCAAAACACCTCCAAGGACATGGGAGTATATGGGTGACTCTAGGACTCTACTACAAAACATCCAACAACAGCAGCAAGATATCCAACCTTGCTTTCTACTATTCTTCTTGCTTCTCAGCCACAACCTCGCGACCACCACCATGTCTAGCTCAATCACCTAAAAAGGTTTTAAACCAATGGGGTGAGACATATAGTCCCAATGAGAAACATAACCCTCGCCAAAACTATAAAACCTAAAAAGGGTGCTATAACAAATAAAATAGGTAACTGATATAAGAAGATCGTATATGAGCAACATACTGAGCATAGCTAACTTGTTATAACATCTTACCAAGATATCCGATAGGTATATAACTATATATTTCTTATGGAACATGATTGACAAGACAAGTCTAATAAGAACTTATCATAACATCTGAGGAACATGTAATTTAGCTACAAGATGTAACTAGGGCAACTATAAAAACAAGGCCTCAACCAATGTTTTGTATTTGCCCTAAGCAGATATACTATATGGCTAGATTATGATTTATTATGCCCTAAGGAAGTGGGGTCGTACCACTCAAATCTAACCTTCTGTTGCGAAGCGCAAAACCGGTTCCATACAAGGTTAATGGAAGAGTCGGACTCCATGACCTCACCTCCTCATGGTCAGTACACGATATCCAAAGTAGGACTGCATTTTCTTGCTTACGTGGCCTCAACCACATAGGGTCAGGCTACCCTCTACCTATCCCACCTTGGTACAGGTATCGATACTAGAAAACCGAGCCATGGGCCTGTTCACCGTGCTCCATCATCATTGAGTCATGGGCTTGTTCACCATGCTCTATCACATATCCTGAGCCATGGGCCTGTTCACCATGCTCCAACCATACTGAGCCATGGACCTGAAACTGTGCTCTAAACATGCACTACTACTTAGGGCGTAGGCGCACCCTACATAGTCAACAATATGTGTTCCAGGTTAACCCTTAGGAGAACCTGTTTCACCATCACCTAACTCCAAATGATGATGGATATATGGCCAGGGAAAACTACATGAAAAGTTCCTCCGTAATTAATTAATGCATTTTAAATGGATTGTAAGATTCAACCAAGTTATGTAACATGCAACTATAACAAGAGTGAATAAATGTAAAACACATTATCTTTTTTTACATTGTCACTAAGGCCTTCAGTGTCATCAACATCATCCTGATCTATCACAATGATCCAACATCACATGTTACCACTTGGCCTCTTTCCAATTATCTAGATTCATCACAAGGATAACATCACAGGGATTCAATCCCATCATCAAGGAACACATTGCCATTTCATGGGTAACACCCATCCTATATCACTGGGTTCATCATAACCCTTGATGTTACACATCATATCATTGTCATGCCATCATCATGGCCTCATCATACAACTGGTACCTGCATGGTTAGCATGAGCATAGAGGTACAACTGTACTCATACAAGGAACATCTTAAAGTTATTGCATTTACCAAGAGAGATATAATTATACAATTGAATGAGCATATCTATGCATGACATTATCTTATATGACTTTTTGATTAAGCATTAGGGTTTCCAACCAATGACAAGGTACAACCCTCACTATAGGTGTATCAGGTAAGGAACAACCTTCGCCAAAAGCATCTTGGGTAAGGGATAGCCCTCACCAAAAGCACATCGTCTCTCACCAAAGAGCGTGACGTCCAATACTGTATTGGTCAACACCCATCTAGGGTTAACAACCATGTCAGGAAACCACTATCACCTTGTATATCGATCAACAACCATATCAGACAGTAGTAGACATCTAGGTGTAAGAGTGTATCAGGCACGAAGGATAAACCCCATATCGCCCAAAGAAGCAAACCCTAACGCCCAAGTTGCATATCTCTCAGGGCAACATAGCCACTAGGGCACCATGTTGGGAAGCACAACTAGGGGAGTGTCATGAATGGTACAAGCCATATTGCCCAACACAAGATCTACCTACCGTACTCATATCAGTCAAGGGAACAAGCCACTATATCACCCAAGGTAGGATTTACTGGATTACTCAACATCCGATCGGGAAGAACCATAACGTGCAAACCCTTAACAACTTCCATGTCGCCCAACAACATCTTGGGTTAGGATCCATGTGGGTCAAGAACCACATAACCTATCGGGCAAGGAAGCATCCAACAAGGTGTTGGGCAACACCATCCAAGAGGTTGTCGTGCAAGGTACCAACATGCCATGATGCCCAACACAGACCATCTAACGCCCAAGGCACATCCTTGTTGGCCAAAGCATATCGCAAAAGCTCAACCCTAGAAAAGAGATATCGGGCAAGGGTCGAAAGGTCGTGATGGGTTGGTCATCTTCAACCTCAAGACTGCCACCCAGAAACCCTAATAGGTTAAGAGAGTTGGCTCACCTCTCAACAACTAAGTTAGAGGTGTTTTGCACAACTTCTATCACATATCGGGTAGCAAGGTAGATCATCTCCATGACGTCCAACCTTCCAACCCCAACTAGGTCAAGACCAACCAAAGGCTCACTTCTCAAGTCCATGGTAAGAGAGGGGTATTGCCCAAGCAACTAGAGCATAGACTCACCTCTCAATGACTAAGGAAGAGAGGGGTTTTGTCTATACTACTAGAGCTCAAGATCACCTCTCAAAACCAAAAAGAGAGAGGAAGGGATTTGCCCCAAGAACACACCACATGCACCATGGGACTAGGAAACTCTAGGCTCACCTCTCAACAACCAAGAGAGGGGTTTTGCCCAAAGAACCCTAATCCAATGGTTAGGCCTACAAGGTCCAAGAACACATCTAAATAGCATAACCATGTCATCATATCCCACAACATCAAGGGTACATACTAGAGCAAAGATATTACTAACAAGATAAGCATGGCCGATCAAGTTGGCATATAAACAAGAAACATAAAAAGAAGGTAATATAGCTAGGGTAGGAGTTATGTAACACGCCTCAAACACACTCCTCAAGCTCCAAAGCTCCAAGCACCAAGCTTCAAGCTCCAAGGCACCACCTTCGACCAACACTGGAGGAAGAAGAAGACTCCACCAAGAAGATCAGCCACCAAGCCCTACCAAGGGGAGACATCGGCCACCAAGAAAGAAGGGAAGCAACTAAGGAGCTAAAGGGATCCAAAGCTAGCAAAGAAGGGGGTATATATGCAAGGGGGTTAAGTGGGCATCCACTAGGGAATTGCTCCACATGTGCTCCCCCAAACCACCACTTGTCCAAACTGTGCCACCTTGCTAGCACCCCAAACCACTTATTCAAGACTTTCCACCAACTAGCAAAACAACGACCACTTGTCCAAAGAATGGTGACACAAACAAGGCTAGTTCAAGACAGGCGTGTATCGCCCAACATGGTGCCATGGCCGATACACCATTACCCGACACACCTCTTGGATGACGCAACCTGCCTGACACACCTCATGGCCGACACACTCTGCCCGACACACCAAGAAAGGAGGTGACATCAAGCTCAAACTAGGCCCAAGAAAACCCAACAACAAGCCTAAGCTTCAACAAGCTCAAACAAGGCTCAAAGAAAACCAAGCAAGGTGCCCAACCCATCCTCTCAACCCTAGAGGATGCAAGGAGAGAAAAAGATACCTCTCAAGGTGAAAAACTTACAAACCAACCATAAAACTTGGGTAAATTGCAAGATGCACCTCAACCTCCCAACAAAGCACAAATAGAACCCTAATCATAACTCAAGTGATTACCAAACATCTAAGAACAAGGTTTAGGCAAAGCAAACAGGGTAAGCCCAAAATCGAGGTCAAGGTCCTTATAGTGTTGCATGTGACCCTTCTTTGTGGACAAAGTGTCACCTTAGGTGATGACACATGCCTCTTGATCTCTCTCTCATCCCTCTTCACTACTACAGAAATGGCTTATAACGTCACATTTATAGGTGTCAGTTGTATACAACAAACTAACGCCTAAACCCTATAGTGTCGGTTGAATAGACAAACCAACATCTATATGTAAATGTAAAGAGCGGCCAGACACAAGTATAACTTTTAATTTAGCGTCGGTTCCTTAATAAACAACTGGCGCCTAAAATCGACCGCCAAATCCAAATTTTCCAATGGAAAAAAATTACCTCCAAAATTTAACATACGACGTCGGTTATTAACTAATTAACAGACGACTAAAGATTTTTTGTGAGACAGAAATTGGGCACATTTTTATCGTTGGTTGTCTTGCAATAATAGACGCCGATGTGACCGATGAATATGGTCAGAATTTGTGAATAAATTTTTTTCGGCATATGTCGATAGACGTCGGTTTTCTAGTAGAAACCGACGACTATCATTGATCATAGGTGTCGGTTTTTTTTGTAACTGACTCCTATTTTTATAAGCATCGGTTGTTAGTAATAATCAATGCTAATTGTTAACTTAATAGCACCCACATGAAGCAGACTCTTCCCCTTTCTATATTTCATTGCGATTGAAGCTTAGTTCTGGCGATTCCACCCACTGCTCCCTCCTCCATGTGTGTCGCCGCTTGCTGCTCCTTACTGCTCCTTGCTCGCCGCTGCCATGCCACTCCTTCTCCTTGCTCGCCATCGCTGCCGCCCTTCTCCCTGCTCGCCACCGTGCAAAATCCCAACTGTGACCTGCTCGTCCTCCTCCGCCTGCTCCCTTCCCTCCGCCGCCCAAGGTCACTCCCCCTTTCTATATTATAATTGAGCTTCATCATACTCTTACCTAAGAAAAGTTTCTCCTTAATCTCTTACACCTAAGGACAGCTGCCCCATTTGCACATGGTCACCGAATCGTGGATACTTCGAGACGACGACACCCAAACCTCTTCCCTACCAAATCAAACACTCAGTAACAGCTCAGACTCACATTAGCTAAGCTAAACCCATCTTACTTGAGACCCAAGTGTAGATACAACCCACCAAAGTTCTTATGCATGTTTACCAATACTACTGTTAATTTTACATTATACTATATAAATTGTATGTTTATCACTCAACTATTTATTACAATATTGACAACGTTGAGTCTATTTTCCTCATGCTTTTTTTTATATTTTACATAAACCAATACTGATACTTTGACAAGTGGTACTGGATCAGCAAGCCAAACACCTTAACAATTATTGTGGAGCTTAATTTGAAAACATGAAATATCTAATTAAGCACTTCCCCATGACCTAGCTTTGTTTCTCCCTTAAACATTTACTCATACAAACTAATGGTCCGATGAATGATGGGTGTCATGTGGATCTTGTATATATCACCTGCTCACCAACCAACTGTATACAACTTAACTAGTCCACACTACACATCACTATTTTCTTCTCTTCCATCATTTTGGACACGGTTGAGGTGATGCTAGCTCAAATTAAAGGGACCATCACCACATGGCTGCACTTTCTAGCAAGCTTGGGCCTCCTTGCTTTTGATCATATTACTGGCGTTAAGATCATAGTAAGATGTCCATGGTTTCAAAACACTAAATCAACATGAATAATATTATTAATCTAAAACCTTCAATTATTCATCAAGAGTTTCTAACCATATATGACAAGATCAGTTATAATTATTAACCTAACCCTAATGCAAGTAAGAGATTATGGTACATAGCCTTTTGTGTGAATATTATGATGATAGAGTACATTTTCTCTCTATGTTGTTGTAACCCTAAGTTGATGTCACATGCACATCATATCTTTTAAATAATGTTGTATTAAGGACATGTTTTGTGAATGGGGTTGTGAACAAGGGACTGGTGTTATATTTTGTTGGCCTAGAAACCCATCCAAGATTTACTCATTAGGAGTAAATCTTGGATAGCCCCCGGTTTGGGACTGTTCTTGAACACCTAATCTCACTTAATATGTAAGTGTATAATGTGTATTGGTTTTTTCAAGAAAATTTTGGTAGCATTTCCCCATTTGTTCTCTAAGTACATATGTACTTGGAGAACAACGAGGAAATGCTACCAAATTTTTCTTGAAAACCCAATACACATTATACACTTACTAGTGAGATTAGGTGCTCAAGAATGGGATAGGTGGTAACATTTATTATATATAAGACATTAAACCCTAAACTTTTAACCATAAACCCTAATCTTTTAACCCTAGACCCTAGGCTTGTTCTAATATATACTTGTTTTCTCTTTGATCATAGAATGCATAGATCATGGATGTCCATTCCAAATCACTGCACCCCAGAGTTTATTTTTGGTCTTGATCAATTTATTAGATTTGCATGTTTATATTTTTTTATATGTTTTATTTTTCTAAATCTGAACTTTACAACGTGAATGTGAACTTTACAATGTGAATGTGAACTTTACAATGTGAACTTTACAATGTGAATGTGAACTTTTAGATGGTTGAGAATTCTCCTGATGACTATGTTGATGATTACCGTGAGGGTGAGGATGTCAATGCGCCACCTCACAATGTAAGTTTTAAAAATATATCACTGAGGTTTCTATCTATATGTTCATTTATAGTTATATCCTGTAAGTGTGTTTTTTTGTCAAATTTTAGGTTGGTGATGTACCCCCTGAAGAAATTGGGGCACTTGATGAGCAGCAAAAAAAATTGAGAAAGTGAGGGGCATCAAAATGATGAACAAGTTACTACAGCAAAGGGGCAATGGACCCAAACTAGCTATGGATTTTGATCATTCTGGAAATCCAGTTGGAGTAAACCACAACTCATTTATTTAATATCTTGGGGTTCTTACTCACAGCCGTTGTAGTCCTAACGTAGAATCCTAGCATAAAGTTCCTAAAGGGAAGAAAGACTTAGTATGGAAGGAACTATGCGTGAGTTATTATTATTTGTAATTCTATTTTTGTAGATTACTAATTTTTAGGATACTAGTTAATAGAAATTCTATTTTGCAGAGCATATTTGATCTGGATAAAAAGTTGCATCGTAAATGTGTGATGCAATGCTGTGGGAGGGTCCTAAGGAACTATAGGACCAATCTCACCCGAGATTACATATGTGATGCTAAGAAAAGGTTTTTGATTGATTTCCAATTGTAGACATTGATCACTGTTTGACTAACTCTGCACTAATAATTTTTATTTGTATTCTCTTTAAAAAATAAATTTAGGAACAAGACAACAACAAAACAATGGAACTACTTGGACCCTAGAGACTGGGAGGAGTTTGTTATCGAAAGAAAAATGGATGAATTCAAGGTATTAAGCGTCATTCCTAATTTAAATAATATACGTTCTTATGTATTCACCTATTCAAGATTAACCTTTAGTGTTACTAACCAAATCAATGTGTTTGCTAACTAGGCTATCAGTGATGCTCAATGAGCAAGGCATGTATTGAATGTGCATGACCACACAATGGGTCTAAGAGGATATGCATGCATTCACTAAAGACTACAAGCTAAGTTTACTACTCAGCCTGCTGCTACCCAGGAGACTGCAGAGTCCTCTACTACTACTCATGCACCTCTGCCTCACCATGCTATGTGGATAGCTGGGAGGCAAAACAAGAAGGGAGATATAATAAAACCCACAACTACTGAGGCAGCTGCAAAAATGGTAAAAATAAACTCTTAGAGCAATTGATCGATATTAATTATTGTTATGTTTTCTTACCAATTTCTATTGATGGCAATTAGCGGGAGCTGCACAAGTAGAGGAAGGAAGGCAAGTTCATCCCTCAGGGCTCAAGTGATGAACTGATAGTTTCTCTGGGTAACCCAGAGCATCCTGGACATGTTAGGGGTGCAGGCATTGGTGTGTGCATCAAAGCATTATTTGGGCCATCCCAGG
Organism: Alisma plantago-aquatica; assembly: GCA_963693085.1. Classification (NCBI taxonomy): domain Eukaryota; kingdom Viridiplantae; phylum Streptophyta; class Magnoliopsida; order Alismatales; family Alismataceae; genus Alisma; species Alisma plantago-aquatica. The sequence continues at coordinate 936,405,324 of OY856413.1, read as the reverse complement.
GCAAACCTGTCCCAAAAGCAGGACTTTCACAAGTTGAGGTAACCTATTCTTTTATTAGAATGTTATTGAAAAAGGGAATTCAATAATCGATAGTTAGCATTTCTTTTATCCATGTATAGGTAGATGAATTAATTGAGAGGAAAGTCTAAGAAGCAATGGTGAAGTACTGTAAAAGTTAGGATTAATCCGGTATTATGACGTGTCGCACTTCTATTACTCCTACTGCAAAAGTTAGGAGTAATCCGGTAGACCCACCACCTAGCACATCCTCTGTAAGTATTTTTATGACATAGTAGCTAGTCTTTTCAAGATGATATGTTTGTGTATATATAAATAAATAACATTCTTTACGTAAATTTGTAGGGGTTGAAGTCATGCCGACTAAAAAGTCAAGAATATGTCATTGTAGAGGCACATGCTTACCCAGCCCTTCCAGGGGACATGTGTCATGGGACTCCAGTACAAGATGGTGCGGTTCGTGTGACCCTGATACATGTACTCCCCGATTGGAGGGATCTTCCACTGCCATATGCCCACTCAGATGCTGAAACGCTTGGTGAGACAGAAGGCGGAGTGATAATATGGCCCAAAGAGGATGTCATCTATACTAATATTGTATGGTAAATTTACATTATGTTAATTTGTTAGTGTGTATATATGAGTCAATTGATCTGAAATTATATATACATGTCAAAAAGATGACACCTGCCACATCTCGGCATCCACCTCCACCTCCTCAACTACCAAGTTGGCTTCCAAGGAACCTATACGCCTCGTTAGGTCCTAATTGTAGGGGTATGTCAGCATGGATCAGCGAACATGATCAAAATTTCCATATAAATGTTACAATTCCGGAGGATGCTGTAGGTCAATCATATGATAACAATCTATTTATACAAGTTTTGCATACGTATTAATGCATAGGTATTAATGCAGGTCAATCATACGAAAACAAGCTATTTATACAAGATATTTTGGAGTTCTTTCGTTATAATTGGCTGAACACATCTATGATAGAGTTGTGGATATGGTGAGATCTTGTTTATACATCTATATACCTTGTTTTATATATGGTGATCTGGTTTCTTATATATTAATGCATACGTAATACATGTTTTGCAGCCACTTACACATGATATGTACATATTTTGCATTTTCCCATATGGGATTTTTGGTTCCATCTTTGATTAGTCTTATAGATACAGAACCTTCTTCGGTTACTTCATACTGCTATGCTTCTTTTGAATATTTTGGTAAAAATAAGAAGAAAGTAATTTCTTGACTCCAATGTATATATTATTTATGTGAACTATGCTTATTTGTATTTTTGAATATTTTGTATGTTTCAATTTATAGTGTGCTACACAAGACAACGGTTGGGCATGTGCCTACTATGTGATGCAATTCATGGACCTAATCATCAAATATGCTGCAATGGAAATCGATATTATACATAAGGTATTATATATAGTCTCATTAGATAGTATGAAATATATCAATCTTATTATATATTATTAATTATATATATATGTCATTCTCTTTGCAAGTGTTTAAAACTGACTTCAGTATATGTGGAAAATTATTAGATGTACATACTCCCTATACGAGGGAGGAATTAGATGTTGTAAGAGAAGAAAGGGCAAAAGCCCTAAAAGTAGTGGGAATTTTTAAATATAATTGGGTATCTGATGACAATGATGATGATGATGAATAAAGAATGATATTTGTAAAGTTTGTTCTCATAATTATTTTTGTGTGAATGTGAATGACTTTTTCTGAATTGTTATATGTGTGAATGTGAATGACTTTTTCTGATCAATACATTAATGTATGAATGTGAAAAGATATGAAATGAATGGAACTAAATGTGAATGTAAATGACATTGCAGGTTTCTACATGTATCTGATCAATACATGTGTCTAAATGTGAATGACTTTGCAGGTTTGTGGCCTGTTGTTGGCTGATATCAATGGATGTTGTAAACCTATAGTTCAGAACTGAACTTTAGGTTCTCCATCCTACTGACCAGCCATACAGTAGGCCTGCAAACTGATAAGTAAAAAAAAATCAAAACATAGGCATCTATTATTTGTATAAAACCGACACCAAAGACATACAACACCGGCTATTAGCAAAAAACAGACGTCTTTGTGCCCTTGTTGGCTTGGTGGGGGGAAGGGTAATGGCGTTAGTATTTGTTTAATAACTGACATCTTTAATCATGAAATAGTGTCAGTTTTCTTTCCTAACCGACGCTTATAGTTCCCTTGCTGGCGCATTTTGGTGGCAGGAAGGATTATGGCGTCAATTTTAATTTAATAACTGACGACTTTAACCATGATATAGTGTTGGTTTTCTTTAATAAATGATGCCTATAGTTCCCTACTGGCGTGTTTTCGGTGGTGGGAAGGGTTATGGCATCGGTTAGAAACTAACGCTGAAGGTGTCCACTTTTAGCGATGCCCACTTGGGTGTCGCTTGGAAACTGACGCTAAAGGACGCTAAAGGCTCTAAATAACTGATGCCAAAGGCCTTTTCTTTAGTAGTGCTTATATATCCATTTCCCTCCATGCAGGAGGATCTTTTTGGCTATTCTTGTTTTCTCTCCTTGGTGGACAACCTTAAGAAGCTAAGGAGCTAGAGGAGTCTCTCTTGGAGCTTGGTGGACGAGTCCCAAGCTTGAGGTGTTCCCTTCATCTCATACCTTTGTAAGACATGGTTTCAAGATGTATTTCTCTCCTTATCTCTTCTTGTTGGCCATGGATCTTGGTTATCTTTCTTACCTCCTCAAACCCCCTTAACCTTGGTATCATCTTCTTCCTAGGAGATGAGGTGGTGACCAAGTTTGGAAGATCATCTTCTACCTTGAGCTCATGAGCTTGGATCTTGGTGGTGATCTTTGAGGTGGGTTATATAACTCTAAACCTTCTTTGTTATTATCACTCCATACATGATATCTCATTCTTCATCTTTGGTTCATTATCTCTTGCATGTTAGTAGTTCTTCTTGGAGGTTTAAAGATCTGTTTAGAAGAGGGAGTCTTGCTTAAGTTGCTTCCTATGTGTTATAGTTTCTTGCCTTGCTTGAAATGAGTGTCTTAAGGTTGAAGATGACTAGGTAGAAATGTTATGGTGGGTGGTCATCACAACTTGAGTATAACCGACCGTTACACCAGGAGACATGTCGTAATGACTTGGTGAGATTTAGGTTCACACTCTTTGGTGACGCTTAGATCATCATTCCTTGTGCATGCTTAGGTCATTGTTTGTGAAGGTTAGCTTGTCTTGACTTCTAGTCGTTAAATCATTATGGAACCAAACCATCATGAGTTGCTGACCTGAGAATTTGCTAGCTCGTCATGACTTTGGGTAATGTCTTGTTGCCTGATATGTGTAGCCAGAAGTTAGATGTTATGGTCACGGATGTACCTTGAGGGGTCAACAATATGTGTTCCAAGTTAGCCCTTAGGAGAACCTATTTCACCATCACCAAACTCCTGACGATGATGGATCTATGGCCAGGGCAAACTACATGAACAATTCCTCTATAATTAATTAATTCATTTTAAATGGATTGCAAGATTCAACCAAGTTATGTAACATGCAACTATAACAAGAATGAATAAACATAAAACACATTATCTTGTTTTACATTGTCACTAAGGCCTTCAGTGCCATCAACATCATCTTGATCCATCACAACGATCCAACATCACATGTTACCACTTGGCCTCTTGCCAATTATCTAGATTCATCACGAGGATTAACATCATAGGGATTCGATCCAATCATCAAGGAATGCATTGCCATTTCATGGGTAACACCCATCCTATATCACTGGGTTCATCATAACCCTTGATGTTACGCATCATATCATTGTCATGCCATCATCATGGCCTCATCATACAACTAGTACATGCATGGTTAGCATGAGCATAGAGGTACAACTATACTCATACAAGGAACATATTAAACTTATTGCATATACCAAGAGAGATATAGTTACACAATTAAATGAGCATATCTATGCATGGCATTATCATATATGACTTTTCGATCAAGAATTAGGGTTTCCAACCAATCACAAGGTACAACCCTCACTATTGGTGTATCAGGTACGGAACAACCTTCACCTAAAGCATCTCGGGTAAGGGATAGCCCTCACCAAAAGCACATCGTCTCTCACCAAAGAGTCTGACGCCCAACACTGTATCGGTCACCACCCATCTAGGGTTAACAACCATGTCGGGAAACCATTATCACCTTGTATATCAGTCAAAAGCCATATCAGACAACACTAGACATCTAGTTGTAAGAGGGTATCAGGCACAAAGGATAAACCCCATATCGCCCAAAGCAGCAAACCCTAATGCCCAAGTTGCATATCGCTCAGGGCAACAAAGACACTAGGGCATCATGTCGGGAAACACAACTAGGGGAGTGTCATGCAAGGTACAATCCATATTTCCCAACACAAGATCTACCTACCATACTCATATCAGTCAAGGGAACAAGCCACTATATCACCCATGGTAAGATTTACTGGATTACTCAACATCCTACCGGGCATAACCATAACATGCAACGCCTAAACAACACCCCTGTCGCCCAACAACATCTTGGGTTAGGATCCATGTGGGTGAAGAACCACATAACCTATCGGGCAAGGCAGTATCCAACAAGGTGTTGGGAAGCACCATCCAAGAGGATGTCGTGCAAGGTACCAACATGCCATGATGCCCAACACAGACCATCTAATGCCCAAGGCACATCCCTATCGGCCAAATCATATTACCCAAGCTCAACCCTAGAAAAGAGATATTGGGCAAGGGTCTAAAGGTCATGATGGGTTAGTCATCTTCAACCTCAAGACTACCACCCAGAAACACCAATAGGTCAAGAGAGTTGGCTCACCTCTCAACAACCAAGTGAGAGGGGTTTTGCATAACTTCTATCACATATCGGGCAGCAAGGTAGATCATCACCATAACGGCCAACCTTCCAACCCCAACTAGGTCAAGACCAACCAAAGGCTCACTTCTCAAGTCCATGGTAAGATAGGGGTATTTACTAAGCAACTAGAGCATAGACTCACCTCTCAACGACTAAGGAAGAGAGGGGTTTTTACTATACTACTAGAGCTCAAGCTCACCTCTCAAAACCAAAGGGAGAGGAAGGGATTGCCCCAAGAACACACCACACGCACCATGGGACTACGAAACCCTAGGCTCACCTCTCAACAACCAAGAGAGAGGGGTTTTGCCCAAAGAACCCTAATCCAATGGTTAGGCCAACAAGGTCCAATAACACATCTAAACAACATAACCATGTCAACATATCCCACAACGTCAAGGGTACATACTAGAGCAAAGATATTACTAACAAGATAAGCATGACGGATTAAGTTGTCATATAAACAAGCAACATAAAAATAAGTTAATATAGCTAGGGTAGGAGTTATGTAACCCGCCTCAAGCACACTCCTCAAGCTCCAAAGCACCAAGCTTCAAGCTCCAAGGCACCACCTTCGGCCAACACTAGAGGAAGAAGAAGACTCCACCAAGAAGATCGGCCACCAAGCTCTACCAAGGGGAGACATCGGCCACCAAGAAAGAAGGGAAGCAACTAAGGAGATAAAGGGATCCAAAGCTAGAAAAGAAGGGGGTATATATGCAAGGAGGTTGAGTGGGCATCCACTAGGGAATTGCTTCACATGTGCTCGCCCAAATCCCCACTTGTCCAAACTATGCCACCTTGCTTGCACCCCAAACCACTTGTTCAAAACTTGCCACCAACTAGCAAAACAACAGCCAGTTGTCCAAAGAATGGTGACACAAATGAGGCTAGGTCAAGACGGGTGTGTATCGCCCAACATGGTGCCATGGATGATACACCACTTCCCGACACACCTCTTGGCTGACACACCCTGCCCGACACACCTCTTGGCTGACACACTATGCCCGACACACCATCAAGGAGGCAGCATCAAGCTCAAACTAGCCCCAAGAAAGCCCAATAACAAGCCTAAGCTTCAACAAGCTCAAACAAGGCTCAAAGCAAACCAAGCAAGGTGCCCAACCCATTCTCTCAACCCTAGAAAATGCAAGGAGAGAGAAAGATACCTCTCAAGGGGAAAAACTTGCACAACAACCCTAAAACTTGGGTAAATTGCAAGATGCACCTCAACCTCCCAACAAAGAACAAATAGAACCCTAATGACAACTCAGGTGATTAGCAAACATCTAAGGATAAGGTTTAGGCAAAGCAAACAAGGTAAGCCCAAAATGGAGGTCAGGATCCTTACAGTGTTGCATGTGGCCCTTCTTTGTGGACAAAGTGTCACCTTAGGTGATGACACATTCCTCTTGATCTCTCTATCATCCCTCTTCACTACTACAGAAATGGCTTATAACATCACATTTATGGGTGTCGGTTGTATACAAGAAACTGACGCCTAAACCCTACAGTGTCAGTTAAATACACAAACCAACATCTATATGTAAAGAGCGGCCAAACATGGGTATCACGTTTAATTTAGCGTCGGTTCCTTAATAAACAACCGACGCCTAAAATCGACCGCCAAATCCAAATTTTCTAATGGAAAAAATTACCTCCAAAATTTAACATACGACGTCGGTTATTAACTAATTAATCGATGACTAAATGTTTTTTGTGAGATAGAAATTGGGCACATTTTTTTCGTCGGTTGTCTTGCAATAATTGACACCAATGTGACCGACAAATATGGTCAGATTTCGAGAACATTTTTTTTGTCTGCATCTGTCAATAGACATCGATTTTTCTAGTAGAAACCGATGACTATCATTAAGCATAGGTGTCAGTTTTTTTTGTGGTAAATGACTCCTATTGTTATAAGCATCAGTTGTTTGTAATAACTTACGTTGATTGTTAACTTAATAGCACCCGCACAAAGAAAACTCTTCCCCTTTCTTTGTTTCATTGCGATTGAAGCTTAGGTCTGGTGATTCTTCCCCCTACTCTCTCCTCCTTGCGCGCCTCCGCCTGCCGCTCCCTTCTCGCCATTGCCATTCCGCTCCTTCTCCTTGCTCGCCACCACCGCCAACCTTCTCCCTTCTCACCTCTGCCGGCACTATACTCGTCGGCTCCCTGCTCACCGCCGCCCAAAATCCCAACTGTGACATGCTCGCCCTCCTCTTCCTGCTCCCTTCCCTATGCCACCCAAGGTCACCCCCCCTTTCTATATTATAAATGAGCTTCATCATACTCTTACCTAAGAAAAGTTTCTCCTTAATCTCTTATACCTAAGGACAGTTGCCCCATTTGCACATGGTCACCGAATCATGGATACTTTGGGACGACAGTGCCCAAACCTCTTCCCTAACAAATCAAACACTCAGTAACAGCTCAAACCCACATTAGCTAAGCTAAACCCATCTTACTTGATACCCAAGTGTAGATACAACCCACCAAAGTTCTTATGCGTATTTACCAATACTATTGTTAATTCTGCATTATACTATATAAATTGTATGTTTATCACTCAACTGTTTACAACATTATTTACAACATTGAGTCTATTTTCCTCATGATTTTTTTTATATCTTACATAACCCAGTATTGATGCATTGACAAGTGGTACTAGCTCAGAAAGCCAAACACCTTAATAATTATTATGGAGCTTAATTTGAAAACATGAAATATCTAATTAAGCACCTCCCCATGACCTAGCTTTGTTTCTCCCTTAAACATCTACTCATACAAACTGATGGTCCGATGAATGATGGGCGTCATGTGGATCTTGTATCTATCACCTGCTCACCAACCAACTGTATACAACTTAACTAGTCCACACTACACATCACTATTTTCTTCTCTTCCATCGTTTTGGACATGGTTGAGGTGATGCTAACTCAAATTAAAGGGACTATCACCACATGGTTGCACTTTCTAGCAAGCTTGGGCCTCCTTGCTTTTGATCATATTACTAACATTAAGATCATAGTAAGATGTCCATGGTTTCAAAACACTAAATCAACATGAATAATATTATTAATCTAAAAACTTCAATTATTCATCAAGAGTTTCTAACCATATATGACAAGAGCAGTTATAATTCTTAACCTAACCCTAATGCAAGTAAGAGATTATGGTACATAGCCTTTTGTGTGATTATTATGATGATAGAGTACTTTCTCTCTCTATTTTGTTGTAACCCTAAGTCGATGTCACATGGACATCATATCGTTTAAATAATGTTGTATTAAGGACATGTTTTGTGAATGGGGTTGTGAACAAGGGACTGGTGTTATATTTTGTTGGCCTAGAAACCCGTCCAAGATGTACTCATTAGGAGTAAATCTTGGATAGTCCCCAGTTTGGGACTATTCTTGAACACCTAATCTCACTTAATATGTAAGTGTATAATGTGTATTGGTTTTTCAAGAAAATTTCGGTAGCATTTCCCCATTTGTTCTCTAAGTACATATGTACTTGGAGAATAGTGGGAACTACTGCCGAAATTTTCTTGAAAACCTAATATACATTATACACTTACAAGTGAGATTAGGTGTTCAATAATGGGATAGGTGTACACATTTATTATATATAAGACCTTAAACCCTAAACTTTTAACCATAAACCCTAATCTTTTAACCCTATACCCTAATCTTGTTCTTATATATACTTGTTTATCTTTGATCATAGAATGGATAGATCATGGATGTCCATTCCAAATCGTTGCACCCCAGAGTTTATTTTGGTCTTGATCAATTTATTAGATTTGTATGTTTATATTTTTTTTATATGTTTTATTTTTCTAAATGTGAACTTTACAATGTGAATGTGAACTTTACAATGTTAACTTTACAACGTGAATGTGAACTTTCAGATGGCTGAGCATTCTCCTGATGACTGTGCTGATGATTACCATGAGGGTGAGGATGTCAATGCGCCGCCTCACAATGTAAGTTTTAAAAATATATCTTTGAGGTTTCTATCTATATTTTCATTTATAGTTATATCTTGTAAGTGTTTTTTTGTCAAATTTTAGGTTGGTGATGTCCCCCTGAAGAAATTGGCGCACTTGATGAGCAGAAAAAAAAATTGAGAAAGTGAGGGGCATCACAATGATGAACAAGTTACTACAGCAAAGGGGCAGTGGACCCAAACTGGTTGTGGATTTCGACCATGCAGTAAATCCAGTTGGAGTGAACCGCAACTCATTTATTTAATATCTTGAGATTCTTACTCGCAGCCATTGTAGTCCTAATGTAGAATCCTATCATAAATTTCCTAAAGGGAAGAAAGACTTAGTATGGAAGGAACTATGCATACGCTATTATTATTTGCAATTCTATTTTTGTAGATTACTAATTTTTAGGATACTAGTTAATAGCAATTCTATTTTGCAAAGCATATTTGATCTGGATGAAAAGTTGCATCGTAAATGTGTGATGCAACACTGTGGGAGGGTCCTAAGGAACTATAGGACCAATCTCACCCGAGATTACATACGTGATGCTGAGAAAAGGTTTTTGATTGATTTCCAATTGTGGACATTGATCACTGTTTGACTAACTCTGCACTAATAATTTTTATTTATATTCTCTTTAAAAAATAAATTTTGGAAGAAGACAACAACAGAACAATGGAACTACCTGGACCCCAGAGACTGGGAGGAGTTTGTTACCCAAATAAAAATGGATGAATTCAAGGTATTTAGCGCCATTCCTAATTTAATTAATATACGTTCTTATGTATTCACCTATTCAAGATTAACCTTTAGTGGGTCGTTAGCCACTCTTGGGTGGTTAGCCACTCTTGGGACGTTTCCCTAGTTGGCAGGCATCCAGGGTGCAACCTATCAGTCCATCAGGAGTTTTGTCCTGGTTAGTGGGTCAGTATGATGCTCATCTGCTGTTTGTTTGGTACACATTCAGAGGATGATATTATAGCAAGTGCCTTAATGATCAGCTACGGGCCTTGTCCTGGTCCAATTTGTATAGGGTGTGAAATCTTGGTGTACAGAGATCTTGCTAGCTGGTTGCTTTTCATCTGGACTCTGGATAGATTTTGGTTGTAGACCTGTTGATTATGCTGTCGTGATTAGGTTCTTATGATATTTATCTGCTACCTAAGGCTTCATAAATTCAGTAGGATGTGGTTAATGCTATTGGTGTCTTGGGTAGTTGGGTCTATTTCCTTATGTTCTATGGACTGCAGTTTGGTTGGCAAGATCTATACCCGCCTTGTTCTATGTCCAGTTAGTTGGCTCAATAGGAGCTTGGTCTTTCTTCTATATCTTTTTTGTTGGTGATAATTTTTTCTCACCCTGGTTGTAATTGGGGGTGCAAGTTTTGTTGTACCCAAAGTTTTTGGCATCAATATAGTATCAGAGTTTTTTACTAACCAAAAAAAAAGATTAACCTTTAGTGTTACTAACCAAATCAATATGTTTACTAACTAGACTATCAGCGATGCTCAATGAGCAAGGCATGCATTGAATGTGCATGACCACACAATGGGTCCAAGAGGATATGCAGGCGTTCGCTAAAGACTATAAGCTGAGTTTACTACTCAGCCTGCTGCTACTCAGGAGAATGCAGAGTCCTCTACTACTGCTCCCGCACCTTTGCCTCGCCGTGCTATGTGGATAGATGGGAGGCAAAACAAGAAGGGAGATATAATGAAGCCCGCAACTGCTGAGGCAGTTGCAAAAATGGTAAAAATGAACTCTTAGAGCAATCGATTGATATTAATTATTATTATGTTTACTTACCAATTTCTATTGATGGCGATTAGCGGGAGCTGCACAAGCAGAGGAAGGAAGGCAAGTTCATCCCTCAGGGCACAAGTGATGAACTTACAGTTTCTCTAGGTAACCCAGAGCACCCTAGACGTGTTAGGGGTGCAGACGCTGGTGTGGGAATCAAAGCATTCTTTGGCCATCCCCGCACAAACCTATCCCAAAAGTGGGACTTTCACAAGTTGAGGTAACCTATTCTTTTAGAATGTTATTGCGAAAGGGAATTAAATAATTGATAGCTAGTGTTTCTTTTATCTATGTATAGGTCGATGAATTAATTGAGAGGAAAGTTCAAGAAGCAATGGTGAAGTGGCAGGCATCTCAAACGGCCACTTAGATGGTACCTGTGATGTGTCACGCTTCTATTACTCCTACTACAGAGGTTGGGAGTAATCTTGTAGACCCACCACCTAGCACATCCTCTGTAAGTATTTTTATGACATAGTAGCTAGTCTTTTCAAGATGATATGTTTGTGTATATATGCATATAACATTCTTTACATAAATTTGTAGGGGTTGAAGTTGTACTGACTAAAAAGTCAAGAATATGTCATTGTAGAGGCACAAGCTTACCCAACCCTTCCAGGGGACATGTGTCACGGGACTCCAGTACCAACTGGTGTGGTTTGTGTGACCTCGATCCGTGTACTCCCCGATTGGAGGGATCTTCCACTGCCATATGCCCACCCGGATGTTGAAATTCTTGGTGAGACAAAAGGTAGAGTGATAATGTGGCCCAAAGCGGATGTCTTCTATACTAATATTGTATGGTAAATTTACATTACGTTAATTTGTTAGTGTGTATATATGAGTCAATTGATCTGAAATTATATATACAGGTCAAAAAGACGACACTCGCTACATCTCCACCTCCACCTCCACCTCCTCAACTACCAAGTTGGCTTCCAAGGGACCTACACGCCTCGTTAGGTCCTAATTGTAGGGGTATGGCAGTATGGATCAGTGAACATGATCAAAATTGCCTATAAATGTTATAATTCCGGAGGATGCTACAGGTCAATCATACGATAACAATCTATTTATACAAGTTTTACATATGTATTAATGCATATGTATTAATGTAGGTCAATCATACGAAAACAAGCTATTTATACAAGATATTTTGGAGTTGTTTCAATGATAGAGCTGTGGATATGGCTAGATCTTGTTTATACATCAGTATACCTTGTTTTATATACGGTGAACTGGTTTCTTATATATTAATGCATACATAATACAGGTTTTGCAGCCACTTACACATGATATGTACAGATTTTCCATTTTCCCATGTGGGATTTTTGGTTCCATCTTTGATTAGTCTTGTAGACATAGACCCTTCTTCGGTTACTTCATATTGTTGTGCTGCTATTGAATATTTTGGTAAAAATAAGAAGATAGTGATAATAGCTCCATTCAATGTCGAGTAAGTTTACTTTGCTTATAATTTGGACTTAAGAAAATTACACTTTTATTTTTAATTTTGATTTATTAATTTTTAACTTTCTTACCTGTAGTGGTAGGCATTGGGAGTTACTAGTTATTGTCCCAAGACGTTCATTGTCTATTATCTAGATCCTGTGGGGAACAAATTGAATACATTATATGGACACACAATGCAAAGGCATTTATTCCCGTGAGGAATATTTCATATTTTTATATTTGTTAACATACGTTATTACATTACTATTTAGTTATGCAATTTAATGTGTTACATTAACATATAGGGCTTTACAAGAGTTCAAAAAATCTAGAGGAAAGGTCCCCAAGAAAAAGAATCAGCCACTAATTTGGGAGAATGTGAAAGTAATTTCTTGACTCCAATGTATATATTATTTATGTGAACTATGCTTATTTGTATTTTTGAATATTTTGTATGTTTCAATTTATAGTGTGCTACACAAGACAACGGTTGGGTATGTGCCTACTATGTGATGCAATTTATGGACCTAATCATCAAATATGCTGCAATGGAAATCGATATTATACATAAGGTATTATATATAGTCTCATTAGATAGTATGAAATATATCAATCTTATTATATATTATTAATTATATATATATATATGTCATTCTCTTTACAAGTGTTTAAAACTGACTTCAGTATATGTGGAAAGTTATTAGATGTACATACTCCCTATACGAGGGAGGAATTAGATGTTGTAAGAGAAGAAAGGGCAAAAGCCCTAAAAGTAGTGGGAGTTTTTAAATATAATTGGGTATCTGATGACAATGATGATGATGATGAATAAAGAATGATATTTCTAAACTTTGTTCTCATAAATATTTTTGTGTGAATGTGAATGACTTTTTCTGAATTGTTATATGTGTGAATGTGAATGACTTTTTCTGATCAATAAATTAATGTCTGAATGTGAAAAGAGATGAAATGAATGGAATTGAATGTGAATGTAAAAGACATTGCAGGTTTCTACATGTATCTAATCAATACATGTGTCTGAATGTGAATGATTTTGTACATTTGTGGCCTATTGTTGGTTGATATCAATGGATGTTGTAAACCTACATTTCAGAACTGATCTGCAGGTTCTCCATCCTGCTGACCAACCATACAGCAGGCCTGCAAACTAATAAGATAAAAAAAATCAGAACATATGTGTCGGTTATTTGTATAAAACTGACTCCAAAGACATACAACGTCGGTTATTACAAAAAACTGACGTCTTTGTGCCCTTGCTGGCTTGGTGGGGGGAGGGTAATGGAATCTGTTTTTGTTTAATAACCGAGGTCTTTAACCATGATATAGTGTCGGTTTTCTTTCCTAACCGACGCTTATAATTCCCTTGCTGGTGCATTTTTAGTGGTGGGAAGGGTTATGGCGTCAGTTTTAATTTAATAGTCGACGTCTTTAACCATGATATAGTGTCGATTTTCTCTAATAAATGATGCCTATAGTTCCCTGCTGGCATATTTTCGGTGGCAGGAAGGGTTATGGTGTCGGTTAGAAACCGACGCTGAAGGTGTCCACTTTTAGCGGCGCCCACTTGGGTGTCGCTTGGAAATTGACGCTAAAGGCTCTAAATAACCGACGCCAAAGGCCTTTTCTGTATTAGTGCTTGTATATATATCCATTTCCCTCCATGCAGGAGGATCGTTTTGGCTATTCTTGTTTTCTCTCCTTGGTGGACAACCTTAAGAAGCTAAGGACCTAGAGGAGTCTCTCTTGGAGCTTGGTGGACGAGTCCCAAGCTTGAGGTGTTCCCTTTATCTTCTACCTTTGTAAGACATGGTTCCTAGATGTCTTGCTCTCCTTCTCTCTTCTTATTGGCCATGGATCTTGGTTATCTTTCTTACCTCCTCAAACCCCCTTAACCTTGGTATCGTTTTCTTCCTAGGAGATGAGGTGGTGACCAAGTTTGGAAGATCATCTTCTACCTTGAGCTCGTGAGCTTGGATCTTAGTGGTGATCTTTGAGGCGGGTTATATAACTCTAAACCTTCTTTGTTATTATCACTCCATACATGATATCTCATTCTTCATCTTTGGTTCATTATCTCTTGCATGTTAGTAGTTCTTCTTGGAGGTTTTAAGATCTATTTGGAAGAGGGAGTCTTGCTTAAGTTGCTTCCTATGTGTTATAGTTTCTTGCCTTGCTTGAAATGAGTGTCTTAAGGTTGAAGACGACTAGGTCAACACGAGTTGAGTATAACTGACCGTTACACCAAGAGACAAGTCGTAATGACTTGGTGAGGTTTAGGTTGACGTTCTTTGGTGACGCTTAGATCATCATGCCTTGTGCATGCTTAGGTCATTTTTGTGAAGGTTAGCTTGTCTTGACTTCTAGTTGTTAAATCATTATGGAACCAAACCATCATGCGTTGTTGACATGAGAATTTGCTATCTCATCATGACATTGAGTAATGTCTTGTTGCCCGATATGTGTAGTCATAAGTCAGTTGTTATGGTCACGGATGTACCTTGAGGGGTCAACAATATGCGTTCCCGGTTAACCCTTAGGAGAACCTATTTCACCATCACCAAACTCCGGATGATGATGGATCTATGGCCAGGGCAAACTACATGAAAAGATCCTCTGTAATTAATTAATGCATTTTAAATGGATTGCAAGATTCAACCAAGTTATGTAACATGCAACTATAACAAGAATGAATAAACATAAAACACATTATCTTGTTTTACATTGTCACTAAGGCCTTCAGTTCCATCAACATCATCCTGATCCATCACAACGATCCAACATCACATGTTACCACTTGGCCTCTTGCCAAATATCTAGATTCATCACAAGGATTAACATCACATGGATTCAATCCCATTATCAAGGAACACATTGCCATTTCATGGGTAACACCAATCCTATATCATGGGGTTCATCATAACCCTTGATGTTACACATCATATCATTGTCATGCCATCATCATTGCCTCATCATACAACTGGTACATGCATGGTTAGCATGAGCATAGAGGTACAACTGTACTCATACAAGGAACATCTTAAACTTATTGCATATACCAAGAGAGATATAATTCCACAATTGAATGAGCATATATATGCATGACATTATCTTATATGAGTTTTTGATCAAGCATTAGGGTTTCCAACCGATCACAAGGTACAACCCTCACTATAGGTGTATCGGGTAAGGAACAACCTTCACCAAAAGCATATCGGGTAAGGGATAGCCCTCACCTAAAGCACAGTGTCTCTCACCAAAGAGTCTGATGCCCAACACTTTATCAGTCAACACCCATCTAGGGTTAACAACCATGTTGGGCGACCACTATCACCTTGCATTTCGGTCAATAGCCATATCAGACAGCACTAGACATCTAGGTGTAAGAGGGTATCAGTCATGAAGGATAAACCCCATATCGCCCAAAGCAGCAAACCCTAACGCCCAAGTTGCATATCGCTCAGGGCAACATAGCCACTAGGGCATCATGTTGGGCAGCACAACTAGGGGAGTGTCGTGCAAGGTACAAGCCATATATCCCAACACAAGATCTACCTACCACACTCATATCAGTTAAGGGAACAAGCCACTATATCGCCCAAGGTAGGATTTACTAGATTACTCAACATCCTACCAGGCATAACCATAGCGTGCAATGCCTAAACAACACCCCTATCACCCAACAACATCTTGGGTTAGGATCCATGTGGGTCAAGAACCACATAACCTATCGGGCAAGGCAGCATCCAGCAAGGTGTTGGGCAGCACCATCCAAGAGGATGTCGTGCAAGGTACCAACATGCCATGATGCCCAACACAGACCATCTAACGCCCAAGGCACATCCCTATCATCCAAAGCATATCACCCAAGCTCAACCCTAGAAAAGAGATATTGAGAAAGGGTCCAAAGGTCGTGACGGGTTGGTCATCTTCAACCTCAAGACTGCCACCCTGAAATCCCAATAGGTCAAGAGAGTTGGTTCACCTCTCAACAACCAAGTGAGAGGGGTTTTGTACAACTTCTATCACATATCGGGCAGCAAGGTAGATCATCACCATAATGGTCAACCTTCCAACCCCAACTAGGTCAAGACCAACCAAAGGCTCACTTCTCAAGTCCATGGTGAGAGAGGGGTATTGCCCAAGCAACTAGAGCATAGACTCACCTCTCAATGACTAAGGAAGAGATGGGTTTTGCCTATACTACTAGAGCTCAAGCTCACCTCTCAAAACCAAAGGGAGAGGAACGGATTTGCCCCAAGAACACACCACACACACCATGGGACTAGGAAACCCTAGGCTCACCTCTCAACAACCAAGAGAGAGGGGTTTTTCCAAAAGAACCCTAATCCAATGGTTAGGCCAACAAGGTCCAAGAACACATCTAAACAACATAACCATGTCATCATATCCCACAACGTCAAGGGTACATACTAGAGAAAATATATTACTAACATGATAAGCATGGCCGACAAGTTGGCATATAAACAAGCAACATAAAAAGAAGGTAATATATCTAGGGTAGGAGTTATGTAACCCACCTCAAGCACACTCCTCAAGCTCCAAAGCTCCAAGAAACAAGCTTCAAGCTCCAAGGCACCACCTTCGTCCAACACTAGAGGAAGAAGAAGACTCCACTAAGAAGATCGACCACTAAGCTCTACTAAGGGGAGACATCGGCCACCAAGAAAGAAGGGAAGCAACTAAGGAGCTAAAGGGATCCAAAGCTAGAAAAGAAGGGGGTATATATGCAAGGAGGTTAAGTGGGCATCCACTAAGGAATTTCTCCACATGTGCTCGCCCAAACCACCACTTGTCCAAACTATGCTACCTTGCTAGCACCCCAAACCACTTGTTTAAGACTTGCCACCAACTAGCAAAACAATAACCACTTGTCCAAAGAATGGTGACACAAACGAGGCTAGGTCAAGGTGGGTGTGTATCGCCCAACATGGTGCCATGGCTGATATACCACTTCCCGGCACACCTTTTGGCCGACACACCTTTGCCCGACACACCTCTTGGCCGACACACTCTGCCCGACACACCAAGCAAGGAGGCGGCATCAAGTTCAAACTAGGCCCAAGAAAGCCCAACAACAAGCCTAAGCTTCAACAAGCTCAAACAAGGCTCAAAGCAAACCAAGCAAGGTGCCCAACCCATCCTCTCAACCCTAGAGGATGCAAAGAGAGAAAGATACCTCTCAAGGTGTCAAACTTGCACATCAACCCTAAAACTTATGTAAATTGCAAGATGCATCTCAACCTCCCAACAAAGCACAAATAGAACCCTAATCACAACTCAGGTGATTAGCAAACATCTAAGAACAAGGTTTAGGCAAAGCAAACAGGGTAAGCCCAAAACGGAGGTCAGGGTCCTTACAGTGTTGTATGTGGACCTTCTTTGTGGACAAAGTGTCACCTTAGGTTATGACACATTCCTCTTGATCTCTCTCATCCCTTTTCACTACTACAGAAATGGCTTATAATGTCACATTTACAGGCGTTGGTAGTATACAAGAAACTGACGCCTAAACCCTACAACGTCATTTGAATACACAAACCGACATCTATATGTAAAGAGCGGCCAAACATGGGTATCACTATTTATTTAGCGTCGGTTCCTTAATAAACAACCGACGCCTAAAATCGACCGCCAAATCCAAATTTTCCAATGGACAAAATTACCTCCAAAATTTAACATACAACCTCGGTTATTAACTAATTAATCGATGACTAAAGGTTTTTCGTGAGACACAAATTGGGCACATTTTTATCGTCGGTTGTCTTGCAATAACCGATACCGATGTGACTGGCGAATATGGTCAGAATTCGAGAACATTTTTTTGTCGACATATGTCGATAGAAGTCGATTTTTCTAGTAGAAACCGATGACTATCATTGAGCATAGGTGTCGGTTTTTTTGTGGTAACTGACTCCTATTGTTATAAGCGTTGGTTGTTTGTAATAACCGACGCTGATTGTTAACTTAATAACACCCGCACGAAGCAAACTCTTCCCCTTTCTCTGTTTCATTGCGATTGAAGCTTAGGTCTAGCGATTCCTCCCCTACTCACTCCTCCTTGTGGGCCGCCGCCTGCCGGTCCATGCTGCTCCCTGCTCACCGCTGCCATGTTGCTCCTTCTCCTTGCTCGCCACAGTTGCCGCCCTTCTCCCTACTCGCCGCCGCCGACACTGTGCTCGCCGGATCCCTGCTCGTCGCCGCCCAAAATCCCAACTGTGACCAGCTCATCCTCCTCCGCCTGCTCCCTACCCTCTTCTGCCCAAAGTCAGCCCCCCTTTCTATATTATAAATGAGCTTCATCATACTCTTACCTAAGGATATCCCATTTGCACATGGTCACTGAATCATGGATACTTTGGGACGACGGAGCCCAAACCTCTTCCCTACCAAATAAAACACTTAGTAACAGCTCAGACCCACATTAGCTAAGCTAAACCCATCTTACTTGAGACCCAAGTGTAGATACAACCCACCAAAGTTCTTATGCGTGTTTACCAATACTACTGTTAATTCTGCATTATACTATATAAATTGTATGTTTATCACTCAACTGTTTACAACATTATTAACAACGTTGAGTCTATTTTCCTCACATTCTTTTATATCTTACATAACCCAGTACTGATGCGTTGAGGAGTGGTACTGGCTCAGCAAGCCAAACACCTTAACAATTATTGTGGAGCTTAATTTGAAAACATGAAATATCTAATTAAGCACCTCCCCATGACCTAGCTTTGTTTCTCCCTTAAACATCTACTCATACAAACTGATGGTCCGATGAATGATGGGTGTCATGTGGATCTTGTATCTATCACCTGCTCACCAACCAACTGTATACAACTTAACTAGTCCACACTACACATCACTGTTTTCTTCTTTTCCATCATTTTGGACACGATTGAGGTGATGCTAACTCAAATTAAAGGGACCATCTCCACATGGCTGCACTTTCTAGCAAGCTTGGGCCTCATTGCTTTTGATCATATTACTAGCATTAAGATCATAGTAAGATGTCCATGGTTTCAAAACACTAAATCAACATGAATAATATTATTAATCTAAAAACTTCAATTATTCATCAAGAGTTTCTAACCATATATGACAAGATCAGTTATAATTCTTAACCTAACCCTAATGCAAGTAAGAGATTATGGTATATAGCCTTTTGTGTGATTATTATGCTTATAGAGTACTTTCTCTCTCTATGTTGTTGTAACCCTAAGTTGATGTCACATGAACATCATTTCTTTTAAATAATGTTGTATTAAGGACATGTTTTGTGAATGGGGTTGTGAACAAGGGACTGATGTTATATTTTGTTGGCCTAGAAACCCATCCAAGATTTACTCATTAGGAGTAAATCTTGGATAGTCCTCGGGTTGGGACTATTATTGAGCACCTAATCTCACTTAATATGTAAGTGTATAATGTGTATTGGTTTTTGAAGAAAATTTCGGTAGCATTTCCCCATTTGTTCTCTAAGTACATATGTACTTGGAGAACAATGGGGAAATACTGCTGAAATTTTCTTGAAAATCCAATACACATTATACACATACTATTGACATTAGGTGTTCAAGAATGGGATATGTGGTACACATTTATTATATATAAGACCTTAAACCCTAAAATTTTAACCATAAACCCTAATCTTTAACCCTAGACCCTAATCTTGTTCTAATATATACTTGTTTTCTCTTTGATCATAGAATGGATAGATCATGGATGTCCATTCCAAATCGCTGCACCCCAAAGTTTATTTTTGGTCTTGGTCAGTTTATTAGATTTGCATGTTTATATTTTTTTTTATATGTTTTATTTTTCTAAATTTGAACTTTACAATGTGAACTTTACAATGTGAATGTGAAATTTACAATGTGAATTACTTTACAATGTGAACTTTACAATGTGAATGTGAACTTTCATATGGTTGAGCATTCTCCTGATGACTGTGTTGATGTACCGTGAGGGTGAGGATGTCAATGCATCACCTCACAATGTAAGTTTTAAAAATATATCACTGAGGTTTCTATCTATATGTTCATTTGTAGTTATACCATGGAAGTGTGTTTTTTTTGTCAAATTTTAGGTTGGTGATGTACCCCCTGAAGAAATTGGGGCACTTGATGAGCAGCAAAAAAAAATTGAGAAAGTGAGGGGCATCACAATGATGAACAAGTTACTATAGCAAAGGGGCAATGGACCCAAATTGGCTGTGGATTTCAATCATGCAGGAAATCCAGTTGGAGTGAACCACAACTCATTTATTTAATATCTTGGGGTTCTTACTCGCAGCCATTGTAGTCCTAACATAGAATCCTGGCATAAAGTTCTTAAAGGGAAGAAAAACTTTGTATGGAAGGAACTATGTGTGAGTTATTATTATTTACAATTCTATTTTTGTAGATTACTAATTTTTAGGATACTAGTTAATAGCAATTCTATTTTGTAGAGCATATTTGATCTGGATGAAAAGCTACATCGTAAATGCGTGATGCAATGTTGTGGGAGGGTCCTAAGGAACTATTGGACCAATCTCACCTGAGATTACATACGTGATGCTGAGAAAAGGTTTTTGATTGATTTCCAATTATAGACATTGATCACTGTTTGACTAACTCTGCACTAACAATTTTTATTTGTATTCTCTTTAAAAAATAAATTTAGGAAGAAGACAACAACAAAACAATGGAACTACCTGGACCCCAGAGACTGGGAGGAGTTTGTTACCCAAAGAAAAATGGATGAATTCAAGGTATTAAGCGCCATTCCCAATTTAATTAATATATGTTCTTATGTATTCACCTATTCAAGATTAACCTTTAGTGTTACTAACCAAATCAATATGTTTACTAACTAGGCTATCAACGATGCTCAATGAGTAAGACATGCATTGAATGTGCATGACCACACAATGGGTCTAAGAGGATATGCATGCATTTGCTAAATACTACAAGATGAGTTTACTGCTCAGCCTACTGCTACTCAAGAGACTGTAGAGTCCTCTACGTACTCCCACACCTCTGCCTCGCCATGCTATGTGGATATCTGGGTGGCAAAACAAGAAGGGAGATATAATGAAGCCTGCAACTGCTGAGGCAGCTACAAAATGGTAAAAATCAACTCTTAGAGCAATCGATCGATATTAATTATTATTATTATGTTTACTTACCAATTTCTGTTGATGGCGATTAGCGGGAGCTGCATAAGAAGAGGAAGGAAGGAAAGTTCATCCCTCGAGGCACAAGTGATGAACTGATAGTTTCTCTGGGTAACCCAGAGCATCCTGGACATGTTAGGGGTGCAGGCGCTGGTGTGGGCATCAAAGCATTCTATGGGCCATCCCAGCGCAAACATGTCCCAAAAGCGGGACTTTCACAAGTTTAGGTAACCTATTCTTTTTTAGAATGTTATTGCAAAAGGGAATTCAATAATTGATATCTAGCATTTCTTTTATCCATGTATAGGTAGATGAATTAATTGAGAGGAAAGTCCAAGAAGCAATGGTGAAGTGACAGGCATCTCAGACGGCCACTCAGACGGTACCTGTGACATGCCATGATTATATTACTCCTACTGCAGAGGTTGGGAGTAATCATGTAGACCCACCACCTAGCACATCCTCTGTAAGTATTTTTATGACATAGTAGCTAGTCTTTTCAAGATGATATGTTTGTGTATATATGCATATAACATTCTTTACACAAATTTGTAGGGGTTGAAGCCATGCTGACTAAAAAGTTAAGAATATATCGTTGCAGAGGCACAGGCTTACCCAGCCCTTCCAGGGGACATGTGTCACGGGACTCCAGTACCAACTGGTCCAGTTCGTGTGACCCTGATACATGTACTCCCCGATTGGAGGGATCTTCCACTGCTATAAGCCCGCCCGGATGCTGAAACGCTTGGTGAGACAGAAGGCAGAGTGATAATGTGGCCCAAAGCGGATGTCGTCTATACTAATATTGTATGGTAAATTTACCTTACGTTAATTTGTTAGTGTGTATATATGAGTCAATTGATCTAAAATTATATATACCGGTCAAAAAAGACGACACCCGCTACATGTCAGCCTCCACCTCCACCTCCTCAACTACCAAGTTGGCTTCCAAGGGACCTACACGCCTCATTAGGTCCTAATTATAGGGGTATGGAAGTATGGATCAGCGAACATGATCAAAATTGCCCTATAAATGTTACAATTCCAAAGGATGCAATAGGTCAATCATATGATAATATTCTATTTATACAAGTTTTGTATGTGTATTAATGCATAGGCATTAATGCAGGTCTATCATACGAAAATAAGCTATTTATACAAGATATTTTGGAGTTGTTTCATTATGATTGGCTGAACACATCTTTGATAGAGCTGTGGATATGATGATATCTTGTTTATATATATGTATACCTTGTTTTATATATGGTGATCTAGTTTCTTATATATTAATGCATACGTAATACATATTTTGCAGCCACTTACACATGATATGTACATATTTTCCATTTTCCCATGTGGGGTTTTTGGTTCCATCTTTGATTAGTCTTGTAGATACATACCCTTCTTCGGTTACTTCATAATGTTGTGCTGCTTTTGAATATTTTGGTAAAAATAAGAAGACAGTGATAATAGCTCCATTTAATGTCTAGTAAGTTTACTTTGCTTATAATTTGGACTTAAGAAAATTACATTTTTATTGTGGATCTTGAGTTATTAATTTTTAACTTTCTTACCTGTAGTGGTAGGCATTGGGAGTTACTAGTTATTGTCCCCAAGACGTTCACTATCTATTATCTAGATCATGCGGGGAAAGAATTGAATACATTATATGGACACACAATGAAAATGCCATTATTCTCGTGAGAAATATTTCATATTTTTATATTCGTTAACATATTTTATTACATTACTATTTAATTATGCAATTTAACAGTGTTACATTAACATGTAGGGCTTTACAAGAGTTCAAAAAAGCTGGAGGAAAGGTCCCTAGGAAAAAGAATCAGCCACTAATTTGGGAGAATGTGAAAGTAATTTCTTGACTCCAATGTATATATTATTTATGTGAACTGTGCTTATTTATATTTTTGAATATTTTATATGTTTCAATTTATAGTGTGCTACACAAGACAACGGCTTGGCATGTTCCTACTATGTGATGTAATTTATGGACCTAATCATCAAATATGCCACAATGGAAATCGATATTATACATAAGGTATTATATATAGTCTCATAAGATAATATGAAATATATCAATCTTATTATACACTACTACAAAAAATGTTTTTTACAACGGGAGATAGACAACAGTTTTGATGATTGTGTTGTAGTTAGCATACTTATCACAACAAGCCCATTTTTGTGTTGTATATTGTATATTTTATACAACACAAGTCATTTACAACATGCCAAACCTGTTGTAGTATAGGAGGATACTACAACAACTGCTAAAGTGTTGTAATAGGTTGTAGTATCACAACATATTCAAAACCATTGTAAAAGATATTATTTACACAACATATTTTGACCCGTTGTAATAGTCACATGTTGTAATAGACCATCATTACACAACGCAGACTCACCCGTTGTAGTATGTATTAATTATACAACAGGCCTTTACATGTTGTATTTGGTACATGTTGTAATAGACCACCATAATACAACATATTAAAACTCGTTGTTATATCCCAACATGAGACAACAGACTCCAACCTGTTGTTATATATTATAATTACACAACATGTTGTAACATGTTGTAATATCCACACATAAAACATCATTGTAATACACCTCCATTACACAACGTAAACTAAACCATTGTAATATAATATAATTACACAACATGATATCACATGTTGTAATAGCTACATATTGTAAAAGACCATAGTTAAACAACACATCATATTCACATAATTCTTTGAAATTTTCATATATTCGCGTATAATATGCAAAATTTTTATTAGATGTATGGTACACCTGAATTTCGTATTAAACACGTATTTTTCCTGAATTTTACGAATTATTCGTGTTTTATTTGTCATTTATGCATTTTCACGTATTATCCCGAACAAAACAATTTATTTCCGAATTGTTTAAAAAATACTCACTTAGCATTGTTTCATGTTTTAATATTTTCTAAAGACTATTTCCCCTCAATCACTACTACAAAACTCAACAAGGCCGAAGGATTTTTCCTCAAGGACATAATCCCTGACAAGTGTATTAATTTTTTCGAAGGCTTATCCCTGACCCTTGTGATGCTGTCCTTGATGAGTATATTAAATTTTCCCAAAGCATTATTGATGAATCCTTCAGATTCATCTGCACAGTCGCCAATTCTAGGGATTTTGTGCCTCATATTGACTGATTTACCCTCGCTTTGGTTCACCTTGAGTGTTTCACTAACTCCTTGCAAATAATACCTAAATAGTTCTAATTACTAGTTTATTCGATGCTATTCTCTCTTACACATTCTCTTTTCCCTCTGCAGATCACTCACAACCATCCAATCGAGATCCAACAGTTCCTTTTCATCCAACCACTCGGTCTTGACCACCATTCGGTCTTGATCCATTCGGTTTCACCCATGCAGTCTCAAGACCGTTTGAGCCCATGCGGTCTCAAGACCGTATGAGCCCATGCGGTCTCAAGACCGTTTGAGCTCATGCGGTCTCAAGACCGTATGAGCCCATGCGGTCTCAAGACCGTTTGAGCTCATGCGGTCTCAAGACCGTATGAGCCCATGCGGTCTCAAGACCGTTTGAGCTCATGCGGTCTCAAGACAGTATGAGCCCATGCGGTCTCAAGACCGTTTGCTGAGAAAAACTGAACGCGCGCCAAGACCGTTTCTTCGGCAAACGGTTTGTGAGATCGTGAAGAATGAGCAAGCAACGACCGTTTACATGCTTTTTGTTGATTTTGTGGGTCTGTTCAAAGTCTCATATACTCTTTAACATGACTGATATGACAGAGAATGAGAAGGAAATACTTCAGCAAAATGAACTCAGAAATGAGGATATCATAAGATGTATTTTGTGATCTAAGGAAGCTCTAATGTTGTATCGATCTGAGCCATGAACAAAATTATAATATGACATAAGGATGAGGCAAACATGAGATGAACAATTTCATTGGTGACTGTTTTAAGTTTTTCGTTCCTCGGGACGAGCAACGCTTAAGTTCAGTGTGGCGATGAATCCTCCAGATCCACCTTCAGTCACCAATTCAAAGGATTTTCGACGTTTTTGCCCTAATTTTGTTTTTCCTCATTTTCCCTTTTCTCTTTTCTCATGAAAATTCTGACACTTGCATGCAGATGAGGTAATTACGAGACGAACGAGCTTTTTGTCGACTATCTTAAGTTTTTCTCCATTCCTCGGGACAAGTAACGCTCAAGTTCCGTGTGGTGATGAATCCTTTAGATTCATCTGCACAGTCGCCAATTATAGGGATTTTGTGCCTCATATTGATTGATTTACCCTCGCTTTGGTTCACCTTGAGTGTTTCACTAACTCCTTGCAAATAATACCTAAATAGTTCTAATTACTAGTTTATTCGATGCTATTCTCTCTTACACATTCTCTTTTCCCTCTGCAGATCACTCGCAACCATCCGATCGAGATCCAATGGTTCCTTTTCATCCAACCACTCAGTCTTGACCACCATTCGGTCTTGATCCATTCAGTTTCACCCATGCGGTCTCAAGACCGTTTGAGCCCATGCGGTCTCAAGACCGTATGATCCCATGCGGTCTCAAGACCGTATGAGCCCATGCGGTCTCAAGACCGTTTGAGCTCATGCAGTCTCAAGACCGTATGAGCCCATGCGGTCTCAAGACCGTTTGAGCTCATGCGGTCTCAAGACCGTATGAGCCCATACGGTCTCAAGACCGTTTGAGCTCATGCGGTCTCAAGACCGTATGAGCCCATGCGGTCTCAAGACCGTTTGCTGAGAAAAACTGAACGCGCGCCAAGACCGTTTCTTCGGCAAATGGTTTGTGAGATCGTGAAGAATGAGAAAGCAACGACCGTTTACATGCTTTTTGTTGATTTTGTGGGTCTGTTCAAAGTCTCATATACTCTTTAACATGACTGATACGACAGAGAATGAGAAGGAAATACTTCAGCAAAATGAACTCAGAAATGAGGATATCATAAGATGTATTTCGTGATCTAAGGAAGCTCTAATGTTGTATCGATCTGAGCCATGAACAAAATTATAATATGACATAAGGATGAGGCAAACACGAGATGAACAATTTCATTGGTGACTGTTTTAAGTTTTTCGTTCCTCGGGACGAGCAACGCTTAAGTTCAGTGTGGTGATGAATCCTCCAGATCCACCTTCAGTCACCAATTCAAAGGATTTTCGACGTTTTTGCCCTAATTTTGTTTTTCCTCATTTTCCCTTTTCTCTTTTCTCGTGAAAATTCTGACACTTGCATGCAGATGAGGTAATTACGAGACGAACGAGCTTTTTGTCGACTATCTTAAGTTTTTCTCCATTCCTCGGGACGAGTAACGCTCAAGTTCGGTGTGGTGATGAATCCTTCAGATTCATCTGCACAGTCGCCAATTATAGGGATTTTGTGCCTCATATTGACTGATTTACCCTCGCTTTGGTTCACCTTGAGTGTTTCACTAACTCCTTGCAAATAATACCTAAATAGTTCTAATTACTAGTTTATTCGATGCTATTCTCTCCTACACATTCTCTTTTCCCTCTGCAGATCACTCGCAACCATCCGATCGAGATCCAACGGTTACTTTTCATCCAACCACTCGGTCTTGACCACCATTCGGTCTTGATCCATTCGGTTTCACCCATGCGGTCTCAAGACCGTTTGAGCCCATGCGGTCTCAAGACCGTATGAGCCCATGCGGTCTCAAGACCGTTTGAGCTCATGCGGTCTCAAGACCGTATGAGCCCATGCGGTCTCAAGACCGTTTGAGCTCATGCGGTCTCAAGACCGTATGAGCCCATGCGGTCTCAAGAATGTTTGCTGAGAAAAACCGAACGCGCGCCAAGATCGTTTCTTTGGCAAACGGTTTGTGAGATCGTGAAGAATGAGCAAGCAAAGACCGTTTACAGCCACCATTGGAGACCGTTTGGAAGTTCATTTACGAAACCGTTTGATAAAGTGCATGAAGACCAAACGATGTTGTTTGCTTTTGCTACAAGATCGTTTGCTTATTGAAATCTGCAAACCAAACAAGCATTTGCACATTGACCGTTTGTTAATCGTGAACGAGCAGTAGACCGTTTGATGGATGAAATCAAATGAGCTGAATTACATGCATGAATGTACCATGCATGCACATGAAGACCGTCAAATGAGCAAAACCGGATGACGTAGTAATCATGCAAACTGTTTGGCCACTGGCACGTGAAGACTGGATGATGCTATGCGGTCTACACTGTAATGAGTATGAAGACCGAATGACCAACGGTCAAAACCAAATGGGAAGCAGCTAAGACCGAATGAGCTGCTAGCAATTGAAACCGAATAGCAAAAAGCAAATCAGCGTCAAAAACAAAGAAACCGAGAGGCGAGAAACCTAAACGTGGAAAGTAGGTGGAGAAAGAAATTTAAAAAAAATGAGGAAAGCAAAGCAGGTGAATGGAAAAGCATGAAGAACGCATGACCCAAGACTAGTAGAGTCCACGTGAGTGAATATGCTGAATGGAGTGTTGCGCTCAAGACCGCATTACCAGCTGCTACGTGAAATCGCATGAGCTATGAGACCGCATGGACTACTAGAAGCAAAGACCGCATGGGCTCTAGAAGCAAAGACCGCATGGGCTACTAGAAGCGAAGACCGCATGAGCTACTATTCCGAAACCGAATGGCCATCAGCAAACCGAATGGACATGCAAGACCATTTGCTCACTGCCAAATCAAAGACCGAATGTCGAAGACCATTTGCCGCTGAATCAAAGACCGAATGCCTAGACCGAATGCCAAGGCCGAAATAGCTGCTACTGAAAACCGCATGAGCATTATTAGAGCAAACCGCATGAACAAAAGGGCACGTAAAATGTGTGATTCCGGGGGCCCAAGATATTTTGGCAAGCCTATAAATAGAAGGGTAGAGGCATGGTCTTAGGGGGGATCTGACGACGGCCCAAGGCTGCCAGACTGGGACCAGTGCCGGAACGCCGCCAGAATGCCCGAGCACCGTTTCCAACCAAACTTCACCCACAGCCTCAGAATCCCATCCTGAGTCCAGATCCGGTGTGCTGCCAGACTGGGGACAGATCTAGAAGGTTGTTCCATCACCATCTCACCTCTATCATCTCACTTCTACCATTGTTCTATCTCATTCTACCCGTGCAATCCCGGAGGTAGACACGACGATCGAGGCGGAGAGACAGGCGTCATCGACCACAACGGAGCAGTCCCGGAGACTGCGACGATCTACACCGGGCTGTCATAGATCTACTCTTCTGCTCCGACGATGCTTTCTTTCTCTCTCTTCTCTTTCTTTGTTGCTCCCTCTATGAGGAGCGAGTAGTTCCATTCACTGGGGTGCGGGGACTAGCCCCGCTGCCCGTGTTTTGTAACTTGTATCAAAAAGATATTATCTTTCCGATTCAATACCAAATCGTTTCATACATGCTTGGATGTTGGCCGCATTCTTGTGTGCATCTATTGTCTTTCGTTGTGGTTTGTCTACGACCGCTCTTGAGACTCGAATACCGATTTAGTGTTGGTTTCTGGTGTGTGTATCCACCGCGCATCCGTTTCGGTATCTAGGAACACTTTCTAAGGGGTGGAGTAAACTCACCTCCATCGTCGTACTTTTGTACTATGAAATGGAATCAGTTGACGTACAAAAGTGCAACCTTGACAGGTCGAGGAACACACTCTGAGGAGAGAGTGGTGCAAAGTACTTGACCATTCGTTCAGGAATGGCTGACGTTGCAACACTCTCACGTTTCTCGTAGCTATATCCTCGAAAGAGGGATAGTCTATAAGGATACTAATCGATTTGGTAATTATCGCTCGCTTGTTAGTTTTCCGATGCACATTTCACGAGGTTGAGTAAGATTTTCTCTTCAGAGACTACATATCTTCATTGACACGTAGATACGTACCGAATGAGAGTTACTCCACCCATGAAGAATGTGTGCATTACTCTTGTCCTGTAAGACATCGGTATTGTACAACATCCATGTATCTTGCTTACAAGTCTTGCTATGTTTGGTACAAGTACAATTCATGTGTAGTTGTGGTGAATACCCGCATCACCCCAGTGATCCATCATCATCAGCTAATCTTAGTTTTTAATCCTTAAACTAGTTTTTATTCTTACCTTTACTTTTGCATGTTTTAGGTTAAATAACTCAAATCAAACTTCTGGTCTTAGATGATTAACTTAGATTGATATGAAACAAGAAAAAGACACTCAGATTCTCAACGTTGTCCTTTGGGTTCGATCCTAAATCTGTACTATGATAAGGCTTCCACACTCTTGTGGGGTTGGAGCATTTATCTAGCACCAGTTGTAGGTAAACCTAGAGAGAACATCAACTCCCTAGGGTTTTTGGTGCATATTAGGACTTCCATTGGAAGAGTAATCTTTTGGTGTAAGTTCTAGCTCCATCAATTATCCCTGACCTTATGGAAATGTATCCCAGACTATTATTTAATTTACCCAAGGATTGCTCCTGACCCTCATTAACTTTTTTCCTAACCAATATTAACCATATTAAACCAACCATTCTCTCTTTTACTTCCGTGAAGAGGATCCATTTGATTGTGGATATTTATCCTTTTCTTTTTAGATAATAATAATTGTTTAAATGGATCAACTGTTGATTTTAAACAACAATTGCAGTTTCCTTTTTTGTAACTTGTTGAATCCTAATTCATTTAGACGGTGGATTACTTTCCAATACATGCCTCCCTTCCATTCTATATCTACCGCTCCGAAAACAAAACAACGGCGCCAAACCCTCGCTCTAGCTCTTGCTCCCACTCCGGAAATAGAACGACGCCAAAGTTCCGCCTCCAAAACCAGAACAAGCACTCCCTCTCCTTGTGCCGCTCTGTCTGGTCTCCCGTTGTAATAGCTACATGTTGTAATAGACCATAGTCACACAATACGCTATAATTAATACATTGTTATATGCCTAGATTATACAATAGACTCTCACTTGTTTTATATACCCGGAACCGAGCTAAACCCAATTTTTTTATTAGAGAATTTTATCATGAACATGTAATCAAATAATTAATTATTTTTTCATATAAAATTATTGTCAAATATGGGTCCGAGTTCTTTTTGGGCTTTAATTTTTTTAATATGGGTTGGTTTCAGTTTGAGAGGTCGATTGAACAAAATTTAATTTTGTGTGGTCATGTGGGAATGACAATTTTTTCACTCTGGGTATATGTTTTGACCTGGAACCGACCACCCAATATTTTATCACACGAAATATAATCATGAACATCTAATCAGAGATTTTTTTTATATTGATTGTCAAATCTGGCTCCGAGTTTTCTTTCGAATCTAATGTTTTCAATGTGGGTCGTTCTCAATTGAGACACCATTCGAACAATTAAAATCTAGTTTTGTATTTGGGTCCGACACTGACAATTGAACTCTCTAACTGGGCCATGTTTTGTCCCGAAATTGACTGACTCAAAACCACTTTTTAACACCCTGTGTGATATTATAACAGAGTAACTAATCAAACTCTATATTTACATGTTATACATATGTGTCTACTATTTTACATACAAAATAGCCTTTGAAATATTTTGCTAAAAAAATTCAATTTTAGATTGGGTCCGAGATTGACTGGGCCGGTTCATTTTTTTTACCCAGAACTAACAATTATTTAACACCCTTATGTGATATTATTGCAGAATAATTATTAATCTACATGAATCATATACATTGCATATATATATATATTTATATATAATAATTATTCTAACAATATATATGATACACATGTCAGCAGTTTGAGGGAAAAAAATTTCCCCGCTTCCTCTTTTCCTCCGCGCGCCTGGTTTCCCCCAAAAGATCAGTAGTTTCACCGCCGCACAAACTGCCCCCCCTCTCACAGCGCCCCAGCCGACTACGGACGGACGACGACCGTCCCAGAGCGCCGCAGCCGACGACAGACGGACGACGACCCCACGGAAAGCGTCGCTGCCCTCTGCTCTTCCCCAGACGGACGACGACTCCCCCCCACTTCTCCGGAAAGCGCCGCTGCCCCGCTACTTTGAGAAGTAGATATTCACATAATTTGGATGGAGAAGGAAAATGCTAAGAGTTTGTGATTTACTATATGTAGGGCCTTGTTGAGGAGTTCCGCGTACCACAGAGTAAAGATCCAAATCTACCACAATTTTCTCAGTCTTGGAGATTCAGCAACGACATGTTTGCTTTGGTTCTTTCGTTTGGGCTACTCATTACTGTGCTTAAAAGTAAGAAAGCACGATCTTGGAGATATGGTGCTGGTATGAACCTGTGTTTATAATCTCTGTTATTTAATAATTTTCTCTATCTATACGAGACAATGAGTTTGATGATCACAAATATCAGGTTGGATACGCACCCTG
This sequence comes from Alisma plantago-aquatica, assembly GCA_963693085.1. Lineage (NCBI taxonomy): Eukaryota > Viridiplantae > Streptophyta > Magnoliopsida > Alismatales > Alismataceae > Alisma > Alisma plantago-aquatica. The sequence continues at coordinate 936,373,497 of OY856413.1, read as the reverse complement.
ATTGCAGATTATGGCGTGCCACTGATGATACTGGTCTGGACCGCAGTTTCATATATACCTTCTCATAATGTTCCTAAAGGAATACTGAGGCGTCTTTTCAGTCCTAATCCATGGTCACCAGGTGCTTATGCGAACTGGATAGTAATCAATGTAATTATATGTTTATCATTAGTTATATCATCGTGCATAGAATTACTAATTCAATTAGGAACAAAACTAAAAGTTACATTTGTATTCTTTATCATGATTCATGAATATTAACCATATGTCCTGGCTTGCTAAAATAGCAACAAAACCATTTTTTCTTTGATCTTGTAAAATTGTAATAGATTTAAATAATTCTTTAATCTGGCGTTCATCAGTGAGGAAGCAATTTTTTCTATATAGTCTACTTACATGTAAATGATATCATGTCAACAGAATATGCAAAATGTTCCCATCATATACATCATTGGAGCTTTCATCCCAGCAACTATGATTGCTATTCTGTACTACTTTGATCATAGTGTGGCATCACATCTTGCTCAGCAGAAAGAGTTCAATTTGAGGAAGCCTCCATCATTTCACTATGATTTGCTCCTATTGGGTTTTTTGGCGAGATGTTCCTCTTTATTCTTTATATGTCATTCCTCCTTACCTCACCTCCCAGAATCTTTGTTATAATTGTGGTGTAACTTCTCATTTTGTGCAAACAGACCCTGTTATGTGGCATGATTGGCATTCCCCCTGCAAATGGCGATATACCTCAATCTCCAATGCATACAAAAAGCCTAGCTACTCTTAAGCATCAGGTAAAACTACTACTAACCCACTATCACATTATGGTCTTATGTTGGTATCTAAATTGCTTCCAAATGCATCACAGCTACTTCGTAATCGCCTAGTTGCTACAGCTAGAAAAAGCATACATCAGAACTCAAGTTTGGGTCAGCTTTATGGAAATATGCAAGAAGCTTATCAGCAGATGCAGACACCTCTCATTTACCAGCAACCCTCTGCATTGGTATGATGTTTTTATGTTGTACATTACTTCTTTAAATACTATAAACCTTGTCCTAATAAATTGCTAAACACTTTCTTCACTTTCTAAATATGATTACATGGAGTCATTAGTTTTCTATTAATTTCTCCATTTAGCAAATAAGGTAATCAGGCCTCTTTAAAACATGATGTCTAATATAGCAAGATTAAAGCAGGGACTGAAGGAACTAAAAGAATCTACCATCCAATTAGCCTCAAATGATGGCACTATTGACACCCCAATTGATGAAACAATTTTTGACATTAAGAAAGAAATTGATGATCTACTGCCCGTTGAAGTCAAAGAGCAACGCTTAAGCAATTTGCTGCAAGCACTTATGGTTGGAGGTTGTGTTGCCTCTATGCCAGTGCTAAGAGAAATTCCCACATCAGTTTTGTGGGGTTACTTTGCTTTCATGGCCATTGAAAGCTTACCTGGTAACCAATTTTGGGAAAGGATTCTCCTGCTTTTCACAGCTCCAAGCACACGCTACAAGTAAGACAAGTGTAGCATGATTATCATTTAAATGCCAATTAATCATCCGTTACTAGTTACTCTTATTCACAATCACTTACATTACAGGGTTCTTGAAGAGTGCCATGCCACCTTTGTGGAGACTGTTCCTTTCAAAACGATTGTTGCATTTACCTTGTTCCAGACAGCTTACTTGCTTTTATGCCACCTCTTTTTATTGGTCATCTAGCCATCGTGAACCACAATCTAGAGGAAAATTTGCATCTTCACGACCACAAGCACTTCCCATTTAAGCCTCCAAGGACCAGTCTTGTTCTTGCTTTTTCTGTCCCTAAGAAGATTGTAGGTAGAGGTCAAAAAGAACCTTCCATCTTTGCTTAAGTCCCAAGCCCAACCATGTCCACCACCACCTGCAAAGGGGGGCAGCCATCTGAGGATGCATCGAGCTACTGACTCCAATAGATATCTCTTGATAAAGTCCACATCCCATTCCGCTTTAAGATTCACCATGTCTGCCACTTTGAGGCCATGCACTCCTCTTCCACAGGTCTAATCATGTTGTTCATCAGATTTGGGAAACTTGGGACCCAGTCGTCCCGCCAAATGTTGGTGGCCTCACCACTAACCACCACTCTTCTCTTGTGTTCTTTAATGAAGTGCCTCATGTTGTACACATATCTCAAAAAAGGTGTGCCTCACTGCCCTGGCCCGTTGTTGAAGTTTTTGTATTTGGCCTTCATGCCTTTGCATCATAAAGTATCTTGATTCTGAATCAGGCCCCAAGCACTTAGAGTCATCAACACCTTGTTCCAATCTTGGCTACTCACCTGGCCCAAACCCCCTTCCTCCTTGCTAGTAGCAACATGATCCCAAGCTACCAAGGAAAGTGGCCAGGCTTTCCGTCCTCCAACCCATTAAAAACATCAGTTTATTTTAGCAAGCCTGCTGTAGAGATTCATGGGCAAGTTGCTAGTCTGCATAAGATAGGTAGAATAGAGGCCATGATAGATTTGTCCAAACTTTGGCTACCTGCTAACAAAAGTGTTTGGTTCGCCCAACCCGTGACTCTTCCTTCAACTTTTTGGAGCACCTCACTGTAGGTTTCCTTCTTGATGTGAGAGTGAATAACTCACACTCCTAGATATCTGCCCAGGCTTAGGATGGATTGAGGAAACATGCAGGAAATGGGCACTTCTCAGGATGGAGGCTTTTAAAGCAGGTTGGTTTGGTTTCCAGAAATCAACAAGGTATGTTAGACTGCCAGAGCGACCTGGAAAGGTATTTATGGCTGACATGGCACAGAATAAGGACATGCTAGAGAAAGCTTGGTATCTATGTGCCTTTATACCATTCTTGCATGAGTTCAATTTCAGGTCATATGGAAATTCATATATGGAGTCAAATGCAGCTGAATATCAATCTAGAGCTCAAAAGTTTGCTAAATCTATGCAAGAACTGCATCTTCTAGATTACATGGATGTAGATAAGTTATATGGAAGTTGCTTGAGATGGATAGGAGTTAAGAGACCTATGCTGGTACTGAGAGATCTAATTGCAGCAGAAAGAGTTCCCATCATATTCCGTATAAGGAAGACTGCAAGTCCAGCTGGATAGGCACTTATAACGACCACTAATGCAATCATTCATGCTCTACTGACCTCAACAATTTGGCAAGGCGTGAAAGCTCTAGCTAAATATAATGAGTGTGATGTCAAGATAATGGCTGAGAAAATATCAAAGGACCCATGGAAGTATCATATATTAAGTAATGTATATGAAAATGCTGCCTCGTTCGCTCATGTACTACAAGCTGCTTGTGATGTATATTACAATACAACTGCACTTGGACGGGTCAGAGTACTAAAGAAGCAATCTCTGCTTATGACAGATGTATCAATCTCTGCTTCTTGCTGTCTCAATTTTGCTCTGCTTCTTGTTGTCTTCTCTTTCCTATAGTCATTCCCTTATTTTATTTTTCTTCTCCTTCTTCCCATATCAGCATCTTCTACTCATACCCATCTTATTCCTATAATCTTTCTTCCTCTACTTCAATTAGTTTGTTCTTCTTCTCAAATGCTCCCTTATCATGCTGCTTGATCGCACAGCTATCTCTGCTGCTGGATAGCATCACGTGGTGGCTTTTGAATTAAAAGTTGTTGCTGATGTTTTTACTAATATGGCTGTTGCGTCTTAGCTGCAATTTGTTTTTGCACCACTTCACTGGTAATACTTCTCACTATTTACATTTCATTAATCTGATTGCTACATTTGATTTCTTATTAATTCTATATCTAGTATCAACATTCTAGAACTTATTAAATTGATTGATGTGGTTGATTTCATTGTATAATTTAGCATGTTAGTGTCCCCAATTTTGTGGTTATATATTATGGCATTAGAGATTTCTTACTAAATTAAGCTGATTGTGGTAAATTTAGGAGTACTGAGTTGTATTCTTAATAAATAAGTTGATTCATTTGAATACAATATAATGTGGTAATGCTAGTATGTGCATATCCATACATCACTTCATGTTTCATTATTAAATATCCCATGATCTCAATATATCTTTAGAGTGTGTAATTTAAATGTGATGTCATGCTGATGTCACTGGTTGAACCGGTCCTACAACCGGTTGAACCAGCGAACTGAGAACTGAAGGCCTCACCGGTTTGCTCACCGGTCCGGTTATGAAAACTATGATATTAACAACTTATCTAGATTGTGGAGATAAAAAAATGTTTTTTGTTGGTAAACTGATAATTGACTTCAGATTTGAATATTTTCTGTATGATAAATCTTGTATCGAAAATATTGGCAAATCAGTACCTGCCATGTTTCAGTCACTGTTAGAATTGTTGTAATCTTGACTTCTTCATGTGTTTGAATCTTTGCAAATGTTACAAGAATAGCATTTTTTATTCTTTTTGCACAAAGATTTGAATATTTTTGATTCTGTTTACCTAACAAGTTCTCACAATTATTTGGATAACAAATTAATATTTATTTTGTATAGTGTCCAAAGCAGCCGAACAATACAGATTGCGGGTATTATGTGCTGAAGTATATGAAAGACATCTTTGATGCGAGAAATAGAAATATTCCTGAATGTGTAAGCTACTTAACATTATATTCTTTTAGTTTGTTCAAATTTCTAAATAAATTGAAAAAATCACAATATGTTGATATATTTGTCATATGATTGTAGTATTATTCGGAGTATATTGGTTGTTGCTTCAACCAAGAGGAAATTGATGAGGTCTGAAATGAGTGGGCGACATGTGTTCTTGAGCACACATAAGATTATGTGACATGTGGGGGAGACATTTGTTCTTTACCATAGATCAATGTGTGAAACTTTTTAAGTTAGTTTTCAGTTCGATTCTAGAGTGGATACTCAATACTTTGTATTATTGAATCATTGTATGGATGATTTAATATTAATTAAATTTAGTACGAGTTTCTTTCAAGGTTTGATGGAAATTTTGTTCAACTATGTGTTTGTTTGTGAAATGAAAAAGTATAATTGCATATTTATTATAATTTATTAATAATATGGTTAATTTGATCAATATAATTGGTTTGATATATGACCTGTCAAACTCTAATCAAAGACAACAGTTAATAATATGTTGTAAAATGTATGATTCTACAACAAACAACACATGTTGTGTTATCCACACCTATTACAACAGGGTTGTCAGGAAAAAATACACCTATTACAACAGGTGTTTCTAGTGAACTACAACATGCATAACCTGTTTTATAAATTGTGTATATTACAACAAACACACACCATGTTGTCTAAACAATCTTATTACAACGGTTAACTGTACGGAAAGACAACATACTCCAACTGTTGTATAAACATGTATATTACAACAGGTGTACTGCATGTTGTAATAGACCTACCTATTACAACAGGTGTGTTTAGTGAAAGACAACATGCTTCGACTGTTGTATAATATATATTACAACGGGTGAATCACATGTTGTAAAAAATACCCCTATTACAACAGGTGTGTTTCGCGAAAGACAACGTCGTTCAACTGTTGTATAATATATATTACAACAGGTGCACCACATGTTGTGTAAAATACCCATATTACAACATGCCATTCCTTAAAAGACAACATGTTTCAACTTTTGTATAAAATACATCTATTACAACATGCGATCACATGTTGTGTAAAGCACCCCCCCATAAGACCACGCGATCTAATACAACGGTTAACACCTGTTGTAAATTGAGAAAAGGAACTGTTGTAAAAAGCATTTTCTGTAATAGTGTATATATTATTAATTATATATATACGTCATTCTCTTTGCAAGTATTTAAAACAGACTTCAGTACAGGTGGAAAGTTATTAGATGTATATACTCCCTATACGAGGGAGGAATTAGATGTTGTAAGAGAAGAATGGGAAAACGCCCTACAAGTAGTGGGAATTTTTAAATATAATTGGATATCTAATGACAATGATGATGATGATGAATAAAGAATGATATTTCTAAACTTTGTTCTCATAAATATTTTTGTGTGAATGTGAATTACTTTTTATGAATTGTTATATGTGTGAATGTGAATAACTTTTTCTGATCAATACATGAATGTCTGAATGTGAAAAGAGATGAAATGAATAGAACTGAATGTGAATGTAAATGACATTGCAGGTTTCTACATGTATCTGATCAATACATGTGTCTGAATGTGAATGACTTTGTAGGTTTGTAGCCTGTTGTTGGCTGATATAAATGGATGTTGTAGTTCATGCTCTTAAGACATGGCGTCACTATCTTTATGGTGAGGCATGTCAGGTGTTTACAAACCATAAGAGTTTGAAATATATATTTACCCAGAAGGATTCGAATCTTAGATAGCGGAGATGGTCAGAATTGATCAAGGACTATGATGTGATGATAGATTATCATCCTGGAAAGGCGAATGTGGTAGCAGATGCTCTCAGTAGAAAGTCAAGTTCAACAAATGATATATTCTCTATGGCATGTTTCAAGAGAGACATGCTAGTAGAAATGCGGAAGTTGAACTTAGACTTAGGGGTGACAAAGCAGAGTGGTTTGATTGCATAGATGCAAGTCAAGCCTACTTTTTATAATCAGATCAAGGAACTTCAGTAGAATGATAGTGAGTTACAGCAGATCATGCATGACATGACAGAGGGGAAAAAGACCATAGTTTAGGTTTTCATATGATGGTTTGTTATATCAACATGATAGGTTATGAGTACCTGGAGATAGTGATTTGAAAGAATAGATTCTTGAGGAGAACATGCATCGATGTACGCCATGCATCCAGGTAACACTAAGATGTACAGGAATCTCAAGGAGTTGTACTGGTGGTCAGGTATGAAAAAGGATGTAGCTGAGTATGTGGCTAGATGTAGTGTGTGCCAGTAGGTTAAGGCTGAGCATTAGAAATCTGCAGGTACCTTGCAATCTCTTCCTATAGTTTCCCAGGACATCTAGAGGTTGTGACTCTATATGGGTGATTGTGGATAGACTGACTAAGTCTGCTCACTTTCTTCCTATTAAGTCAACCTTTAATGTCCTGAAGTTGGCAAAGATATTCATGGATGAGATAGTCAGGCTGCATGGTATCCCAATTTCAATAATATCTGATAGAGATCCTAAGTGCACATCCATATTTTGGAATCAGTTGCATCGTGCTTTGGGCACACAGTTAAGATTCAGTACAACTTTTCACCCACAGACGGATGGTCAATTAGAAAGGACCATTCAGACTCTTAAGGACATGCTGAGAGCATGTGTCTTGCATTTCAGTGGAAGTTGGGAAGAACACTTGAGCCTTATAGAGTTTGCATATAACAATAGTCACCATTCCAGTCTTGTTATGGCCCCGTATGAAGCTTTGTATGGTAGAAAGTGTAGATCACCCATATGTTGGTATGAGGTAGGTGAAAAGTAGATTCTTAGACCAGAGATAGCTGATTTGACTACTGAAAAGATTACTGTGATCAAAGAACAGTTGAAAGATGCACAGGACAGGCAGAAGAGTTATGCTGAGAAGAGACGTAGACCTCTTGAGTTTGAGGTTGGTGATGAATTATATTTAAAAGTTTCACCATGGAAAGAAGTGTTGAGGTTTGGTAAGAGAGGAAAACTGACTCCTAGGTTTATGAGCATGTATCCTATCACTGAGAGGATTGGACCTGTAGCCTATAGGTTGGAATTGCCATCCGAATTGGCTAATTTACATGAGGTGTTTCATGTATTGATGTTGAAGAAATGTTACCCTGGTATAGAGAAGATAGTGGACCCAGAACCTGCACAGCTCAGATCAGATGTGTCCTATGTTGACGGACCAATACATATAGTTGATCGGAGAATCAAGAAGCTTAAGAATCGCGAGATACCGTTAGTGAAAGTTCTATGGAGGAATCCTAAACTAGAGGAAGCCACGTGGGAGCTTGAGTCTGAGATGTGTAACAAGTTTCCTTCTCTTTTAGAAATTTCGGGACAAAATTCTTATAAGGGAGGGAGATTGTTATGATCCCCATCAAAGTTAATTAATATGTACCATGATTATAGCATCATTATGTTAATTGAGTTAAGTTAAGTGCTCATAGTTTGCAATCAGTGTTTTGACTAGTTGTGACAAGCTAATTAGCATGTTTTCATGACTTAGCATTGTAGAGGACCTCATGCTTGCAAATTTGCAAAAAGAATCATTTCAATCAGACAATCGAGGCAAAAGATATAATGGTTTCAAGTTTTGGGGATGAATTTGCAAAATTTCCAATTTTAGCCTTTTATTTCCCTTTTCCCTTTTCTCACTTATCCTTTCCCCATTTATTTGCTGAATACCCCTTTTCCCTTCCCATCCCATATCTTCTTCCCCGATAGAATAGGGAACCGCAAAAGCGGTGCCCCAGGCAACTGCCCGATCGGCCGCAGCCAAGGAGTGAGGGCAGGGCGATTTTTGGGCGAATTCACCGACGATTGACCTCCGACCTCCATTCCTCTATCTTCCTTCCTCCTCTTCTTGCCTTAGCGACACTCCAACCATGCCAACCTGGGCGGCCGGCCTGCTGCATCGCAGCAGCGGCCAGAGTGTCATTCCGGCGCGGGAAGCAGCCCGAATCGATGGCCTTGACTTCATCTTTGAGGTCCGTCCATAAATCTAAAGCCTTAGCTTCGATCTAGCATCCTAACCGGGCTCATCTTCAACCTGTGCATGAAGGTGTTGCTGCTTGCTTGCAGCAGGTCCGGCCAGGAGCACCTTGGGCGCGAGCTAGCACACAAAAACGATGCCATGGAGCTCGGCCAAGAGCACAGAGTAGAAATCTGAAGCCCTAGCCCTCGATTCAGCCCCTAGACAAGGTTTCCTCTTCAACATGTTCATGTGTGATAGCTGTTGTGTGCAGCATGTTCAATTTGGGCTTATTCCAAAGGTTTAAGACAACTGGACGAAATTCCAGTAGGATTTCACTCACTATTTAACATTATCAAAATTTTTGGTAAAATGTGCGTTTTTTTAGTGATAACTGTATTTATCAGGCATTGGGCAGTATTTGGCGTCACCCGACTTTTTATTTCATAAATCGCTTCTTTATGCTTTTATATGATCTAGTTTAGCATCTGATCAGTGTGGATTGGACCAGTGAATTTATATGGTTCATCGGAACCTAAATTGCTCAGTGTGAATGTTGGAATTAGTAATACACGACCGATAATGGTACGGTTTGGGTATAAACCCAGACAATACAGATGTTGTAAATTTTTAGATGCATGATTTCAAAGAAAGTACGATAACATAAAAATATGCAATAAAACCCTAGTTGTATGCTTCCTCTTATGTTAATGTGTGTGAATTAACATTTACATGAATTGCACATTTCTATGAGATATTACTAGAAATTCTCAGATATTGTTAGTAATTTGTGTTATGATACGTAAGTAACTCTTAATTGAGTTATGTGACGCACAAACTAGTATTAGGGCTAATGTGCACGTTCTTCGAGAAATTTTAGATAATTGTTAAATGTTACGGATGACTTCTCATATGTGAAGTAAATTACTCTTATCAGTGCAATAAAATGTTAAATTGCATGAATTTGGTATGTATGTGCCAAATTGATATGGGTTTGGGTTATTTATGAATTTTAAATCTATCTGCATGCATGATATAATGATTACTCAATATTTACAATGAATTTGAGTATATTGCTCTATCAGTTCTGGAATGATATCGTATTGTGATTTGAACTACAACCAAATTGATGAGGTACCATAGAGATACCAAAGTCCATAACAAGTAAGAGAGAGATGCAATGTAGTAAGAGCTTTTCTATAGTAATAAAATATTAGATTAAGGACACTGACACCGTAGAACCCCTTTGAGAGGTCTGTACCTTAGGGGTGAAATGACCTACCCTAGCGGTGCGTCCTGTATACGGGGGTCGGAACGCACCCACAGAGCGTGTGGGGAGACGAAGCCCTTGAGGAAGTCTCCTAAGAGAAAATAGGTTACCCAACATAAACCGGACGTCCCTGTGGTAACCCAGAGGTACCCATAGAGCGTACAAAGTTGAAGCCCATGGAGCATCTCAGACCCTCCTCCTGTGTACTCAGCTAGAGGAGGAGTCCAGTTTATAGAACCATAGGATGACGAGGCCAGAGAGCCAGAGTTCCTATAACAGACCAGGACAACAGTCAAACTTAGCTATCCCGGGGTGTCGGTTAAGTCTTGTACGGTGGGATCGTAGTTCGCTACGAGTCTTCATATGTAGAGTACACTGCATATGATCAGGGCATAAGATAAAATATGTTCATATAGGTTCACAAAGATTTTATAAGCTTAAGAGTTAAGAAAGATATGAGTTAGCTTCACAACAGTAGTTCTTTAAGTATTTTATGTTAAATAATTATATATAGCTTTGCATCAATTGTTATCATAATGAAATGTTGACATCTTCTGCTGTTTAAATTAAATTGCTTAGACCTACTCAGTGTAGTATTTCTTGCATATTATTCCAAATAATAAATATAAATGATTTATCTGCGATGGTTGGGTGAAATTCTATTCACTGAGCCAGTAGCTCACCAATCTACTGAAACATTTTTCAGGTCAATGTCAGCACGAGGAGGCTGAAGGATCATATCACCCGAGTACATAGAAGGTAGTTAGTACTTAGTTAGAGGTCTCGTAGTCCTTTCCCCTCGGTCCTTGGGCATGTGGACGGTTAGAGAGAGAATGTGGTGAAATATGTAATTAGTTTTCAATTATCTGCAGTGTTTTATAGTCTGTTTGAGAAATGTAATATGTCATGTAAACTTGTTTTTATTCTTAGTAAGGTTAATGGAAAGTCACTTCCATAGTTTTATTATAATTCGATGTTATTCAAGTTTTATGGTTTTCATTTAAATTAATCTAAGTGATCAGGAAAAGAAAAAGTTAAGAGTGGTCTACCGAGGGTGACTCCCCGGTCTTCGGGGTCATTAGAGATGGCACGGAGGTCGGGGCGTCACAACAACTTTGCTCCAGCCCTATTACTTTTTGTAACATTTTTTTTGTTTTTCTAATGAATGGGCTTGTTCTTCTATTTTTCTTTTCAAGAAGTATAAGGTTTTGCCACTTTCTCTCTAAAAAAAAAGGAATTTACCGAACTTTTCTGAACTGCAGGTTCTCCATCCTACTGATCAGCCATACAACAGGCATGCAAACTGATAAGAAAAAAATCAGAACATAGGCGTCGGTTATTTGTATAAAACTGACACCAAAGACATACAACATCGGTTATTAGCAAAAAACCGACGTCTTTGTGCCCTTGCTGGCTTGGTAGGGGGAGGGTAATGACGTCATTTTTTGTTTAATAACCGACGTCTTTAATCATGATATAGTGTCAATTTTCTTTCCTAACTGACGCTTATAGTTCCCTTGCTGGCGCATTTTTGGTGGCGGGAAGGGTTATGACGGCGGTTTTAATTTAATAATCGACGTCTTTAACCATGATATAGTGTCGGTTTTCTTTAATAAACGACGTCTATAGTTCCCTGCTGGCGTGTTTTCGGTGGCGGGAAGGGTTATGACGTCGGTTAGAAACTGACGCTGAAGGTGTCCACTTTTAGCGGCACCCACTTGGGTGTCGCTTGTAAACTGATGCTAAAGGCTCTAAATAACCGACGCCAAATGCCTTTTCTATAGTAGTGCTTGTATATATCCATTTCCCTCCATGCAGGAGGATCATTTTGGCTATTCTTGTTTTCTCTCCTTGGTGGACAACCTTAAGAAGCTAAGGAGCTAGAGGAGTCTCTCTTGGAGCTTGGTGGACGAGTCCCAAGCTTGAGGTGTTCCCTTTATCTTCTACCTTTGTAAGACATGGTTCCTAGATGTATTTCTCTCCTTCTCTCTTCTTATTGGCCATGGATCTTGGTTATCTTTCTTACCTCCTCAAACCCCCTTAACCTTGGTATCATCTTCTTCCTAGGAGATGAGGTGGTGACCAAGTTTGGAAGATCATCTTCTACCTTGAGCTCATGAGCTTGGATCATGGTGGTGATCTTTGAGGCGGGTTATATAACTCTAAACCTTCTTTGTTATTATCACTCCATACATGATATCTCATTCTTCATCTTTGGTTCATTATCTCTTGCATGTTAGTAGTTCTTCTTGGAGGTTTTAAGGTCTATTTAGAAGAGGGAGTCTTGCTTAAGTTGCTTCCTATGTGTTATAGTTTCTTGCCTTGCTTGAAATGAGTGTCTTAAGGTTGAAGATGACTAGGTCGACATGTTATGGTGGGTGGTCATCACGACTTGAGTATAACCGACCGTTACACCAAGAGACAGGTCGTAATGACTTGGTGAGGTTTAGGTTGACACTCTTTGGTGACGCTTAGATCATCATGCTTGTGCATGCTTAGGTAATTGTTTGTGAAGGTTAGCTTGTCTTGACTTCTAGTCGTTAAATCATTATGGAACCAAGCCATCATGCGTTGTTGACCTGAGAATTTGCTAGCTCATCATGACTTTGAGTAATGTCTTGCTGCCCGATATGTGTAGCCAGAAGTTAGTTGTTATGGTCATGGATGTACCTTAAGGGGTCAATCTATTCAAGGGCTAACTGTGACACCCTACTTAGGTAGAGGCCGACACATCCCTTCGTGATGTTTCTCGATACATCTCAAACTGTGACACCCAACTAACCTTAAACCTAACATCCGATATACCTTGGTGATGCCCTGCACGCCGACGCCTGTCATGCTTTGGGTTGGTGTTTCCCGACATGCCTTGAACTGCTCATCACACCCAGGTGTTGCAGTTGTTACCCGACAAGCATAGGTTACTTGATACACCCCACATGGTTTAGTTGCCTGACACACTTAAGGATAAATCGATACACTCCCAAGCTGACCTAAAGCTATACATCTATTTTCTAGTGTTAACTAAGATCTTGATGGTGGTAGTTATGCTACACCATGTTGGTGATAGGGTTACATGTTAAGTTTTGATACCCAATGGAGTGGTTGGGTGTATAATTTCAAGAGCTATGTTTCCATATCTCATAACATACTTTATAATGATAATGGAAGTAATGATCTAAGGGTGGTTGTTGATCCAACCTTGTGAAACCTAATTGATTAAATGGAAACCCTAACCCTAATGGTGTAATGTGAATGGAATGAATCTTATGAGATGGTTATGGTGTGATGTACTATCCTTCTTGTTGCAAGCCTCTAACCATGCAGGTGATACCAGTTGATAAGCATAGCCATGTATGAGCTATGCTGCTTATGGTATGTGTAAATGGGCCTTGTGAGACATAAGTGTTGTTGGCATCCATGAAAGAGGAGTTGAATGGTCGTATGACCTAATGATGGCTTGTTTCCCTATATGAGTTGATGAATTCCTCAGTGATGAGAGGAGGGGTTGTTACCCCATGATATGTGGTGCTCATGATGAGAATTATGGTGAATGACAAGCGTCAAGTGATAATGTGATGAGATCATACCTTATATGCTCTAATATGTCCTAGTGATGTGTTATGCCATTATTTATGTATAATTTGTTTAGAGTTGTTTGTTGTAACTTGATTGATGCTAAAAGATACTTAAATGATCTAACTAATCTAGCAAAACCTAATCTTGTATCTTGCCCTATTCCATAGATCCATTTAGTGTTAGTACTTGTTGAATGGTAAAACAAGTTTAACTCGAAGCGCATATTTTTGAACATGTGGGGGTGTGGACGAATATCCCCTTACGTCCAGGAAAAAGTGAAACTGGATTGGCTGTGGGACATACCTATAAGAGCACGGCTTTGGACCATAGCTCAGTAATACATGACACATGATTGGTTGCGGGCCATACCCTAGAAGAGTGCGGTTGTGGGCCGTAGCTTAGTTTCACTTGCGTTGTGACCTGTACCAAGGCGGGCTAGGTTTGCACAGTTGGACTATATGTTGCTGGAAGCAGTTTGACTGGTTATGTCACTACATGTATTCACTCGTGTACTAACCACAAGATGGTGAGGTCGTGGATTCTGGCTCTTCCATTAGACCTTGTATGTCACCGATTTTGACTTATCAAGTGGTCGGTTTGATTTGAGTGGTACGACTCAAATCCTGAGGGCATAATAAAATGCATAATCAGTCATGTAGTATAATTGTATAGGATCAAAATATAGAAACATTACTTGAATCCTTGCTTGATTATTATACAATATGGTTGATAGGAATTATACATGTTCTTGATATTCCTTTTAAATTGTTAAGATGTTTCATAATTCAACAACAAATGCTCTTCCTGATAATAATAATTACCTACCTCAGATAGTTGTAACTTTATTGCTTCTTAGTTTATCTTATCTGTGATAATAATAGAGTTGGTGGTGAGTTATATATCCTACTGATATTTGGAATCTCACCCCGTGGGTTTCCCACATCCTTTACAGGTGGACATGAATGAAGAGGTAGATATCGTGCAACAGAGGTTGAATATTAGCAAGAAGAGTAGTAGCTGGCAAGGTTGGGAGTGCTACTGGTTGTCTTTTTTTAATAGAGTCCTAGAGTCATCCCTATACACTCGGGTCCTTGGGGATGTTTTGGAGACATTTTGTAGATGTTCTTTCAATATGTGTTCAGCTTGTGTGCTCTTCTATATATAACTGTAATGCATGTATGTATATATGTTCTGGAATGGGTTCCCTGGTAACAGGCTGATGGCACACGCGGTAAGTGCTTTGAGGCATGAAGGCACTTGTATGTAGAGCTTCTTGCTGTTTGGTAGTTTTATGAAACAGTTTTAATTTTTAGTATTTTTTAGTAATCTACTTGTTAGTCTCTCTTCTATGATTTTATTTAGAGTAGTCTCGCTTTGTGTGGTGCGGGGCGTCAAAAGATAGACTACCATCCAAGGAAAGAAAATGTAATAGCAGATGCGTTGAGAAGGAAGTTGTCTTCATCGTCATCTACAGATAATGTGCAGTTGTATTTCTTGGTGTGCCACAAATGAGACATGTTAGTGTCTCTTTGACAAATGAATGTACAACTAGAAGTTTCTTTGTTGGTACAATTACAAGTCAAACCTACCATGGGACAACAGATCAGTGATGCACGATAGAATGATACAGTGATATAGAATATCTGATCAGAGTTGGGTAGTGAGAAGCATGATGGCTTCCATTAGGTAGATGATGGTATAGTTTGTTTTCACAATAGGATAGTGGTTGCTGATGTTGAAGAGTTGAGGAAGATGGTACTTGAGGAGTCTCACTCCTTGATGTATATGATGTATCTTGGAAGTACCAAGATGTACCGTATTCTGAAAGACATGTATTGGTGGCCATGTCTTAAGCGTGATGTGGCATAGTTTGTTGCCAAGTGTCCAGTTTGTCAGCAGATTAAGGCTGAGCACTAGAAACCTATAGAGACACTACAACCATTTCCAGTGTCGTAGTTGAAGTGGGATCATATCACAATTGACTTTTTGGTTGGTCTTCTTAGGACATCCATGTTGGTATGTATGCCCTGAGAGCCAATCATGGGATGATTGGTGGGATACATTAAGATTGATTTGATTAACATCAAAGGCAAGCTTCCAATTCTTTCTGGTTCAGTCATATGAGATAGTGATAGAACAGATTGAATGTCTAGAGAATGAAAATACTCAATGAAGTATGCCTTCAGGTTCATGACCTGAACGATGAGATCATACAGATGCTAAGAGTTTGTACATTCTTGTTATGTCCCTAGTCGGATGTCATTGTGGAAGGTAGATAGACAGCAATGACACACAAGACAAGATTGTGGTGTTGGTTGATGACAGAATCTCATTAGTCATGATATAGAGATATCAAACCAAACACATAGGTACTTGTTAGAGAACAAGGTACCGGACAGACCCACCGTGAGTTTGACACATGGAACCATGAGATGGTAGTCACAGTCAATACTCACAGTGATGGTGGTGAGTGTGATTCTTAGACTTGAAATCATTGCACTCAACACATGTCGTTGGGAACACTTTGACATCATCAAACGCAGTCCTGAAACATGGGTTGTTATAAAGGTGATGATTGGGTGGCTTTGACACATGGGGCTTTTGAGGGGTGAGTGATAGATATGGGATTTGTCCCTCCTGAGGGAGTTTGATATCCAAGGCCACTTGATGAGTAGGATTGAGATAGGCGTGCGCACGCATGTGTGAATCAGTATGTGATATTGATGTCATACATATCTCCTTCAATCTGCTCTGAGATCAAGAAAGTGAATGAACGTTGACAGGATGACTGTTCCATACCTTGAGTTCATTTGGGATATCAGTGACAAAGGAATTATACATTCACTGTAACACCATTCACGGATTGTAGGATGAAAGTTGTTCTCCAACTTTCTACTTTCACTTGGGTAGCACTGATGTGTGACTAGGCACCGCTCTTTGCTTGTGAAGTCATAAGTGTTATGGACTTTCACTGCCAATGTGAAATGGACCTGCAGGGTCACACACATAGGATTTAACCTGAAAGAGGAGTTTTGTCCACAAAGCAATGTTTAGATTGATTACTAAAGGAGTTTAGTAGTTCAATTAAACACTCAATCAGTCGATAGCTCAATATCATATGGTTCAAGGTGTTGGACGCATTGATTGGAGTATCGGATTGATTGAAATCGCAATTGACTGATTTTGCCCAACCTGTGCTCCCAACCGATCGGCTCATGTGATGAACCGGTCGGCTGAGATGTTGAACCGGTCGGCTGGAGTGTCCAGGCCGATCGGCTCATGCCCAGGTTGAAACGACCAGTTCAAGAGTTGAACCGATCGGCTCAATTGGTGCAACCGACCAGTTGGGAAAGTCATGTCGGCAAGAATTTTCCTTTGGTTTCAAATTGCCCAATTCGATTGGGAATAACATTGGTATACGATACCAATTGAGAACGAAACAAGGAAAGTCTTTTTGAGCCGGATTAGGACCATGAACCGATCGGTTCAGGGCACCAACCGATCGGTTGGAGTGCCCCAAACGATCGGCTCAAGTCCAACTGATCGGCTCAATGGCCGAACCGATCGGTTCAGTTGTGAATCGATCATTTCAAGTTGCGAACCGGTTGCTTTTTGTGGAAAATTCTCGAACCCTTCTACTCCTGCTTTAGTCCCGTATTGCCGGGCACAGAGAACCCTGTCCCATGACCTGCCTATATATATATAGGGGTATTGGGGGCTTCTCAAAGGACAACTCGATGCAAGCCGGTTGCTTTGTGAAGTTGTCGTTCTCTCTGGTTTTGGTAACCGTGAGAGATCCTGAGCAAGTGCTTCCCACAAAAGGGAGGTGCAACAAGGGAAGGACAACTGCAGTTGCAACTGGTAGCAGGAGAGTGTGTTGGCGACTAGTACGTCAACAGGAGGGTGTGATTCCTTCCACTTCCTTGTGGGACAAGGAGAGTGGAGTTACAGGTGGTCCGTGTGGACTACTACAGAGGTGGGAGGACACTGCCACTCAGGATGACAACTGTCATCCGACAGTCCGGTAGGAGGATGAGTCGTCAGTCCCGGTGCGACCAGGAGCTGCATAGACGCCGTCCAAGACCGGAGTTGAAGACTGCGCATTGCGCGAGGTATTGTCGCTGAGCAAGCCTCGGGACAAGGTATGATTCCACAAACCATCCTTTCCTATCATATAGACGTTGATGTGTTTCCTCGGTATGGGTTGGGGGAGAAATTTTTTTGTTTCCGCTGCCTTATCTGTCTCCCCTAAAACCCAACAGTGGTATCAGAGCCACGTCAGTTGTTCTATATTTTAGGTATATCGATATGATCAATTTTGGTTTGTCGCCTTTATTTATTGCATACGATGCGAATAATATCGGCTTTATGCATGTCCAATCCTAAATCCACAAATCCCTAATTACATATATGATATGTATTATTAATGCACTTGATATGCGTCGCCCTTAAACGAGTTTTGTGGTGGATGTGTGTAGCGTGATTATGGCCTATAAACCCCTATCTGTGTGTGGTTGTTTGTGATTGCTTGCATCTCGGTCTGCGCACCGATCTTCTCTCTCTTATTCCTGATGTAACTCGAAATAATTCGAGATTCTCTCCTACCTTTGCTCCCCCCGAATGTAACTCGAGATTTCCCTTTTAAAGCAATGTAATAAATAGGATAGATTTTTTATTTCCTGTTATGTCAAAGACCGGCGGACATCATGACGACAACTGAAACGATCGGTTCAAGGAGTGAACCGATCGGTTGACGTTCCAGACGGTCGGTTCAAGGAGTGAACCGATCGGTTGATGACCGGTTCGAGGAGCGAGACGAGCGGGTGGCAGACATGACGAGATGCACGACGACCAGGCGAACCGATCAGTTAGAGGAGCCAACCGATCGGCTGGTGGCACCCAGACGACCGGCTGGAGAGTACAGATCATTCATGAGATGAGTTGATCAACTCGGAAGGCAAGGCACATGAGTTCATCTTGTACAGGTTGCATGTGATGTTGACCTAGATGACCGTGATTCCTCTTGGCTTGAGGAATCACATTAGGATGGCCATAATCATCGCTTTTTATCGTTTGTGCATGTTTTCTGTGGGATATAGCATGTATATGATACATACTATGTATTGTGGTGATTGGATATGTATATGTATATAAAACCAAATCCCTCATTAAAATATTAAGTTTTAGATGCCTTCCAAATGCGACACACGTGAAAAGCTTGTTCGACCAAGTGTGGGCACACCCTAGCGTGGTGCACCGTCTACCTCGTGGAAGCGTGAAGGATGAATGTGTGGGTCTGCCCTAGCAGGGTGCATGTTCATCGTGTTTGCTTTGGGTCGGACTTAACAAGGTGATCTAGATGGGATCTAGTACCTTGAGGCATGGAGATGATCATTGCAAGGAGTTGTATATGACATCTTATCAAGAGATGCATATGATGCAATTGGCAAAAGTTGCCTACCTGAGAGATCTATGTTGTGGGTGACAGCCCTAGCTGGTCCATGGCTTAGAGGATTTCAGGATCTTGCCCACTAGAAGGTTGTACGCTGCAATCTTCCGAATTTATGGTGAGGGCTATCAATTTGAAGTAAAATAGTGGGAGCGATAATTAATTATAGGCCTAATTTTATCGTCAACTTTTCAAATCAATCAAATAAGTCAAAAGAGTTTTTGACTGAAATTGCATATATTTCCTTTTGTTAAAATAAATGGTCACTTTATTTGCGATCGGTCTTTGAAACCAACAAATTAAATGGGAATAATTCCACGACTGGTTAGGATGGTGAGAAGTGTTCTCAAAGAGCGAAAGCTCCAAGTCCTAGTTATACCAGAACCAGATGAACTCGATCCCACCACATCAATGGCTGAAAGTATGCTTATGGAAGCATACTGAGAAAGACATTGATGAGGAGTGATTGATGTTGTGTTCTCTGAACTATGAGTTGCAGAGACAACATGAGACATATGATGTCTCCAAAACACTGTCCTAGTATTGCATGACAGAAGGAGATCCAGTAAGGTATTCACACACTCAATGTGATTGGGTATGTGGAAAGACCTGACTAAGAAGGATTCCATCTGAGCCAAGAGTTGGCTATTAGTATGATACTGCAAATGTTGCGAGAATCATACAATTCATGATAAGCTACAACATGAACAACTTTGACAAGCGTTGACAGAGTTGTTGGACATGTTGAGGATAGTAGAGGCAAATATGAAGAAAGACAAACCATAATCTTTGATGTGATCAAAGAAAAGGTAAGTCTTAAGGGCAAGGGCAAGGGCAAGGGCAAACCTAAGAAGTGTTCTGATGCTAGCCAGCAATCCAAGCCGTCTTCAGCCTCAAGGCACATGGGGAAAGGGTGTATGAGGGAACTGCCCTCTATATCTGGAAGAACAAAAGAAGATGAAGGAAGGGATGGAGATCTCCACCTAAGGTATCATGAAATGAACCACTTCTTTATCCGAGGTATATGATACCAAGATATGGATATGTCATATATGATATGCAATATCCGCAAAGAAGTGATGGCCTTTGCGAAAGGACCAAGAAAGAAGTACCCATCATTAGAGCAAGTGTTGCAGCCATAGATAGGAGTATCTTTCAGTTTATTTCAGCCTAAAGGGCATGAAATAGAGTTGAGAACTGCTATTTCATATATTGCCAATAGATAGAAACACTTTATTATTGCATATTGTATGACAATGATGGCAATTAATAAAGTTGATGTTTCAATCTTAAAGATATGATCTTTGTGGCAATGCCTTGTTTATCTTGTGATACATGGTATGCATAAGATAAAATGATACCTAAAGTTATTGATAACTCAAACAATCAAATTAGCATCAATCATGAGAAATTCATTTCTAGTTTCCATATGATGGATAAACCTAGACTCTTTTGGTTAGAGAACCATTAAGAGACATGAATATCTTGGACATGATTAATCAATCTTCACTAAAGGTAGTGGGAGAGTGATTATCCTATTAGGTATAATACATGTGATGTATTTACATACCTATTGGAACAAATGATAATACTTCAAATGGTGTTTAGAGAAATACCAATATGAATATCTTGAAGTGTTTAAGATTATCATAGATGAAGTACAAATTTGGTAAAGTGTTAATTCTTGATGAGATCAATGAATGAAATACTTGAACCAAATGTTTGAGATCCTTATGAGTGATTATGATAGTGTATCATAGTGAACTCATGATTAAGGCATGATGATGTCTGAATCAAGAAGGAATCATACTCTAAGGAGTTAGAGAATGATTATCAAATAACTGAATTCTTATTAATAAAAGAATACCCCACACTAATAAAGGACATTAAGAATCACAAGGGTTGTGAATTCTTATATTATTGACAGATACACCTCAATTATCTATGTGATGAGTTGTTCATATGATGAGTCAACTATCTAGATGAATATGAGGAATCAGATTTTGAGTTATAGCATAAGACCATTACATCCTAAATGATTTCCATGTGAACCATAAGGTATGACCTTGATGGTAGCACTCATTGGATGAAATCCATAAGTGCAAATGAGTTTTAAGTGTTAAGACACATGGATAACATTTTGAGAAGGATGATGCTTGTTGATTGCAACTTAATGACTGAGACATTTGGCATATGGATACTAAAACCACATTCCTATGAGGAATAAAACAAGGATGTGTACGTGACACAACCTATAAGGTTTATGAATCCACTAATGCAAATGAAGTCTATAAGTTACAATGGACTAATCAATGTGATTGATTGAGTACAAGCAACTCAAAATTGGATCTTTACTTTGATGAAATAGTCAAAGGGTTTGACTGATATGTCAAAGATAAAGAAGGATCTGTAAATTAGTGGGAGCGTGTTCACATTCCACATATTGATGTGAAATGGAAATGTTCTAAAATGGAAATCCAAAAGTGGAAATTATCTTTAAGGAAGATAGAGAAGTTTCCTATGTGATAGGAATAGAGATCTATAGAGATAGTTCTCGAAAAACCTCTTGACCTGAAAAAGAGAGAGCATACATTGGCAATCTGTACTGAAGTGTTCAGTATGCACAGATTCAGTGGGAGAAAACTTGTCCATGCTACATGGAGTTAGCATCCCAAGGCCAAGTGTCCAATTCTTATGAAGAATGGGAACACTAAGAATAGATATGGATCTATCATGTATGTAATCATCCCATTGTCTTGCATGTATGACATGGCAAGAATAAAATGCATTCATCACTTTATATGTATGACATGACAATATGATGTGCTCATCCTGATAACTCGTATGTGGGACATGGCAAGTGGATGTCTGTCTAATTCCAGTAAGGGTTACTGGAATACCATGAGAACTTGATAAGTACTTATGAAGTACTAGTTCCATGAAGATAAGGAAGAGTTTGATGTAAAGAGTTACATTGATGCAAACTTCCGAAAGGACAGAAAATTGATTGCAAAATATACATAGGATGTATAAAAGTGAAAGTTTGTTGATTATTGGAAATGTTCCAATAAAACCATTTAAAAGGAAATGCCGAGTATCCGTGTGTTAGAGAACATCAGTGGATACTATATGGATCTAGAAGTTCATGAGATGAACTTATAGATATTCCGGTCATTGATGACAAGTCTGAAATCCTTGATCATGCAATGTGGGTAAAGGTTAGCAATGGAATACTAGATCGCATATTACGGCAACTCTGTCTCATACGTGTGACGTACAGCGAAGAGATGAGAGACATGCAATTTATACTGACTTTGGCAAGATGTTGCCATTACTCACTATGTTGGCACTAGAGCACAGTGACATGTGGGACATGTTTGAAAATCACTATGAATATGATTCAAGGGTGATTGGCTCGCAGTGCAAGTGGGAGTCTGTTGGTATGTATGCCCTGAGAGCCAATCATGGGATGATTGGTGGGATACATTAAGATTGATTTGATTAACATCAAAGTCAAGCTTCCAATTCTTTCTGGTTCAGTCATATGAGATAGTGATAGAACAGATTGAATGTCTAGAGAATGACAGTACTCAATGACGTATGCCTTCATGTTCATGACCTGAACGATGAGATCATACGGATGCTAAGAGTTTGTACATTCTTGTTATGTCCCTAGTCGGATGTCATTGTGGAAGGTAGATAGACAGCAATGACACACAAGACTAGATTGTGGTGTTGGTTGATGACAGAATCTCATTAGTCATGATATAGAGATATCAAACCAAACACATAGGTACTTGTTAGAGAACAAGGTACCGGACAGACCCACCGTGAGTTTGACACATGGAACCATGAGATGGTAGTCACAGTCAGTACTCACAGTGATGGTGGTGAGTGTGATTCTTAGACCTGAAATCACTGCACTCAACACATGTCGTTGGGCACACTTTGACATCATCAAACGCAGTCTTGAAACATGGGTTGTTATAAAGGTGATGATTGGGTGGCTTTGACACATGGGGCTTTTGAGGGGTGAGTGATAGATATGGGATTTGTCCCTCCTGAGGGAGTTTGATATCCAAGGCCACTTGATGAGTAGGATTGAGATAGGCGTACGCATGCATGTGTGAATCAGTATGTGATATTGATGTCGTACATATCTCCTTCAATCTGCTCTGAGATCAAGAAAGTGAATGAACATTGACAGGATGATTGTTCCATGCCTTGAGTTCATTCGGGATATCAGTGACAAAGGAATTATACATTCACTGTAACACCATTCACGGATTGTAGGATGAAAGTTGTTCTCCAACTTTCTACTTTCACTTGGGTAGCACTGATGTGTAACTAGGCACCACTCTTTGCTTGTGAAGTCATAAGTGTTATGGACTTTCACTGCCAATGTGAAATGGACCTGCAGGGTCACACACATAGGATTTAACCTGGAAGAGGAGATTTGTCCACAAAGCAATGTTTAGATTGATTACTAAAGGAGTTTAGTAGTTCAAATAAATACTCAATTAGTCGATAGCTCAATATCATATGGTTCAAGGTGTTGGACGCATTGATTGGAGTATCGGATTGATTGAAATCGCAATTGACTGATTTTTCCCAACCTGCGCTCCCAACCAATCGGCTCATGTGATGAACCGGTCGGCTGAGATGCTGAACCGGTCGGCTGGAGTGTCCAGGCCGATCGGCTCATGCCCAGGTTGAAATGACCAGTTCAAGAGTTGAACCGATCGGCTCAATTGGTGCAACCGACCAGTTGGGAAAGTCATGTCGGCAAGAATTTTCCTTTGGTTTCAAATTGCCCAATTCGATTGGGAATAACATTGGTATACGATACCAATTGAGAACGAAACAAGGAAAGTCTTTTTGAGCTGGATTAGGACCATGAACCGATCAGTTCAGGGAACCAACCGATCGGTTGGAGTGCCCCAAACGATCGGCTCAGGTCCAACCGATCGGCTCAATGGCCGAACCGATCGGTTCAGTTGTGAACCGATCGTTTCAAGTTGCGAACCGGTTGCTTTTTGTGGAAAATTCTCGAACCCTTCTACTCCTGCTTTAGTCCCGTATTGCCGGGCACAGAGAACCCTGTCCCATGACCCGCCTATATATAGGGGTATTGGGGGCTTCTCAAAGGACAACTCAATGCAAGCCGGTTGCTTTGCGAAGTTGTCGTTCTCTCTGGTTTTGGTAACCGTGAGAGATCCCGAGCAAGTGCTTCCCAAAAAAGGGAGGTGCAGCAAGGGAAGGACAACTGCAGTTGCAACTGGTAGCAGGAGAGTGTGTTGGTGACTAGTATGTCAACAGGAGGGTGCGATTCCTTCCACTTCCTTATGGGACAAGGAGAGTGGAGTTCCAGGTGGTCCGTGTGGACTACTACAGAGGCGGGAGGACACTGCCGCTCAGGAGGACAACTTTCATCCGACAGTCCGGTAGGAGGAGGAGTCGTCAGTCCCGGTGCGACCAGGAGCTGCACATATGCCGTCCAAGACCGGAGTTGAAGACCGCGCATTGTGCGAGGTATTGTCGCCGAGCAAGCCTCGGGACAAGGTATGATTCCACAAACCATCCTTTCCTATTATATAGACGTTGACGCGTTTCCTCGGTATGGGTTGGGGGAGAAAATTTTTTGTTTCCGCTGCCTTCTCTGTCTCCCCTAAAACCCAACAATCCAAAGGTCATGATTCCATATGGGTGATAGTGGATGGATTTACTAAGTTAACTCACTTTCTTTCGGTCAAGACAACATGTATAATAGAAAAGTTGGCACAGGTATATGTATATGAGATAGTATGTTTACATGGAATTCCAATAACTATAGTTTCTAACAGAGGTACAAAGTTTACAAGTCAATTTTGGGAACGCCCGCATTCAGCATGGGAATATACCTGAGGTTCAACACAACTTCCCATCCGTAGACATATGACCAGTCTGAAAGGACTATTTAAACTTAAGAAGATCTCTTGAGGGCATGTGTTGTAGTTTCATGGTAGTTGTGATGTACACTTGAGTCTGATAGAGTTTTCTTATAACAACATCTATCTAGAAAATCAAAGATATGTAAATGTATGAGGTTCTATATGGGAGACATTGTAGGTCTCCACTTTGTTGGTATGAGACAAGTGAGTATCAACTTGTGGGTCCTGACCTAGTACAACAAATTATAGAAAATATTAAGGTGATACAACAACAGTTAAAAGCAATACAAGACAAACAAAAGTCTTATGCAGATAACCGTCATAGACCGCTAGAGTTCCAAGTGGGAGACATAGTGTATTTCAAGGTTTGTCCTTGGAAGGGTGTGCTGAGGTTTGGGAAGAAGGGTAAGTTTTCTCCTAGATTTATGGGACTATACCCTATCTTGGCTCGTGTTGGAAAGGTGGCATACATGTTGGAAATACCACCATAGTTTCATAGTCTACACAATGTTTTCCATATCTCCATGATGAAGAAATGTCATCCAAATACAAAGTAGACAATCCAACCAGTGGAGGTTGAGTTAGATGAGAATGTTTCCTAAGTTGAGGGTCCTGTGTTGATCCTAGATAGAAGGGTGAAGAAGCTGAAGAAGAAAGATATAGTGTTAGTAAGGAATTTGTGGCACTATTGCGGTGTATAGGAAGCCACATGGGAGTTATAGGATGATATGCATAAAAAGTACCCATCTCTCTTTGCATATGATTTTGGGGGCACAATCCTTGTTAGGGGTTTATAGTTGTAAGACCCTTGAACATGCTTAATTACCACAATTGAGTGCTTTGAACCTCAATCTAACCTTGTGATATGTTTTGATATCAAGTGACAAGATTAAGTTTCAAATTTGGTCATGGACACTATTTGTGCAAGATATGCAATTTTGTGCACATTTTGTACTTCTAGGAAATTTACCCACATCTGAGGTTTTATTTTCAATTTGTTACATAATTTATGATCCTTAAATGTTTTTTGGTCATGATTGAGCTTGTTCGGCCATGGGATTCCTAGTTGTACCTTGGTTTGGTGGTGATTCTCTTCTATGGTGAATTAGGATTTACCCCCTTCATGGATGAGATACCTTTAGGAGTCATCAACCAATGGTCCCCCTATTTGGTTGACATATGATGGTTAGAAACATGTGATTACAACCAATGGTCATCCTATAAGACCTTAGGTCGATGATTTTCTAGTTTTGGTTCACTTGGATTAGTGGTTCACTTAAAAAGGATGATCAAACGATGGTTCATCACCTAGTAAGCTAGGGTTTCAAGAGCCGATGGATTCCCATGCATACCAAATGATGGCTGGCCTAGAGAGCCAACAACCGATGTCCTAGAAGGTCTCTACAACCGATGGACCTGCTTCTACATGGCCACGGAAGCTCTTAGCTATGGACACATGGAGAGCTACTAGGACATCTCAAGCTTCTTCTCTACCTTATCCTTAAGCTTTATATACCTATCTATAAGCTCACAAATGAAACCTTTGGTCCCTTATCTCTTCTCTCCTCTCTCCTCTCTAGAGCTCATCTTTCCCCTATTTGGTGGTAGAGGAGGTACCCAAGGTAGAAGAAGACATCTGATATTCTTGTTGGAGCTTTTGGGGTTTGGATCTACCCTCATCTAGGGTTTTTGGAGCTCTCTTTTGGTGATCTTGATCTAAACTAGTAAGTGTCTCCTTCTCTACTTCGTTTCTTTTTCTATTCTTCTTCCTTCGACCTTCTTACTAGACGAAACCATGGTTTTCCATCGTAAAGCTTGTTGTAAAGATCAAAGAACCTACCTTTCTTGCTCCTTCTACCTAGGGTTTGATTCTTTTGTGGAGAAAGGTGCTAGTTGGCCGAGTTTAGAGCTTATGCTAGGGTTTTATACCTTTCTTGCTTAAGTTTTCCTGATGTTTGGGATCTGATCTTCTTCCTAGAGGCAAGTTTTTTAACCCCTTCACTTTTAGTGCTTACTACAATCTTTCTTACTCATGTTCTTGCTCTAAAATGAATATCTACGCATATAAAAGATATTCTTGCCTAGGGTTTCTATTTTTATGGTGTTACTTAATTAGGTTTTAGTTCTAGATGAGACTGAAACCATGTGTATGACCTTCCTAAGGTTGAGGAAGACTTTTTTCTTGCTTACATACCAACCGGTGGTCCTAAGTACCTAGCAAATGATGGCCTATACTTAAAGTTTTTAGGCTATTTTTCCACTTCGTACATGAACCGATGGATGGCCTTGTATTAGAAGTGATGAAGATGCCTTTGTGACAACCGATGGTGATGACCAATGGTATCAATGGATGGTCACACCTTAGGTCAATATCTAGACTCTTTTAGAAGCTAAATGATAAATGGTTTAGTGCCCTAGAGATAGCATGCACCTATGGGGACATTAGCTCAACATCCAATGGGGATAAATGATGGTAGTGCTGACCCTATCAATTGATTGTGACACAATGTGTCACAACTGATGGTGGTTCAATTTACCAAAACCGTTGGTGAGTCAAGGTTTTAAATGTTGCTTCATTTAAGCCCTAAACCAATGGTTTTCTTTGGTTACATGATACATGGGTTAAACCTACATATCAACCAATCGTTTTGAAATGTTGAACCTGATCCATTGATTGTGATTGGAGGCTTCAACATCCAATGGGTTATAATAAATTTTATAGTATGCAGAGTTAGTTCTAATGATCTGAATTCAATGGTTCAATCCCTTTAACTTGTAGTCTTACCTTTGCCCTCTTATGAATATATTTGATACATCATCATAATAAGTAGATGTCTAACTTTAATGTGATAAAGCTTGTTACACCTAACCCTAATGTAATTAAGTGATGGAGAAAGATTGTAATCATTCCTCTTAATGATTAAATATGACAATGAAATACTCTCTTCTTGTGTTTAAACCATAATATGATGCTAATTAAACATCATAATTCCTTGCTATGTTAATCTTATATGTTACATGTGTGTTGATGATCTTTTGAGCCTTATTCTAAGGCATGGAAAGATAATGTTGGACATGCAGGAAATAATGTGATGGTCTTAATGACCTTTGGGCATGGATGAGCCATGAATAAGGTCTAACCCTCTTCATGATGTGACAAGGGTTGAAACCCTAGAACCATGTGATAAGAAATTGTGTGTTGGGGTGAGATGATGGAAAATATGGTCTCTTATATGGAAAATGAATGGTACCAGGTGGTGATTGTGATTAAGAATTATACCTCACATGTTTTATATATTCTAAAATTTTTTATACTGATATGCTTGCTAGAAATGAATTTGGGTTTGTATGTCCACTTATATGATACAACCCTAATTCACTCAGTTGTTGTAATTAATCAAGTGAAACCCTAATCATGTAGTGCCCTATGCCGTAGAACCATCTTCAGTGTCAGAACTTGTTGGATGTTGAAACGAGTATTCCTAAGGGAAACTCAGAGCGCATACTATTGAGTTTGTGGGGGTGGAAAGTTGAGTGTATATCCTTGTCATCAACAATTGTAGGTTATGGAGGATGGTTGTGGTCATGCCTCAAATATTTGTATGTAAGATGTGACTAAGTACGTTGCGGCTGTATCTTAGGTGGTAGGGAATTGTTTTGCATACCTTGGTGTCTAGTGTCATAGCCTATACCAAGGGTGGACTAGTTGTTATTATCTTGACTATATGTCATTGTAGACAACTTAACACTTATGTCGCTGTATTTTGACCCGTATTGACTGGGCATAGTTGAGATCTTAGGATTTCGGGTATCCTAGATCTTGTGCAAAACTGATTTCGACTTCACAATGGTCAGTTGGACTTTGAGTGGTACGACTCAAACTCCCCAAGGCATAGTAATAATAGATGTAATACAAATCGTGTCGTATATTTGTTAGGGTTAAATACGCTTCATATTGAATGTTAGCCCTTTCCATGTCTTGTACACTATACAATTATTATGTAATTCAATCTTATGAAATTTGAGTAATCATTTGATAAAAGAAAAAGATTTATCTATTTCCATTGAATACTTTGATAATCAAACTTTTTTCTAAGACTATCTGTTTTACTTATGCAGTATGCTATAACAGTTTAATCTTCTCATCTTATTTATTGTTTAACAAATCTATTGTGATCAATATCTTTTCCGAGAGATTTATATCTCTCTTTGGGACATGGGTCTCACCTGTGAGTCACCACAACTTTTTAGGTGGTCGCCGACAATGTCGTCGAGATAGTGCCATAGAAGTGGAGCAACCCGATGATCAATAGACACAAAAGGTTGGATAGTTGTAGTTGTTAGTAGTAAAGTCCAAGTGTCTTCCTTGTACTCTCAGGTCCAGGTATGGGAAGTGTTTTATAGATGATAAACTTATACCGACACAAGTTTTTGGATGTATGCCAAAGTTTGTAATACATATGGTTTGTACATGTGGAAATATCCCTTTTTTATACAGGTTGTGGTTGAGACCACTGGATACAGATGTAAATACATGTTATGGTATATGATTTTATGGAAAAAACGGACCTTGATGTAAATATTTTAGAACTTGTGTACGATGTGGAAATTGATTTTAATTCTCCCACTTTTCTAGATATTTGATTAATTAGTAGTTAATTGCATTTTATGATTTGAGTAATCTCGTTTAGCATGGTGAGGTGTCACAATAATGATGTGTGGTTAGACACCAATCTTGGCTTGCGCTGTTTTGAACATTACAACGTAATTAGAAACCTATCAAGTCACACATAGGGATGCATAAAGGAATTGAAGTTTATAATCAAACATGTGATTAGAATGATTCTGAATCATAAGCATGCTAATTTATTCTATGATGGGTGACCGATATGTCTGATTGGACAATCATATTGATTGCATGAATGGATAAATTGATTGTCATTTGATAGATTGATATTTTTGCTGGATACATGTGATTGGTCGATCAAGCCAGTCGATTGGGCGATCACAATCTTACATGGAAATTCTGAAGTTAGAAACAAAAGTCAGATCTAGATTTAGACTATTGTGATCAACCAATCAACTTATGTAATCAGGCTATCAGGGGCTATGATCGGGAAATCACAAAACATGATCTATCAATCACAAATCCAGTCTCAGTTTCCAACATTAAACTATTTTTAAGATTGTTATTAGTAAAGGGACTAAAATTACTTTTTTCCAAGTCTACAACTCTCCTATATAGGGAACCACCAATAGTCAATTTCTATAAAGATTTTTTGTCATAATTGTCCTTCACATATACCACCATTATTCGTAGTATTAGACATTATTTAAATGTGAAAAATGATCGAGGGTGATTGTGATTAAGAATTATACTAGGTGGTGATTGTGATTAAGAATTATACCTCACATGTTTTATATATTCTAAATTTTATTATACGTATATGCTTGTTAGAAATGAATTTGGGTTTGTATGTCCACTTATATGATACAATCTTAATTCACTCAATTATTGTAATTAATCAAGTGAAACCCTAATCATGTAGTGCCCTATGCCGTAGAACCATCTTTAGTATCTGAACTTGTTGGATGTTGAAATGAGTATTCCTAAGGGAAACTCAGAGTGCATACTATTGAGTATGTGGGGGGTGAAAATTTGAGTGTATATCCTAGTCATCAACAATCATAGGTTATGGAGGATGGTTGTGGTCATGCCTCAGATATTTGTATGTATGATGTGACTAAGCATACCGCAGTTGTATCTTAGGTGGTAGGGAATTACTTGCATATCTTGGTGTCTAGTGTCATAGCCTGTACCAAGGGCAGACTAGTTGTTATTAGCTTGACTATATGTCGTTGTAGACAACTTAACTATTATGTCACTGTATTTTGACACGTATTGACCGGGCATAGTTGAGATCTTAGGATTCTGGGTCTTCTAGATCTTATGTGAAACTAATTTTGACTTCACAATGGTCACTTGGACTTTGAGTGGTACGACTCAAACTCCCCAAGGCATAATAATAATAGATGTAATACAAAACATGTAGTATATTTATTAGGGTTAAATACATTTCTATTAAATGTTAGTCCTTGCCATGTCTTGTACACGATATAGTTATTATATGATGCAATCTATGAAATTTGAGTAATCATTTGATAAAAGAAAAAGATTTATCTATTTCCATTGAATACTTTGATAATCACACTTGTTACTAAGCCTATCTGTTTTACTTATGCAGTATGCTATAATAGTTCAATCTACTCAGTTGTTTATTTAATATTCTATCTTCTCATCTTATTTATTGTTTAATAAATATGTTGTAATCAATATCGTTTTGGAGAGATTTATATCTCTCTTTAGGACATGGGTCTCACCTGTGAGTCACCACATCTTTTTAGGTGGTCGCCGACAATGTGGTCGAGATTGTGCCGTAGAAGAGGAGCAACCTAGTGATCAATAGACACAGAAGGTTGGATAGCTGTAGTTGTTAGTAGTAAAGTCCAAGTGTCTTCTCTGTACTCTCAGGTGTAGGTATGAGAAGTGTTTAAAGATGATAAACTTATATCGACACGAGTTTTTGGATGTATGCTAGAGTTTGTAATACATGGTTTGTACATGTGGAAATATCTCTTTTGTATATAGGTTGTGGTTGAGACCACTGGATACAGATGTAAATATATGTTAAGGTATATGATTTTATGAAAAAGATGGACCTTGATGTAAATGTTTCAGTACTTGTGTACCATGTGGAAATTTCTTCCGCTTTTCTGGCTATGTGATTAATTAGTAGTTGATTGTATTTTATGATTTGAGTAATCTCATTCAGCATGGCGAGGTGTCACAACAATGATGTGTGGTTAGACACCAATCTTGGCTTGTACTGTTTTGAACATTACTACAACATAATTAGAAACATGTCAGGTCACACATAAGGATGCATAAAAGAATTGAAGTTTATAATCAAACATGTGATTAGAATGTTTCTGAATCATAAGCATGCTAATTTATTCTATGATGGGTGACCAGAATGTCTGATTGGACAATCATATTGATTGCATGAATGGATAAATTGTTTGTCATTTGATAGATTGATATTTTTGCTGGATACATGTGATTGGTCGACCAAGCCAGTCGATCGGGCGATCACAATCTTACATGGAAAGTGTGAAGTTAGAAAGCAAATTCAGATCTAGATCTAGATCTAGACTGCCGTGATCGACCAATCAACTTATGTAATCAGGGGCTATGATCGGGCGATCACAAAACATAATCTATCAATCACAAATCCAGTCTGAGTTTTCAACATTAAACTATTTGTAAGATTGTTATTAGGAAATGGACTAAAATTACTTTTTTCCAAGTCTACAACTCTCCTATATAGGGAAGCACATCCCAAAGCGTGAGACACAACTCTTGTGACACTTGTGAGATAAATTGACTGTCAAACTTCCATGTTAGAGAGAGGAAATCACCTTAAGTATTGCTGCCCAAGATAGGAGATGAAAGGGAACTCCGAGACATCTAACATGACAACAACTCCTACTCCTCTTCGACTTAATGGCCAAAGTGTTGCACCACATTCTCCCTCATTCGTGTGGACAAAGTAGAGGCTGAGGCATACATGTGGAGGCTTGGAGAACACGTTCTACCAGATGAAAACAAATTGATGCTTCGTGCCTAATTCAGATGCTTTTCTTATCTATTCAAACTTCTTAGTGGTTGTTTTGGATCCAGATCTGGAGCATCGACTTCTTCACCGATATATGAAGTGTCTACTTGTTGGACACAAGTAGTGTACGCAAATGTTACATCTTTATCTTTTCTTTTATCTTTTATTAACTATCAACGGATCCAATAACTTTGGTAGAATGGAGAACTTTTTTTATTCCACTACGCCCCCTTCCCTAATATCCAATAGGATAAACTTCCATCAATGACGTCATGAATAATCAATTTCTATAATGATTTTTTGTTGTCATAATTGTCCTTCACAAATACCACCAATAGTCAATTTCAATAAAGATTTTTTGTCATAATTGTCCTTCACATATACCACCATTATTTGTAGTATTAGGCATTATTTAAATGTGAAAAATGATCGAGGGTGATTGAATTGTCATGTGTTCAATTTGATTGTATAAAATCATAAATGCTAGAAAATATGTTACTCTTAACCTTACAATGCATATTGTGGGTAAAGACTAAAGGGGTATACCTATCCATTGACACCCTTAATATCATCACGAGCAACTATACATTTTATGATTATGTACCGTAAGTTTTCTGATATAGGGATCGGATCCATTTTGTTCTGACAAAAAAACGAATGAGATTAGATTATTTTACGCATAATAGATGTTTTTGTGGCACTCGCAATAACTAGTTGAGTTACAAAAGGTAAATAGCAGTAGAAGGAAAGAAAAGCCTTGCTAGAAAAAACTCTAGAGGCTTGGCGTCACTGCGGGTCGTTGATTCCCTCTCTGGCCTTAACCCAGTCGATTGGCCTGCTTCCTCCGCTGAACCGCTGGTACAAGACATCCAGGTACTCCCTGGCGTTGACCTTCCTGTAGAGAGGCGGCCTTCCTTCTCCGACCAGCGCCTCTGCGGGGCCAATCATCTGCTCAAAATCCGCCCAGTAGAACAAAGCAACGGATAACCTTTCCTTGATTGCGCTTATCACCACCCTGTGGATGGGGCTATGGTACGCTCCGTTGCTCATGATCTGCACAGAATTTCCATATTAAATTAACCAGGCTGAGCAGAAACCAAGTTGATAACCGGCTCCCCGGCCCCTTCCGACCTACCTCCAACTGGTCCCCGATGTTGACAAGCACGGCCCCCGGGACGGCAGGGACGGACACCCACTTGTCGTTTCGCAGAACCTGGAGACCTTCCACATCGGCGTCGAGGAGCAGCAGAGTCAGTACAGAGGCGTCCGAGTGTGGCTTGATCCCATAAACCAGCTCTGGGCGACCACATCGTGGGTAGTAGTTGAATCGGACGAATGTTCGAGGGTTCGTCCCCAGCTGCTCCAAGAAAGAACCGTCCGCCAGGCCCGGCAGCGTCCGTGCCACGGCCCTGAGGAGATCGTCCGCCATGGCCTTTGTCTTCGCCGAGTACTCGCTCAGCACCTTGCTGAACACAAAAAGATAATACAGAGGCAGTTTTGGTCCTGACGTCAAAGCTTTACCTTTTGTTAGCGTCAATGATCAGTTACCCAGGCCGGTGGCACTCACCTGAACTCCGCAGGGCTATTCGGCCAGAGATCCAGCTTACGCAGCTCAACGGGCTGGACGAGCAAGTAAAGCCGGTCATTCCAGTCCAGCACCTGCTCCTCCGACACCAGCTGCTCGTTGCCGTACCCTTCACGCTCCTGGAAGTAGAATCGCGCCTTCTCCTCCCTTGGAAGTCGGAAGAACTCTCGCGCAACATCGTGCACGGCATTAAGCAGAGAGGCTGGGATCCCATGTCCAACGGCGTGGAACATTCCCCAGGAACCCAGGGCGGAAGCCAGTCTTGCTGCCTCATCGCCGTCGGGATCCGACGCCACAGCGCTCATGTCCACCACGGGGATAACTCCCGGAGTTGAGATCGATGATGGAAGGCCAGGGATCGGCTCTCTCTGGACGTAGCGAGCAGGGGGTGGCCCATCCTGCAAGCTCT
Organism: Alisma plantago-aquatica; assembly: GCA_963693085.1. Lineage (NCBI taxonomy): Eukaryota > Viridiplantae > Streptophyta > Magnoliopsida > Alismatales > Alismataceae > Alisma > Alisma plantago-aquatica. The sequence continues at coordinate 936,338,975 of OY856413.1, read as the reverse complement.
CTGCCAAGTCTTGCACGCGGGGAGATGCAGCGGCATCTTCCACCCGGGCCCGACCCGTAGAGGATAGCATTGACGAAGGGTAACCGTCACTGACTGTGAAGCTTCTTTCGATCGGCCGTCGCAAATGGTAGATAATCAGCTGCTTTGGAAAGTTTTCAGCGGCATGAGGATGAGGTAACCCCCTTTCCCCTTTATTACATGTTCTTTCTCTATCTATTGCCTTTTGAAAAATGCTAGCTGAACACAACTCTTACATCAGAAATGAGCACCAGTTTTTTTTTTGTACATAAAGCAAGTGACACAACAAACAGATCATGTTATTTTATTAGTTTATTTTTTTATTTGTGGCTCACAATAATTCAGGTTTCATTTCTAATCTCAATTCTGGTATGTATAGCAGAACCCTGATCTTTTTCATTTATTTATTACGTGGGCCGTGATACATGTAACACCTAACAAACCCCCGTGTATCTCCCACAATGGCTAATGACACAATATCCTAATGGTCATCAACATTGATATTACATCTGCTACCACCACTCCGTGGAGTTCACGAGGAACGCCGCCAAGGACATTAACTTTAAACAGCATATTCACTAGTTCATTTGCGGGGCCGCTTCCAACCCGCGTCTCTCTTTTTTTTTTTGCAGGAAAACAGGGACTGTATGTTTACATTGATGCTCATAGTGAGCCAGTTCGGACTGCTAATCGAGAAAGAAAAATTTGCAGAACAAGACCAATTATATTTTGCTATAGAATCAACCACACTATTTTTCTCTCTAGGGACATGCTTGATGCGAGCTCTTTTGCTTTTTCTTAGAAGGTTTTTGATCTATGTATCATAAGGCCTGAACTTCCATAGGGAGTCACGGATAGAGGATGCCACAGTGGCAGCATGTCGGGAGTCAGAAAGGATGAGGACATTCCACCATTTCCTTGAGATATTAACTTCTAGTCCGTTGATGATAGCATGAAGCTCATCCTCAAGAGCACACAAGCTTCTCAATTGTAGTCTGCCCCCATAACAACATGTGCCTAAGTGATCAACCACATGGATACATATTCCATAGGTTGTAGACTATTTTGTAAACGATGCATCCACCATAACATAGTAGTTGTATCAGTGGGGCAAGTCAGTCTCATGTTGACGTATGGTAGGTTGAGAGCTTGCCTTAGAAGTTAAAGTAGATGTGTTTGGATAGTCAAGGCTCTATTTCTGATGAAGTCGGACTTAGCTGTTGCAGGCTTCAAGATACCATCGTAGGATTGCTTGTTTCTGCACTGCCATATATACCAAGAATAAGAGGTGATGCTTTGAAGTCTTTGGGCACTTTAGTTACAGTTGAGATCACTCATCTTCCGTGAGAGAGAAGAGGTCATTGTTTATCTTTAGGGAAAGCCAAATGGCTTACTATAGTTGCAATCTCTTAGAGCATGCACTATGGTCTCTCGATCATTGTTGCATGGGGGGGATTTCATTGATGTCCATGTGGTGGTGTTGCTTCTCCACATTCATGAGGAGAGATCTGTATTGAAGGAGCCAAGCGAACAACCACATTCTGGTCGGAAGGGGTGTGGCCCAAATGCCTTCCCAGTTACTTGGAGTTTGAAGTTCATTGTGCTCACATATCCACCGATAGGCGGATCTAGATGTTAAATTCCCACATTGTTCTAGGGGCCAACTCTAGAGATCAGGGCCTCCTTTGTTGAATGGTGTTGGAATAGCTTGAATGCATGCCCATGTGGCTTGAGTAAGGTATTGGTGAATGAATCCCCAATCTCAATCTCCATTATCAAGTTTCACAGAGCTAACTTTTAATGTATCGAGCTCAGTGGTATCAAAAAGCCTCTCTTACTATGAATGTATAATTAGAGACAGCTACACAATCATTTGACCTGTCACAAAGACACTCTCGACAACCACCAAGGTCCTCTTAGAGGGTAGGGGTTCCCCCAAACATTACAAACATGTCTGACTTCGCAGACACATTTTTAGACACTCCCCTCCATCCGTCGCCCAATGGTTCGTGACTGAGGATGGCATCATCTACTTCCAAGGGCCCATCTTGGGAGGCTATCTGTACACGTGTATTGCTATGTATACACATATGTAATGCGATGTGTATTACATGTGTACTGCTACATGTATTGCAATGTGTATTGTTATGTAGTGTTATGTGTATACATGTGCATTGTTATGTGTACAGTTTTGTACACTTGTGTATTATCATAGGATAATGTGTATTCTTGTGTACTATTATGCATATTGTAGAGTACTATTATGCACACACATATGTACTGCTATATGTATTATTGTGTACTGTTATCGTATTTATATGTGTATTGCAATGTACCATCATTGTATTATTGTGTACACATTGTGTACAGCTATGTGTATGATTATGTACTATTATGTATATTATCGTGTACTATTATGTGCAAACAGGTGTACTACTATGTTTATTGTTATGTACATGTGTACTGCTATGTGTGGTATTGTTTACTACTATGCATATTGTTGTGTACACATGTGTACAACTATATATATTGTTGTGTACACATGTGTACTACTATTTTTATTGTTTTGTACCACTTTACATATTGTTGTGTACTGCTATGTGTACAATTGTGTACACATGTGTAATGCTATGTGTATTGTTGTGTACTACTATGTCTATTGTTGTGTACTGTTGTGTGTAAATAGTTGTACTGCTATCTGTATAGTGATGCATATTTTTATGTAGTGCTATGTGTACACGTGTACTGTTATAAGTTCTACTATGTCTACTGCTGTTTGTAAACATATGTAATGCTATGTGTATGACACGTGTGTTGTATATGTACACATGCTTATTGTTGTGTATACGTGTGTATTGTTGTGTGTATTGCATGTGCATTGTCGTTTGTATTATTATGAGTATTGTTTTGAAGTGTTATGTGTCTACATGTGTAGTGTTATGTATATTGTTGAGCATGAGCAGATCTAAGGGGTGGCTAGGGGTCATCTAGCCCCATCCCCCAAAGCCAAAAAATTATAATGTAGTTTGTAGTAATAAACTTATGATAAAATGTAACACATTAAGTATAAGTTTCTGCACAAAATATAAATAAACAAAGTTTAGTTGGAGTAATCTATGTCTCTTAACTTGTTTCTAATGGTCTGAGTTCAAACCCGTACTACAACAATTTTGTCAATTTGATCTCATGCACCCTAGTGTGACTGAGCCACCCAGTGTCACTTTCTAGATCCGACACTGTTGTTGAGTATTGTTACACACATTGTTATTGTTATATGTATTGTTGTGTGCCACTACGTGTACACATGTGTACAAAAACAAAAAAGATAGGGCATCAACATGTAACCCATAAGAAAAGCATGTTTTATTGGTATCTTGGAAACATGTCGACGGATGAAAGACTTGTTTAATTGATGTCCGAAGACATGCACAAAGAGTCCTAGAGGCCTAAACCCACTTAAGGCTAGAACAAAGAGTTATTTGTTAGTATTAGTCTATTGCTTGCTGTGGCGGAGGGAGGGGCAAGCGGGGCCGCTCCCCTCCAAAATATAATTAAGTACTCCTACGTAGGTATATATATATATATATATATATATATATATATATATATATATATATATATATATATATATATATATATATATATATATATATATATATATAGAGTCAGGCTAGAATACACTCGAGTGTATCCGGAGAGGAATACACTCAAATAGTTTTCCATGATGCAATATTTTTTTTGAAAATCTAATCCGTTGATCTTCTTAAACATCTCGTGAACAAATCATACACAAAATTTGAGTACATTTGGATATGTATAGCTCATGTTATGAAGACCATAAAAATTATGCATTTCAAATTAGTTTCGCACGTTGATTTTATTGCCCTTGGATGAGTGACTTACACTCATCCAAATGGGTTCAAAATTTGTATGTAGCCTAGTTTTAGTATGACAGTGAAGATCAATGGTTTACATTTTGCAAAAATAGTCTTGATATGCAAACACACTTGAGTGTATTCGTGCGATTCGTGCGATCCGTACACTCGAGTGTATTCGTGCGATATATATATATATATATATATATATATATATATATATATATATATATATATATATATATATATGGGTATATCTTCGCTACCCGTGCAGGTAATTAAGATTCGCTACCCGTGCATTAATTTTGTAATGGGATGACACATATATGTAATGAGACAACCGTAATTGTAATACAAAGACTCGTTTTGTATTACAGTGATGTTACAGTAATAAATATATATTTATTACTGTAACAATGTTGTAATACAAAACGAGTCTTTGTATTACAATTTCGGTCGTCTCATTACAAATTTAGATTGTCTCATTACAAATACATACCTTCCCATTACAAAACTGATGCACGGGTAGCGAATCTTAGTTACCCGCTCGGGTAGCGAAGATATACCCTATATATATATATATATATATATATATATATATATATATATATATATATAGTTAGACTAGAATACACTCGAGTGTACGGATCGCACAAATACACTCAAGTGTGTTTGCATATCAAGATTATTTTTTACAAAATGTAAACCGTTGATCTTCACCGGCATATTATAACTAGGCTACATATAAATTTTGAGCTCATTTGGATGAGTGTAAGTCACTCATCCAAGGGCAATAAAAGCGACGTGCGAAACTAATTTGAAATGCATAATTTTTGCGATCTTCATAACATGAGCTATACATATCCAAATGTGCTCAAATTTTGCGTATGAGTTGTTCACGAGATGTTTAAGAAGATCAACGGATTAGATTTTCAAAAAATATATTGCACCATGAAAAACTATTTGAGTGTATTCCGCTCCGGATACACTCAAGTGTATTCTAGCCTGACTCTCTCTCTCTCTCTCTCTCTCTCTCTCTCTCTATATATATATATATATATATATATATATATATAGAGAGAGAGA